>SJOL01006427.1:169637-297011 GCA_004794785.1 Opisthorchis felineus | reverse complement strand
CATCTGTTTTTATTTTACGAATTTTTTTTTCATACGAAAGGCTGTTTTTTTCTTTTTTCCACCGGCTGTAGTTTATAGCCCTTCCAGTTAGATGACGCAACGGGGACTGCATTCTATACCCTGACTGATCTCAAAGTAGGTGTGTCGATCAGAACTGACGCTTTTTCGAGATCTGACGGACTGCATGCTGCGTCGGGATTTAGAATGCAAGCAAATGGCTGTATGCTTCGAAAGGAATCTAGCTTGCTTTCCACCCTACTTACACATGCTCTGGGATTTGCCAGTTTTGTGTAAATCTTAGATTCCTCTAGTAGGGGAGAGGGGGGAGGGTTTTGAGTAAGGCAGGAAGGAAAATGCCGTTTCGTACTGCCGAGCCGTCTGAAGTTACTTGGAGTGCTCTATCGACTGGCTTTGAAGAGTGGTGGGGTTCGGAGCTGGGTCTCTTGGCTGCAAGGCGCTTCTTTAGACACAACGAGGGGGATGGTGGGGATTCAGGGTCTAACTGCTACTTAAGGAAAGACGGGAGTCGTGGCATCTTCAACCGGTTCGATTTTGGTCAAAATGTATTTGTTAGCGGAGCAATGAGGAGTAAATCTTGTAGTCCACAGTTGGACTGCATCAAGACCACCTCATCCAATTCCTTGGCCGTCGAGGTGATCAGATAGTTTACACAAGGTTGTGGAAGTTAGTGGCAATACGTCAACAAGAACGTCAAGTAGATGAGGTTCAAAACTCTACAACAGACTGTAAAAAGTAAGACAGAGCTGCTGATCTTAACTTATCAGGTGCACTCGAATTTGTGACACTATGCGGATTACAAACATTAGCACGAGAGCTGAGATTTGCTGTCTTAGAATGAAGACCTAGTTTACGTGGGGGTGCTGGTATGGTTAGGTATGAGATGATTGCAATTTATGGCGAGGACGGTAAAACTTTTGTTGTTTCTTGCGAGCTGCACAGTGAGTATCTGATAGTAAAAAGCCCCGGTGAATTGGCGCTGCCAAGTTTAGGACTCAAGGCAGCTCAATCAAGTGGGGAAGACTCAGATGGTGAAGTGCTGACACTTATTGAGGGGCTCTAAATGGGTTATTAATTACCATACAAGAATTACGTTGAGCGCTATGGACGTGCTAGGGTCCAAAGATATTTTACGCCACCTGACCGTGAGATTCTAGATTTGCAGCAACGATAGCCTACTACATCGCTTCCTAATTGCGATTTATACCCTTCAAATAAGAGCGCACCTATACCGGTTTGTTTCACGCCCATTTTAATGATGATAGCAGTATTACTTCCAAACATTTTTGGGAACATCCTATACTAGCAATGCACTGGAAACGTAAGCCAGCCCTTGATTGCTGGGTCACTCAAAACAAACCTGCCCATATCTTCGCACTTAACGACTTGCTGTCATTTCCTTAAGTGTGTTACGCTTCCGTTTTTTCTGGTGTACTCCATGTTATCGAATTTCTTTTGAAAGCCTCCGGGCATTACTGATCTCGTTCTATTCCCCCCTCTTAAGTTCTCGTCTTCGGCAGTAACAGCTACGAACGTCCCATTCAGTCGTTATCCACTTTGCCTCACCTCCGCTGTCCATTCTCGCGGATCGCCATTTGAACCACAACTATCTGTAATTTTACATTGGCCTGATGCAATCTGCGTCGATACCCTTGACTTACTCAAAGCCTGATGACCTCAGAGATGCCCATGCATTGTCCAGTTACCCTGGAGATGCCTGCTTTTACGAGGCTCGCTAGAAGCCAAAGTGTAATGGCAATAATGGCACGGCACCGCCACACGCAGTCTGATAGCGCACCCTCAACTATCCTCTTCATACACTCAACTGTCGCCTCTCGTTCTCTCGGCCCCAAACTCGCGTGAGACAGGTTTGCTCAAAGCCACTGAACCTTTCATTTGATTTGAGCATCTCGATGTTCTACAGCTCTTTCAGTCTATCCCGTCCACACCTTTAACGATTTGTTTCACGCTGCTCGTCCGGTTCCATGTTTTAGAACTACTCCACCCTCTACAAAAACCTTCACCCGCTACTCCTTCATAACAGAGATACCAGTGGGTATATCCGGTTTCTCTGTGCACCATAACTCTGGAAGGCAAGCTACCATTTATCCCTGTCACTAATCTCTCCACCTCGTCATCCATAGTTGTGCCCTTCATGACCACATCCATTAGCTCAACTCTCCAAGGTCACCGGGACATGGCAATGGTTTTCGGTTTTAGTTTCAATCAGCCAAACTCATCAATGAAATAGTGGTACCTCTGCGGCCTCGCTGTTCTAGTTACTTCTGGAATTTGCAATTTCCTGTCACACGATAAGCATGTATCACTGGTTTCGCTATCTTTCAGCTGTGTGGTACCCGCCACATTCAACTTTCTGCGGCCCGATCATGCCTTAATTGGCACTTTCCCCACACATTGGGAAACAAACATATTATTATTGGTTATGTTTTAAAACATCGTTGCTTTATTGTGAAGTTAGTTCCAGGCCAGCAGCTATGATGTAACCAGGTATTGTGTCTCACTGGCAACACGATTGCTTTCAGCAGCAGGAATCGTACCCAAAAAGCAGGTAAACTTCGTCAGTGTGTTTTTAGAATACCCACTGCGTCCAGACGTCGGATACGCCTTTAAATCCTGAGGTCATGTAGTGTATCATTCCTAAACACCATCGTAGCGGCTCTCAGGTGTATTATTTTTATTGGAGATATATCGTTTTTTTCTGCTCAGTTCGGTTCAACTTTGTTTCCTTTTTGAATCCAACCTTGAATCCAATCCTTTCAAATTAGGCTTCGTCTAATTGGTTCCAGCTGTAAGGTTTCTGACAAACCGCATTTTTACCCTCGGTTTGAGACCGAAAAATAATCAGAGCACGACGCTTCCTTTTGCCAAGAATCCCTTAAAAACCTTGTCTATCCTTCAGAAAGCTTTCGTTTACAACTCTCCAACGTATTCTCCGGATAGCCTGCCGAAGAGATTTCTAACACGTAAAGATGAGTGCTAAACCTTCAGGTGCAGGACGGCCAGTTAGCAAATATAAGAATTATCGTCCTAGTTACCGATATCTCTCCTTTACCTACCCCAACTTACGCTGTCTACCCAGGTTATTTTTGCGTCCTCATCATTCCGTTTCGGCCTATAAGCAATAATTCCTGGTTCCATTATCATCCTTGCCTCTGGAAGTCAGCAGGTCTTTCGATTAACCGTGTTCCCTCAAGATAAAGACTAGGAATAGCAACTCCTGGCGGGTTGAACAAATCTTTCCTCCTTTTGTTGTCTTATGGGAGCTTCGACCAATAACATTTGCAGTAGGTCGCAAATGTCAAAATGGCTAAAAAGAAAGAAGGCCATGATCCCTGATTTTCGCGGCTGGACAGTCGTCGACGGGTCTACCCACCCCAGCTACTGAGACCCAGCCCAAATTTACTCCACCGTCCAGGGGCCTGGGTATTTTCGTAGATGAACTCGGGTGACTTACATAGCGCGAAAAAATTGAGCGTCTCATATGCTCAAGTGCATCCAAATAAACCGGCCTAACGTGCACAAAATTAATAAAAACACTCCAGAAAACCTCTTTCGAAACTAACACTCGCTCATTTTATTTCGTACCCAGATGCTGCTGAACCTAAATCATGTGTACCTTTATTGTTACAATCGGCATTGAAGTTTCCCTCTGGTCAATAACCTCGATTGATTTTATTCTTGATACAATACACACCATTTTATTTCTGAACCACAGCTTCTGCAGACTTGAGGAGATTTCACGGATTCCTTCTTTGTCTTCGCCATCTACAATTCTACCAAAAGAGTACCGCTTCGATCGCGCTGAAGAAGTAGCTTTTTAGCTCAGGTTTCAGACTGCATTGAACCCCACTTGCACTCACCATCCCCACGCACTCCGGTAAAACGCCTCGACCAAGGACAAGAGAAACACAGACCAGCAAGATGAAGGCGGCTAAGGAACCAATTGCAGGGATTAGTGGAAGAAGCGGAGGGGCACAAAGTCGGTGGACCAAAGTTGCTTTGACTGTAGTATACGGAAAATATTGAAACAAGTAACCGCTAAAAAGGAAAAGCATCTGGTTTGCCTGTAAAGCAGAGAGATCGCCCGCCAAAAAAGGGCCAGGAAAGTCTTACCGACCAAATTAGTCCATGAGAACTGGACGGCAAGGCAACGACATTTGGACCAATCGAAACAGATAGAAAACTAAGGCGTAGGTGTCTAAACAGCCTGTCACAGATGGATAAATTTACAAAGCACAACAAAATGCAAACAGGCTAATCAGAAAAACGACCGAAACTAACATAACCAAACTGTTCAACGAACCAACGAAATGCACGGAATGCAAATCACATTAGGGCACAAGTAATAGTTTTCAGCGTAATTACGAGGAAGCTGTATATCTACCAACCGGTTGCATTAAGCGGCATCAAAAGCTGCTTAAAGAAACCGAAAAAACGCAGAAAACCGTCTGAGCACTGACGAACTGTCCACGAATGGTGATGCAACGTTTGCAACGGAATTTCCATGATAGCCAAACGGATCAGTAACCACGTGAACTCAAATGAATTAGCGTGCGCATGCTGCCCGTCTTTCGACATAATATCAATGGCGGGTTTCGTTCACCGACGTTGTTCCTAATACTCATTCATTCCCTATCAAACGCCAACCTCCTCAAGACCACAGAATTCCTGCTGCACCAAACCCGACACCGCTATGATTGACACGGCCCCTATCTGCATTGTTTGAAAGCCGTTTTCTTCAGCTGTTTCTGTCTGCCCTGCCCCGCCCTGCCCCTGTTTCTAGCTTAAGCTGATGACATCGCCTTGGCTGTAGCTGCATTTTTTACTTTAGGATCGAAATAAAAATATCCATTTCCATCTCCATTGGCTAAAACATTGGGCTCTATCTGGCTATGTTCTCCTTCTGATCCTGTTATTTCCCGTTTCATGCTAACATCTCGAAAGCACCATTTGGCTGGCTTTCTGTCTGTGACTTACTTCTACGCGCAAGCACTGAAGCACGCAGCTAAGCTAGTTATAAACGACTTATGGCAGTTTTGAACTCCCCTAGACCTATTATGATCATCCTAGATGATCTTTATTGATGTTCCAGGTCTATTTACAGGGTTTCCCTCGGATTCTCCAACACCCTACGCGTGGTTCCCACACCCTGGAGCTTTCGCAATGGTAGCAAACGCCGTGTGTACGGAACTTCAATTCATAGTTCCTAGCAGCATCTATCAAATCGTTCCATGCGGTTGAATATGCACTTGCACTACACCTTGCCTTATCTCTGGCATCTTTATTGAAGTGAAAGCCCGGGGCGTCCATTCACTCACCTATGATACACAAAGCATGGGCAACACGTAAAATGACATGCTTTAATACCCGAACTTGGATATTCCCTCACGAGCTAAATTAGCTGCTAACTGTACCAAGCAACAAGTGTTGGAAGCCACGTAATCGCTTTTGAAGATCAACTTGCTTGCTAAAAGTTACTGATACATTTTTGAAAGCTTACTAATAAGTTTGTCTGTGGCCAGCTTGATCTCAAAAACACACCAAAACGAACCACCCAACCTATATAAACTGACAGCTTAACAGGATGTCTACTCTGTAGAGACTAATGTGAATGCTACGCGATCACTCATTACCCACGAAAGGTAATGATTAGCTGGCTGGCGGATCGCTCATTTAAAAAAACTGACGAACTTATTGCTCTCAGACATTAAAAAACCATATGGTTGTAACTATTGGGTGTTTCGAGTAAGCCTTTGCAGATCTGTAGCATTTGCTGGTTTCTTCGACTGCCAACATGTCCTCGAAGTGTGCGTAAGTCAGCATCAGCAGACCTGTTTTACTCTCATGGATTCTTCTGTCTTTCCCGGTGGCTCATCTTCATGCAGATTTTGTGTTGTGTGCAAAACAAATAGAGTAAATTTTCTGCGAGTTTTCTGTACGAAGTTTTTCCTTTGCGGCAAACGAATACTGTATTTGTACACCCACGCACAACGTGACGAGTAACCTAATAACCTTGCACTGAAATTATGCCACTCGTCCCTCTTTTGCATTTGTAACCGCATGCGCTGGTCTGTCGGAGTTACCGTTCAGCGAAAATGTTTAGCTAACACACTAGTACGGTTCTTGGTTGCTGTGTAGCTCGAAGGACACTAGGTTTCCATTGTAATGGTCTGGGTACCCAAAAAAGCTACTTTAGGAAGCGTGTGGCAAAGAAATAAATATAATTACTCTGAATTGAGTACACAATAATGAAAAGGGTCGAATGGAACAGACTCACTAAGAATTGTTCTTTTTAAAATAGTTCATCGTTGGCCCAGGTCAGTGAATAAATAATAATCCGGTCGTGGATGTCCAGGGGTCTTCTTTCCGGGAAGCTCTCATATACAATAAACTCCAAAGACAGTCTGAAATGTTTTGATACCAGAGTTAGCACATGAAGCTCGCGAATAACCGCTGTAAGCGCGAGTGAAATGAAAAGAGAAAATCGGAGAATGCGACCACGCCTGTATTGTATGTAATTTTGTACAAATGCGCGTTTTTGTGGTTTTGCGTATTCAAACAAAAATCGTTTATGAAATTGATGAAATACGTAACGTTATAATGAAAGCAAAAGAAAGGTACGAAACATCACACCATCGAGACTCTCAGGCCCTAACAAGAGAAGCCGGAAGTTCAGGTATGGTTCCAAACCACCGATGAGGAGGCTCGCCCGTTAACCGCCAAGTTACACCGGACTCTGATGGCCAGCCTAAGCAGTGTGGTGTTTTGCACCCTTCTTTTGCTTCCATTATAACATTACGTATCTCGTCAATTGCATAAACGTCTTTGTGTGAATGCGAAAAACTACGAAACGCGCTCTTTTACTTCTTACACACAATACAAAACGTGGTCGCGTGCTTCGACCTTCCCTTCTGCTTTTGCTCGAGCTTGCAGCTCTCATTCGCGAGTTTCATGTACTAACTCTGGTATCAACACATTTCAGACTATCTTCGGATTTTATTTTATGTGAGAACTGTTCAGAAGAAGACCCCTGGACAACCATAACTGGATTATTATTTATTCGCTGACATAGGCTGACGAACTATTTTAAAGAGAACAATTCTTAGAGAGTCTGTTTCATTTGCCGCACTTTATTATTGAATACTCAATCTAGCGTTATTATTTTTATTTATTTGCCACGCACTCCTGGAAAAGTAGCTTTTGGGGTCACCAGACCACTACACCAGCAAGGATTGCAGTGCTGCAAGGCCTGAATGTTCCGATGCCCTATTTCGGTCTTTCCGTAGTCATATATATATATATATATATATATATATATATATATATATATATATATATTGAGGAAGAATTCACAAAACGTGCCTCAAGTACACTCAAAGCGGATATCGATAATCTCGAACGCCCTGAAACACGGTTTTGAGATGGACTTAATATAAGCTACTTGCGATACTTAAGTAGCCAAATTATGGGGTGAAATTAATTGAATGTGTATTGACTGCGTTTGGTGTTCACTTTCCTGACATTTTCTTTATTACAGATACGCAGGAGCACTTCCTAACGAAGCACCTAATCGAAGCACCTACGTGGTGTCATGTTACTTAACGTTTTTGAACAGTAATGACTGAATGTTGAACCTTCCGTCTGCGCTTCTCGGCTGCGACCAACCCATGCTCGCCGGTGTTAGTCATCTGAGTACATATTAGGTTTGCTTGCAAGTATGTGAATTGCGATGTGGTTTGTTGAGCTCCTGGGAAATAAACGCACGTCTGCATTTTGTATTGATGTTGTCAACAAGGCTGTTGATAGTGATCGAGCCCTTAGTGTACAGGCATGACATGTTTTACGCATTGAAATACCCGTTTGCTATAGGCAGGAATGGATTTGTAAGGACTTTTGGGCGTTGTGAACAACAGTTTATCCCCCTGTTCTCGTTCTGTTATGCATCATACTTAGAGCTGAGGTATTTATTTGCCATGAAAATTTGTCGTCCTAAACAGAAATTCATCACAATGAAATCGCTGGAATCTGCGGTCAGACTGGATTTATCACTCCTAAGCGATATGACATCGAAAACATTGCGGTTTGTGAGGGAGTGTTTTCTGTTTTTCCCCTAATGATCCGGGTTACGAGTTTGCACAACATGCATTTATTGTCTTGGTAGATATTTAGTTCTGTACTTTCAGATTCTAACAGCTCGAAATGCAGAAGAGTTGGTTCTTTCAGTTTGAAATTATAACCTGAGTACTTATTAAGAGGGTATGCCGTGCCGTATCATGGTTTTAAATGGAACTTTGATGGGGCGGTGGGCTGCATTGAAAAGGCTTCCTAAAGTAGGAAACCGAGATTAACTGTGTAAATATGACCGTGCTTCGTTGTAGACAAACAGTCTCAAGGAATTTGAGGATGCAAGGAAAGATCCTCGTTGAAAAAAAAGAACAGAGAAAATTAAGTCTCTGGGGGGGAGGAACATAGGGGCACCATTGTAAGGTTGATAACTGGGTACGCGAAAACTTGAGGATAACATTACAGTTCAAATGAGGACCAAAGATTCACAAAAGTGAATGTACTTTCAGAGTAGAGATACTCCTATACCAGGGTGGTCTATAGCTGTCTGAATGTGAGAACAACAGAAATGGATTAACTAGTGGATTTTGACATCGTGTGGAACTAAAGTAAGGCATGTAAGTGGACAGATTTTACCTGGGATGGAAACCTGAGATCACTTATTAGTCGCTTATTCTAAGGTTCATCGGGCGTTGTGCTCATACCCTAGGGATTCTTACGGGAAACATCAAAACGTCGGTGAAGAATTAAGGGGAGTCTCTTGAGAACTGTTTCATGGTCATAAAAATTAATATTATGGGGGTGAGTGGAAAAGATGGCTAGGGACGTATTTTGGAAGGTGCTGTAGCTATACACAAGGTGACCAAGGAAAGTAGGAGTTCGAGCAAAAGAAGCAAGATGAAACCGGTTCATTGAATCAGGATTTTCACGTTGGTTGTTTCAAGAGGGGTTGGACACAGATATAGTGCACAACAATATCTAACTTGAATTTATCCGCACCGCAAGGCTGGTGGTAAAACTAAAGCTCCTGGCTATTGTGTGTACAAGAAATATAAGGTTTGACTTTCAGAACTGCTTTTTTAAGCAGGTAGATGGCTTCTCGATGAATAATCTACTGTGACTAGACCTAGATTATGCCTTCGTATCTAGCCTTATACAGCAAGCCTCAAACCTCGTTCATAAGACATGACTTTGCATCCTGTACGTAGAAAACACGCCCGTAATATCCAACCCACGAAGTGAAACGAAATTTCCATGTATCGTGCTTACACCCTAACCTCAAATTGAGCACGGCACACTAAGCAAACAACAGTAGAGTATTCTTAGACAATTAAACACACAGTGAAGATTGTGGCACAATATGCACGTCTGGAAAAACGCATGGATGAGACAGTGCTAAAAGTTTGCCAGTCTCTTAGTAACCAGTGGTAAACTTATTCCAGTAAGGATGGTATAGGCCAGGGCAAAGTGATGCGATTTATAGTGAACTCAACTGCTTGGAACAGATATCTCGCCTGAATGGTTACCCATCAGAAAACATTATTTTTTGACAAAAAGGAAGGTGAAGATGTGAGGGATCAGACAGAGTGGTGCCAGATAACCTTGATGCGAAACGCAGACTTGTTTGTCTGTGCACCTGCAGCTGGATGTCAAAGCGCCTGTCCCACAGTCCGCCATATACACTACCATTTGCCAAGCTGTGTATGCTCAATAATTTACATGGGCAGAACAGAGGAAAAAAGTCCGGCAGCGGTCAAATAACGTGTCCCATTTTGGGTGAAAAATATGTGAATCGACCAGATTTGTGTCGTTCTGACGGTCCAAGGTCAGATATGAAGAAGCTGCCCGTTTTTTCATTATATATATATATATATATATATATATATATATATATATATTCGTAGTGCGTACCCGGCAGGACGCAGTGAGACATGTCCAGCCTGTTTTGCAACTTTACAACGCTGTGTGTTTATTTAACTTTCGTGACGGCCGTTTAAAACTTCTTCGTAAAACAAAACAAAGCAAAGGAAATCCGGACCTCCTGTTTGCATACTGACATGTGGTTAGCATTTGACTTGCGGCGGGGGGCGGGTTGTCATGCATAGGCTCCTCTGTTTGAATGTTTTAAATACGATAACTAAAAAGGTTCATTTTTCTGTGTACAAAGGTGTGGGGAAGGAAGGCAAAAGCAAAAGTTGAAAATGAACGGAAAGCAAAAGGGTGAGAAATGATAAGAAGCAAGAAACCAGAAATCGTGCAAAGTGATCATTTACTTTCTCTTCTGGGTTAATTTTTCACGGTCTACAATAGATTGAACTTCGTGGACGGGGTTCTGGATTAGCCTTTGGCAACTTTGTTCAGTCGATTCCCGATCTCCTTGCGGAAGACATGCACCACTAGGTACGATGGTCAGACGTTTCTCGTTATACCGTTTCAGGTTGACGTCTTCTCTGGGTATGCTGTCTCCACATCGATTTGGTGACAGTTTAAGGCTTTCTTTGGGCTTGCGTAAACAGCCATAGAGGCGGTAATATCCGTAGCCTGCTTGTTGTGACAAGCTGGTATACCTGCATTCAAGCACGGATTTCGGCAGTTTACTGATGACAGTCGAGAGTTCACTTAGTGCGGCTTGCCAGAATATATCCTATACTATGTATGTATCAAAGAGAAAGATAAAATTTGGAAGCAATCAGCAGGCTGTCGGCCTTCACATTAAATAATAACAATAACAAAAGAAGCGTTTCACATACTTATCCGAACAGCAAAAAGCACACCACACTTAGGATAGATTGATCAAGTTTTATGGTTGTCAGGAAAGATCGATTTGGATAACATTCGAACATCCGAGTTAAAGTCGAATGGAAATTAGCACTGCACAAACTCAACCAGTACATTCTTTCATATGTCCACACTCAATCACGGATCATTATTACTACATTACTACTTGTACATAGGTTTGTCAAATCGAGTTGATGTCAAAGAACTCTAAACAGTTTTCTTCCATTCAAGTTGAACTGAAGACGTGCTTGCCAATAGAGACGGTGGATTGTCGAATACCGATCTTATACTGCAACCTAGTTGGCTCTGTATTTATGGTGATATTGTCTTCGCATTATACATTATATGCGCGAGGAAGGCCGTCAAGCGTCGTCAGACGAACACATGTGGCATCATCTTGTTTGGATATATATTCAAATCAGCCGAAGTTTCCCAACTTTCCACTTACAAAATCAATACTTGACGGGTTCACATCTCTGGAATTTCCAAGCCTGGGTTGATGTGAGGTCTGACTTGTCATGTTCTCCGTTAGATCTCTCCCACTTGCTTTAAGTGGTTATCGTCGATATCTGTTTTATATGTTGACTATCGCTGGCCACTATCATTGGGATAGCAGGAAAATCTGGGAGAGGGATGCAGGATTGTCTTTCCGTGAACCATAACAATACGAGCACTATGCTGCAGATGCGGAATTCACGCAGCTGGACATTCATGCACCTCTGACTTGTTGCATCTAGATGTGAGTTTGATGCTATAAATTCTCTTTCGAAAGTTAAATTTTACTTCGTTCGGCTTAGACTAGGATTTTCGGTCAGCCTTATTTATCTGTATGACAAACAGTAAGAGTAGAACTAGTCGAGGAGACAGCCTTGTTTTTTTCCAATTGCTACCAAGTATAGAAGAATCTGTTCAATAATGTGTGAAACCTTATTAGGGTCACGACAATTACAGATGCATGTCATTCCTAATTCCACAATTGTTTACCGGAATCCGAAGCAAACATCGCTATTATTGGGGCTCGAAACTATCTGCTAGATACATATATGGTCATAACGAGTCATACTGGTCTTTTTGCTGCTTTCTCTGCGGATAAAAATAGACTCAAAACATCACAAAAATAGAGCCTTAGTTTTGTCAGGCTAGATAGACTAGCCTAGAAAAATGGAAAAACTCAACCCCGAAAAAGGTCGAAATTGTTTGAATTTCTGTAGAGGGTCAGTTTCAGGATCCGACCATTCGTCATTACCATCAGTATCACCGCATGAATTATCTGTTGTGCCTAATACTGCACCAAAAAAGCACGGTTTCGACTTCCTTGACTAATTCAGTTTCATTGAAGATTGCTTAAAGCACGATGGTGCTCCATGTCAGTGAATCTCGTCACATGTTCCGGGGCTTATTTGCGAGTGTTCGATAACCTAAAACTTGGAGAACTTGTATCCGTTGCAGGTATTCTTCATATCCCACCCCATAGATGGAACACCTGTTATAACTGAAAACCACTCTTGTTACAGGGTGGGCTGAACTCAATTTGTCAAACTTACAACAATGGATATCACAACTGCAACATTGCTAGTGAAATTAAATACATTTGATTTATTCCGAGTGAGAAGAAAAACACGTTCGCATGCGTTGCACAGCAGCCAAATGACACTGAGTATCTGTCTTTAAACCCGTTATCATTTCTGTGCTAGCATTTTAGACACCACACCTCACATTACCAATTGAAAAAACTTGGAACAGATGTTCAACCTTATTTTGGGGTTACGTCACGTAAATACAATAGTCTGGGATGTGAAACGTGTAATGTCTCATCAGTTTCCTGTGTCTAACGGTTTACATCTCATGAAACATTTTGCTAACGCACATACATGTATTTAACTTTTTCGACAACAGAATGTGTACATACGCAAAAAATGAAATACAAACAGAATGGTACCTTGGAAGTGGTCTTGCTGTTGAGGAAATGAATACTCAGGGATGATGGTTTTGTTATTAAAAGTTTCTAAATGAAAACTTCTCCTTTTGTTGAAAAAAATCGGAAAACGCTTGCTAGGAAATCGTACCCGCTGATCCCGCTGTCCCCAGCAAAAATGGTTGATTGGAGCAGGATTTCAAACATTACGTCGACTATCCCTGATTAGAGGGTCACTTGGGAATGCTTCCCGTAAAATAATCTGCCGTTTACTTTTGTCTTTTTTGGCTCCTAGTTTTTCAGTTATCACTTGGATTGGTTGATCAGACGTCGATTCGCAATAAAGTCATGGACCCACAATTCATCAAAAAAGAATGTCCCAAAGAATGTGGATTAAAAAATAGTTGATCAGATATTTTGGAAACATTTCCACCTCAGAGCATTTTTATTGATAGTACAATTTCAGAGAGAACTGAAGCCGAAACGAGGGATTTGAGTGTGGGGATGCGCGATGTTATGTGTAAACCAGAATAAGGCTCTCTCAACACCTGTCTTTCGCTTAGCATCGAATGCCATAAATACGGGATCAACAGCAGTTACGGGGTTTCCAGGGGGTGACTAGAAAAGGAAAGTTTGTAGTGATTAATATGACAGGGCCGTACAAAAGTCTTTGAAATCGAAACATGATTGCAACTGATATTCAGGCCGTTCAATACATAGTTGGAAGCTGGATTGTCTGAAACATGCTTCTATTGGAATGTTTCTATTCCCATGATTTTCTCAAAAGTAGGAGGATGAAAACTACGAAACAAAAATTGAGCATTGCGCATAGTTACAAATGTTCCGAGAATGAATGATAATTTTTTTGATCTCTTATGCCTCACTAATCTTGGGGAACAAATGCGTTTTTGTGTGTCTATATTCGTCCGGACATGTGCCTCTCTTCTACCTTGTCTTCACTTCCACCAAAGTGTTCGTTTCTTTGGTTACTTTCACGTAAGGGTGGAAATGGCTTTTAGCTAGTCCAGTTTGCAATCGAACGGTGTGTAAAAAGCGCATTCAATCAAGACAATCAATCAAGACATTCCCAAGTGAAATATTTGACACAGTGCATTGGTTCACTGATCAATTCAACGCTGATAATATTCAATGAAGACCTTTCAGTTGGTAAGAAGTTGATGAGGAAATAGATAAGAATTAATCTGTTTATTTGGCCACCTAACTTGGCAACAGGGACCGCAGAGCCACCAACCCAAACGATGTGTTAGATCAAGTAAAGGTTGACGCCGAACAACGATGAGCTCAAATTACAGACAACATATAAGCTGTATGTAAGTGGCCGCCGGTGTGGCATATATCACTTTCAAAATACGCAGCGTCGTTCTGTTATTGTAATCATTTCTAGAAGCCCTACTCGGTCGCTTCCTTAGTTTGTTCTGTTATTTTATTAAGAAGAGAATAGGTAGACCACTGCAGCACATGAAATGGAAAGTAAAAAATGAACTTGTTAAAACTGTTGCTGACACTGAGGTTTTCGGCGTTGTTTGTAAATAGAAACACCAGGAGCAATGTCCAAATGCAATGACCTTCGGTCACGCACGTACGCCTGCATCTACGTGTGGCAAAAAATACAAGTTCGGAATGAAGCACATAGGACGACTGTCAAGCTTCTGAATTCTGATGAATGTACTATCCATAACAAAGGAGCCATAGCTTGATTGCATTGCGATGTCGGGCACTGGCACTGCGTAAAATAAAATTTGGTGGCATTCAAATAAAAAAGCAAAAGTTCCAAGCTGTTTGAATGGCACGAAAACGAGATCGTTTTTGGGAATTAACTCCGGGGTTGGAAAATCCAAAATTGTCTTTCTAGAAAAACTAGTAGGGCATACGGCAAACATGAACAGTTCGTTTGCAAATCAAACTTGTACAACCATGAACTGCTACTCCTGGATGGTTTTTGCTGTAAAATGTCTTTTGCAATTCATTTCATACAGCCTTCAAGAATTAAGTTCAGACAAAGATGCACTGAATATTGACCACGTGGCTTGGACCCAATTCGGTGGAATCCATCAACAGAGGACGCCCACAGTTAAGGAAATTTTGAGATCCCAATGAGCGTTTGTTAAACTCCCTCGAATTAATTGGGGACCCCTTACCGAACTGGATAATGGATAACACAACCTTGTAGATCCAAAATCACTTTAGAAAGGGGCTAGAAGTTGTGAGGTGGTAGGTCCCTCCCCTCTGAGTTCCCTCTATTTTTATCTCTACTCATGCATTTGTTGGGGATGAGTGCATGCTGTCCACAAGCTGGTGCAATTTTGTGGCTTATTTAAAAGGTGGGACCAGTCGCGATCACCAGAAACGCTTATAATCGAACGATCTGTTGTGAAGCATTAGTTGTTTGGAGATTTCTTCAGGGCTAACTGCATCACTGTTCGCTTTTGCCTACGTGTGTATGCAGGCCATAACTAAGGTGCAAGCCTTTATGTTCTCTTGGATTTACCACCGTGGGGGAAGGCGCGATTACCCGTTACTCTGTGGCTAACTGGCGTGCTTCTGTCCTAAGTTTTTAAGGGTGTCAGGAAGTAATAGACCCAGCCAATGCATAGTCGATCCTTAGGATGAGGAACAACTATTTTTTCGAAGTATTCTCCATCATCCTCATCTCCGCCAGTCGCTATGTAAGCGGAGGGGTGAGGGCTATGTAACTTGAGTAGAGACCATTCGCTTATTCGGATTACTAGCCATGTGGATGAAAACCAGTGGTTCGTTGGTGCAGGACATTGTAGAGAAGCCGTGCGTCAGTGAATTCCATAAGCTGAGGAGTTTTAGGATAGAATCAGGCAACAAATACGAGGAAGATAATATGAGATCGTAACATGACGTCCAAATTCATACCCACTGAGAGAAAGAAAACTGTCAGCGTGAAACCGGCTGGAACATCGTTTTTATCCATGAGCCTTTTTAACAGATTCCATATGCTGTCCTCTGTCTTGGTCGAGTTGTCTTTCTTGGCAGAATCGATTAAGAGTCTAGTTCTGCCTTGCGGAATTACGTTCGCTTCACTGATCTAGTCTATCGTGTTCAAAAGAACTGCAGCAGATCTTTTGTGCGAAAACAAGATGACAGTAGCCTCATTGGCTGGTATCTGATGAAGACTTTCCCAGCGGTTACGTCGATGACCCATGTGGTACGATAATGGACTATCTTAAACATGAGCCACCATTAAGCATTGTCATACTGCTGTGATAGGTCATTCGCCTGACTATTTAGGTATCCAAACTTTGTTGATAGAGTGAGAAGATTTTGGAATTTCCAACAGAGATTTCGCCTTTTAGGTGAAACAGACCTACGCTGAAAAGCTGAGAAGCACTGTACTCTTGTTTTGTCCATACTGGTAATCATCAGTAGTACTTATCTCACGAAACTCCAGGGGGACTCGAACCTGCAACCTCCCAGCTACTAGTTTGAACACCTAACCTTATGGCCACGAGTAGCTGACCAGTGGGGTGATTAACTCTCACTCAGTTAGGATATAGAATCACTCATCCTTTAGTCGTGGAATCCACATCACCTGGTCACCTGTCGCCAACTTTCTCGAGTGACAACTTCTCAGGTGGAAGTTCCACCCACCGTGTGAATTATTGTTCCTCTTAAGCTACTCGTAGTGTCGTTACGTGTAGTGTTGTTACGTCCCTCAGGAGGAGGAATGACCCACACGACGAATACACCTTCTATCTGAGAAGTCGCTACTCGAGGGGCTAGTCAACGCGTAACAAAGTGTCGTGGACTGTGTGATTGAAAAGCAAGTAGCGCTATATGCTATCCCTATTTTGTTTCAAATTACACCTTGTTCTTAAAAACACACAACACAGTGTCGTCTGATAGATCGTCAATTTTTATTTAGTTTAAAGTTATATTGGACAAGTTATATAAATACACGTTGGTAGAGAATTGGATGGTTCCGAAGAAAGAGATGAGGGTAGACTACGTAGCGTTTCTGCTTGCGTCCTTCACTGAAGTTTGAAAATGTGCACATCCAGCTTACATACTGTATATGTTTTGTTCGAGTAAACCAGACTACCTCCTGGTCGTCTGTCGTTAGGACACCAACGCACTCCTATGCCGAGCTGGAAGCGTGACGATTAGACATCTGAAAAGAAATCTGCGTATGCGGAAAGGACTAATGGTATTATTAGCTTTACTCTGGTGGGACCCGCGCGAACAAATGACGGATCCACTCGTTCATTCTCTATTCCTCTTACCCTACTTTTAACCTTATTTCCACCCATGACCAACACCATTTGACCTGAAACTACTTTTGTTTGTCTCCCATCCCTAATCGGCACACGTATCTGGTACTTTTTACCTTGTCGGATTTACTACTCATGGGGTTGCTGAAAACTCGTACAGCTCATTACAGGTCCCACCCACTCTTCTTAAGGCTTCTCATGTAGGTACGGCCCTCGAGATTCCATCAATCTTATTTCCTACCTGGACCCAAACTGTAAGCAGTTTGCAGAATATTCATTTGCAAACTAATTTGTTTGTAACGAAAGACCCATTGAATCCAGGTGAATCTCTCTTTTTTGATGCACCAGCTGAAACGAAAGGTGGCCTTGTGCAAAACATTCAGTTGAAGTATAGCATCCTAAATGAGTGATTCAGCTGGATTCATTTGAGCCTCTTGTTCAAACCAAATTAGCAACCTTATGAGTAATGTATTACGTGTATACATGTATCGCGATATCTCGAATATCTTACCAACTGAAACATGAGGCGGCCTGGTGTAGAACGTTCAACTGCTTAAAACATCATAAATGAGAGATTCAGCTGGGTTCCAGGTGAGTCTCCCGCAAAAATCAAATTTGTTTTCAAATTAGTGTAGTTCGCTAATTTAGTGCAATTTGGTCCCAAGCTGAACATAAGCTTGACGGAAACTCGGGGACTGCGCCTACCAGATGAGCCCCAAGAAGGGCAAAATCGGTCGTGGGCTGTCGAAGAATTTTCAGCAACCTTATGAGTAGTGGAGTACATGTATAGTATTGTTTTTGTTTTCATACTTTACGTCCGGTTGCGATACTCGTTACGTAAACAATTTTCTATCTCTCGTGTTAATATGATGAGGGAGGTAGTTGGACAATATGCCACCGAGTTTCACAAGTCTGTGTAGTCCTGTCGTAATGTGCTTTACTCTTCTAGCTTGTTTATGTTCCCGTCGTAAAATTCTAGGCCGTTTGTTAAACTTGCACGCTGATTAAACCATTTGCTGACACAGTAAGTCGCTGGAAGGAAAGCACACAATTTCAGTTCATGTGTACCGGAACGAACGAACCCCGTGTATAGTTTAGGGCTCATTTAGTGATGAATGACCGTGGAAGTTCTCACTAATGCGTCTTCAACAGCCTTTGACGTCATCATGCTTCGGAAAAGAATACGACATATACCAGCCACTAGAAACAGCTACATAAAACGAAGTCTGGATATCGAAGGTTCACGCAAACATCCCTGCTTGGTTGCTTGGAAACCCAGTAAATTCATTTAGTATGTCTATGCACTTTGGCATTCCACAGCTGAAGTGAATGCTACTGAGTATTCGGATGTAAATCCACAAAATCCTTAAACAATAGGGACACTTACCTTTCCCCAATGGGTGCACATCACTGAAGGGCTCTACTGTCTTACAGCTGGTAAATTCAATGGACCTCGAATAGATAAACAGCTTTTGTTCTTGAAAGTATTTGAATGTTATAGTTAAATCACCTGTTTTCAGTTTTCAACTACAACCTGCAAAATTTTTCACCACAAGAAATAAATTTCTTTTTCAGCTGAAGGGTTAAATAGGTTTATTTCAGACGATTTGTACTCAGAGGTAAAAGTTGAGTCTAAGAACTGAACAAACATGTCGAGAATGTGTCCACTGGAGCAGCACACATCTGCAAGGACAAAAAATATTAATTTGGAAGGACTAACCGTCGTTTCCTCCCTTGGATAAAAATAGACCCGAATCGGTACGAATGTCAGCACATTGGAACATCGCTGAAGGATTGACAGAACTGAATTTGGAACAATCACAATCACCTACACAAAAACGACTTATTTAACAGCCAAATCTCGTACCTTAGGACCTCCCGAACTTTTTACTTTTCTCATTCAGACCATTTTGGACCTCCCTGGAACTACCTCTTTCTAGAAAAACAAACACTGCAGCGACCACCCGGGCAGACCGTTTGCTAAATAGGCTGTTCATTAAAACACGCAGCTGAGTTTACCAGATGGGAGTAGATTAGAGTTTAAACCGGATCGATACCACTTTTGAACCAAATCCATAGGTAAAGTAATTACTGTCAACTTATTTAAGACCAATATATGAACTACTACTCTGATAACAACCAGCCGGTAGCATCAGAAAACACGCACCAAACTCTCAGAATGTGTAGGTTATCCGTGGATTCTCGCTTAGAATCCATGGTTAGCGTTAACCGAGAGCGTATGAAACTCATCTAATACCCCTTGTTTGTCGGTTTCCGAGACAAATTTCAAATATAGACTAATTCGAGTGGGACTTGGAACGAGAAAACTGTGCACACTTCTATGAGCAATTTTTTAGATTTGCGGTTACCTACGCGACATAAAATGGACTCACGCTTGCGCGACTGGACGGAAAGCAACATTATTCGCCCACAGATTCCGGACGGACTAAAAGGTACTACTCTTTAAGAAGAGATAATTTGATGTACACCAAGATGAAGGGAAGTGAAGCTTAGGTGTTTCATAGAATAAGACAAATCGGGCCGGAACTCGCCCGATCGTTGATTGGGCGTCTTGTTCACTTCCAGAGAAATTGGGCGGCAACACAATTTCCTTAAGCCCAAGCCGAGGAGACGGTCATCTGCAAGCCTTGTGAGGTCTGATGCGTGACTTCTGCCATGATTCTCCTAGAAGGCATTTCCACCATTTCACTTGCTTTAGACGGTTGAAAGGCTTGACTGTACCCCACAACTAAACATAGCTTTCAGGCTACTGAAAGGTATGGCGTCTAATCTGCAATTCTGTCAATACCAAAGTCTAACGAGATGCTGATCTCGTCATTGCCTTCAGTGATGCTGGAATTGGAATAGTCCTGGCGCAGTCGTACGGGGTAATAGCGTACACAAGCTGACTGCTCGAAGCAGCGGAAAAAAAACTGTTCAGTAACAAAAGCTATTCAGCAGCAATAAGTTGGGATGTGAAAAGTGGCATAATTTTTTTATTTTGTCACTACAAAATTCACCGTCAAGATGGAACATAAACACTTAACTTGGTCGGGGGGAAACGACACAGTAATACTCGAGGTTGGATGAATTCAAAGGAGGATGAGTGTAATAGGAATAGAGGCATGTGGACTAGCTACCAAAAAGGGGTACGCGATCTACCCGGAATAACGCAATACAGACGATGGTTTCCGGTGCGCAAATCTGGGGTCTAACGATCGCTGGTTCTGATGTTTCGCCGTCTATATTTATGGTGACATGGCCCTCTAGAGTGGCTCAATTGATGCGGAACGTCGGAAGCAGCTGAAAGAATACGCAAACAACAAAAGCTGATACTTCAACGTGAACATGGGGAAATATATGATGCATAACTGGCATGCGTGACCCGACGAACTGAAACGGCACGCAACGGATAGGCCAATATTGTCTGCTGGGTGGGTAGAAATTCCAACTATATTTAAACCGATTTATCGTTTCCCTGTTTTGTTAGTTGCAATAAACAACAAACGTGTCATTTAGTTTTCTATTCCTAATAATTGTTACGATAGCTCGATAAGAGCTCAAGTAACATATAAACCTCAAACAGCTTAATTGCTCGTTTGTGCTAGTCAGTCAATTTAATCAGTGTGTTGAGTTTCCAAATCTAGAACAACAAGGATGCTGTAGTACCTTGTAAACACGACGACTGCAAGAAACGACGTTGACTGTCGACGTTCACAGAAAAGAAATCGGAGATCCGAATGCAGTTGTTGTCGATCTAATCTCATCCATTCAAGCTTGTTAATGTCAAGAGATATCAACTGTCCGTAAAGTTTTGTAAAGATTCAAGAACATTTTACTTAAAACTCACTATGCCACGAACATCTTCTTTAACTACTCTCGTAAAACGATTACATCAGTTTTTCTAACATGGATAGAAGGAAGACTAGTCTTGCTCTTCTAAGTTAGATCAACTAAATAACAATGAGCGAAATAACTATCCGGTTTTGAAAGTTCGTGCTGTTAATACTTGCCCCCATACCTACGGCCACTTACTCTAGTCAGGCCACAAAATGTCCCATCAATGTAACTGTCTCCACCGTTGCAGACAGTTTTCCTTAAGTTTGTGAAGCTCGTTGCCTGACTAAACTGTGGGAACCATATTCGGGCATCCATCTAGACATGTTACGTTTCTCCATTATCCAAAACCAAACGACAAATCATTCACATCCCCCACACACACATCCTATGGGATAAGAGAGGTCTCCGGTTAGTTCCCAGGATCAGACCAATCATTGAACTGAAATACAACTACAGTTCAACTTCTCTTCTGACGAGCACGCTTTATACACATGTTTTGAAGTTTAAAGTAAATTTATATTGCCTCCCTGAAAGCGCTGTCGGACAGCATACATTACGATTCAAAAGATTCAAAAGATTCCTTCGTTCTGTAATTGAAGCTCAGGGTGTTGTTCGGCCGCTTAGATCACTTTTAGGAAGAATTTTAAGTGAGAATATCTATCCTTCCCTGTACATTCACTAAAAGACGAAGGTAATAAGCTTGGGTTCGACCAGCTGAATCCAGCTGAATCTGCTGGAGCCAAACGATTCGCACAAATGAGATACGTTTTGCAAAACACTGCAAGTGCCACCAAGATTAACGTACATTTTTCCCCAGCAGACATTGAAATTTTCAAGTGTCCAAATTTTGCTCATATTTCGGTCGCCGCTGTTAAAAACTTTTTGAGTGACGTCCTCCTATCCATCAATCATATTCATGTGAGTTGTTTAGGCTGGGGAAATGTCTCTAAAGTTACACACTGAGCGGAACGCAGCCCTAATGAATCTAAACTAGACTCTTCCAACCGAAGGCACTGTGATGTGCGTGATCAGAGCTGGACAACTACCTTCTCCGCCAATTTGTTCTTGATTTGATCAAACATCCCAACGGGTGGAGTGATAGATCCAACGTCGTTTTTTATTGTTCGCAGTCATGCAGTTTTGTCTTCATTGTTAGTTTTTCGTCGCGAAGTTTCAACCACAAATGCCTGTTAACCAGATCACTTTCTTCTATAAGAATATCGTGACATAGAATTAGTGGCAAATAATTATAGCGACTTCACCAAAAGGGACTTTTACGAAAGGTTCAAAATTTGGGCCTGTATTTAGGACGCAGCCTCCTTGAAAAATCTGCGAAAAAACTGCGGAACCCTAAAGCAAGATTTTAGGCGTACTATTGTGCAATGAGTGAGCAAAACTGTCCCTTAATATCAACATATTATAACCTCTACTGAGTTTTTTTAACAGTTCATTAGTAATTACGGCTACTAATTCAAAACGGACTTCTTAGTTACTCAATAAACTGGGTGTATGATATTCGAAACATCTTGATGTTCTGCTTACCTCTCGTCTTCCACATAAAGCTAACTGGAATCTCCATTCACTTCTAACATCATCTGAACATACGGGATTTCGTAATCATAAAATTTTGTCGGTCGGTGATAGAACAACAACATATTATGCACATGTGCCCCAAAAACGGCTGCTAATCTTTCGTCATAGGCTGAAGTAGTCTCAAGGTCACACTCAACACCCTAATGCATGGACCAGAGATTCGCAAACCAGCGATAATCTGAGAGGGTAACCTGTGTAAAAAACTAAAATTGACCAAGTAGTGAATATGTTTTTGAGTTTGAAATCGTTAACTAGCCGGACTAACTGGTTACACACGTGTTTCAAACACCTCAGAAGCCGAGTAAGCTTTAGTCTGTGTCTAATAGCCTACTTTGTCTGTGTGGCCCTGATATAAGTAATCACCGATAGCTGGCCAGGTTCCTCATCTTCATTAGAGGGGGTGGAGTAAGGGCATTTCTTGTGTAACAAAGTCGTAGGCGCTATAAGAAGGTGAGTTTGAGCTAGATAAAGTGGGAACCCGGAAGGAAATCCTTACCGTGCGATTCTTTGTTGAGTAGTCTCTTTCCGTGGGGGGGGAATTTAGGGAGGGAAAACTATAAACTGACTAAAAGTGTGCAGTTAGTCCCGCTTGTAGATTTTAAACCCTCGCAATCGTATGGAAGTAGTTCAGTGCATTAAAAAACAGGAATACTTGTGTTAAAAGGAGAAAATTTGCAGTCTTTGTCTATGTTTGGAGAACTAGATATGCTTTGTTTATGCGTTGTTTAATTAGCTATGGATATTGCCTCCAGGCCATTCACTAGAAACATACACTTTCAAGCCTTTCATAAGTGGATGGGAATCCAGATAAAAATCGAGTTCATTATTACCCTTGTTTTTATTTTTTTATACTTCGAAATCATAAAATGCTTCACAACGCTAGAGGACCATGTGAGAAATGATGTGATTTCAATAGTAGGACTCGATATCAAGACTGCTTCTATGAAAATGTATTTATATCTTCTCTGGAATGAATGAATGACACCTCAGTATTTGTCAGACTTAGGAGAAGCCTTACAATATGTGGGCCAGTCTTCTGAAAAATCAAAGCAGCATGAGGAAATGATGATGAGATTTAACGAAACGATAGACACAATCTTATGCAGGTCATACTGAAAACTGAAAGAAATCTACGGGTAAAAAATGTTGCATCTCTACTGTGTCCGGGTCTTTATGATTGACCACAATTTCAGTAAACTCGAAGGAATTTTGGATACTAGGACTGCATGTCCCACAGCATTACTTCACAAGCCATCCGAAACGGATCTGAATTAACTTGCTTGCTTCCATGAAGCTCCTGCGAAGGTTGACCTGCCAAATTGATCCAAGAGGTCTACACTCCGAAGGAAGGTAATCGAACTGTAGAGGCTGCTCTAGATTGCAGAGTGCAGTCGAGCACCTCAGCAGATTGCCTACCGAGGTATTCCACCCGAGTGGACCAGTAACGGAGGACGAAGTTTTTGCCTAAATGACGGAATCTAGTGAATCATTAATGCCCGAAAACTGCCAAACGAAGGGAAGCCAACAGGAAGCGGACAATCATAGAGAAACTGATATTCTTTTCCCTGCAAGCAAATTCTGACGCTTATTCTGGCCAACCAGGTTGAACGATGCTATAGTAGAAGAAAATGTCCTGTAAGGATAGTCTGGAAACGAATGTAGCGAGACCAACCACATTTTGGCACTGTTTAAGCTACAAGACAGCAACATTAACATCGATGCTTCATTTCAAGAAGATACTGAATACTGAACAAACCTTTATACACCTTGTTCGTGGATTTTACGAAAGCTCGCTACTCAGACAGCAGGGAAGCTCGGTTGCCCCAAAAATACTGTCTAGGTTATCGAGTCGCCTAACTGAGATTTGAAGACCGGAGAATATATATATATATATATATATATATATATATATATGTATATATATATATATAATCCTCTCTATAGTTTTTGAAATTGACACGGAGGTTAAGCAAGGTTAACTATCCACTCAATTTACTCCCTGGATAACTACGTTCTTTACGAAAGCGTTTCATAATTTCCAATGGGGCGTATGGATATGGTCCTGCTTGAGCGGCAATTCATTCCACAGCAAGTGTCAAAGATCGGTATGCTGTTGTTTACGGAATAATGTGCTTTAAATGCTCATTCTTATGAGGAAATACAGTGGCTAAGCAGAGCATTTGCCTCAGTAGCATATCACTTCGTTATAAATGTAAATAATTCTGAGACTTTTACTGATCTGTATCGTTCCATATATACATCCCCATATAAGGTTGTCACCTTTTTGTGTTGGTCGGGCGTGTGCGGTGCAATGTACCTGGGTACTATGCTGATTAGCCTATTTGTTTCTTCGGGTTTAACTTGTCACAAGGGCAACATCCAACGGACAGACTAAGGACAACTAGCCGTCTCACTATGAGTAATTACGATATGGCCAAATGTAAAGTCATAGTGTCCGATGTGATAGAATTATGAGTCTTCTCG
Source organism: Opisthorchis felineus (assembly GCA_004794785.1). Taxonomy (NCBI): domain Eukaryota; kingdom Metazoa; phylum Platyhelminthes; class Trematoda; order Opisthorchiida; family Opisthorchiidae; genus Opisthorchis; species Opisthorchis felineus. The sequence goes on along the minus strand of SJOL01006427.1, from coordinate 272,039 downwards.
TCCAGGTACCCATCATTTTCTTAGATTTTCGGAAGCAGTGGTGCTGCCCTCCCCTGGGGAAGGACGGGTTTCTAAAGGTGCACTCTGGCCACCGAACAGCAGACCATGACTAACAGCGTATTAACTTATGTGGTCCGACTAAATACAATGCGAGGAACTTTGTGCGGCTCAAAAAGTACCTACATGGCGATTAAGTGATGCATCTATGCCTTGCTGTCTGGACTAGGCCAGCATCAAGCAGCCGAGTGGGGCTGACATTTCGCTTTTTAGCTTCTAACAGGTGCCCTCAAGATAACCATACCACTCACTATCTTGCTGTTCAGACCAGGACGTCGAAAGCTCCAGATGGAGTCCTTCTAACCAAATCAGATTCGAAAGTGAGATAATGTTCCAAATGTCGATCAAACACGAAGACATATGTTTAAAAAGAAGGATTTCGGTGAAATAAGAAAGAAACCCTAAAGGTCAGGACTCTACTGGACAAGAAACATAGTGATACACCTGAAAAATGGAGGGCATATCTTGCCGGGGATCTTAAACGGCATAGTTTTAATATTGCGGCTTTGAGTGAGACAAGGCCAACAGAAAAGGGAACACTATCTGAATCTGGAGTGGTCACACTTTATAGTCAGTTATCTTAAAGGACAGTTGGTGAGAACAGTGAGTTATGTTTGTGGTATAGGAAAAGCTACTTGCAAAAATTGCCACTAAACCAAACTGCATCAATTTAGAAATGATGGAAATTCGAATTTATTTTGCAGGAGGGTGTTTTGCTACGTATGTGGGCGAATGTGCGCTCACAATGTCTCATTATAGGGAGGCAAAAAATTTTTTGAACTTCCTTGAGCTTCCTCCAGACAATATCCACCAAAAGCTATCACTTCCTATTGTGAGATTTCAATGTGTCATTGAATCAGAATTCAGACGGTGGGAGAAAATGACGGAATCCTCTGGAGTTTGATCAATCAACGGTAAATGACAACGTGTTTTGTCACTGTGTGCAGCTCTCGGGTTGATCATTACCAACAAGTCGTTTAATCCCGAAAAAAACATCATGTACGTAGCTTCACATGAGAATTGCGCTGACGTCTTATCGACCATATCATTGTCCGACAAGGAGCCCTCGAGGAGAATATGCTTACCGAAGCATGATGATGAAGGCAACACGATATATCCTTTGATGCGACTGACTTTGAGTGTCATCTTGAGAAAACTACTCCCTCGATGACCAACAGAACAACCTATGAGGCTGGATATCAGGAAGTCAAAAGACCGAGAGATTGAAACTTTTTCAGGGGATACCATATAAGGGACTGCTTGAACTAGCCCTTTGGTGGCCAGTTGGCAAACGTTGGAAAGTATTGGAAGCAGGCATGAAGCCGCATCGAAGAAAACCGCAATGAAGAAATTAGCGTCAAAGGATCTTTTTTATAGAGGAAAATGTTGGTAGCTCAGGTAGCGTAGATGGTCGTTGGCTTGCTCGTTGAGCTGGGCAATTTGATTGCATTACAATCAAATTGCCCAGCTCAGCGAACAAGCCAACGACCGTCAAAGGATCCGTTTGATTCGAATGACACCGTGACTTCATTCCTGGCTGAACAGAAGAATGTAGCATTTACTACAACACTGAAGAACCCGTCAAACTATATCTCTAAAAATGAATCCATAACTGCAATATGCAGTCCAAAGGAGTTCTTTCATGAGCTGAAGAATGAATAGCGGATAGAACGTAGTGGAAAAATATGGTCGTACTCGCATCGCCATCTTCGCAACTAGTTTTTCAGAGCTTTGAAAGGAGTTTATGGACTCGAAGCCCAATACACGTAACTTCCTTAGGGCATCCGAATTAGTCAGAAGTTCACAAAAATAAGGATGTATTGGGTTTGTGGAAGCTTCACTTGTCCAACCTGCTTAGCCTCCTGTCGGAAATCGAATGGAATCAATCGAATCAAAAACCGATATAGACGATCGTCCAACGCCAGAAAAAATTAACATATTTTCGAAGATATAGAGCAACAGTACCTGTAGAAATGACGAATTAATGAACAATCTGTCCAAACTTTGCGGACAAGAACCCCAATACGAAGTTATTCGTCTAATCTGTTCAGTATGGTATGCTGAGGATGTTCCACAGGAATAGAAACTCGCCGAAGCCATGACGCTATTCAGAGGGAAAAACAAGCCAATGGAGAGCAGACACTTGCCCAGAAGTTAGCCTGCTTTTAGTGTTGGCAAAATTCTGACTTGTATTCTGGTCGGTAGGATAAACAAAGACATTTGGATAAAGTTGTTCCAGAGGAACAGTATGCATTACGGAGGAAACGGAGTACCACTGATTTAATCACAGTGAGACAAGTACGATAGAAATGTCACGAGCGGAGCCAACAGCCCTATATCTGGTGATTTCATGAAGGTGTTGTGTTCGATTAACAGAGAAGCATTTTGGATTTTCGGTTGCACAAACCAGTTTGTCAATCTTGTCAAGCCTCTGCACTCTGTAATAGAGGAGCTACTTCTACATAATTCGAAATTAACACGGGCTGAAACATGATTCTGTTATTCAGCCTGTATCTAACTGTAGTATAAACGAGGACCCGAAGCTCCGAAGATGGTATGGCTATTCATTGTAGCAAGGATGGTCAAATGTTCACTTCAGAATATCGGACGAATACCACATAACCTGAAGGTTCATGTGCTGTGCTTTGCTGAAGATTATGCAGCGGATTTGTAATGTTTAGCGGCGTCGTTTTGCTCTGTAGCATCTAAAAACCCCTGTTTTTTGCTCAGCTTGCTCCAGAAGGACACAAAATTCTACCGAACATGGCGGTTAGTGGTAGTGGGATAGCGTGCTTCCCAGATTTCTGCTACCCTAGCAGCCCCATGATCACCGGCCAAACGATTAAAGCGATTTGGGCTCTGGAACGTCGAAGGCGAGCTCCGCTTTTGGAAGACTAAAAACTTGCTTGGAAGTATCAGCACCCGTGAGTGGACAAAATATCGCGGTGTAACATGCTGTTGTATTGTTCACACTTTTGTGCGGTAGCGGGATTTGAACGATATAGTGGTATCATAACCGAACCCTTGATCGATTTCGTTTACTTTGTCCGCGCAGGATTATACGTATACATTGGTCAGACCGGATCCGCAATACTCAGAAGTCGAAATTGTGCAGTGACAGCAACTTATTTCTTTGCCAACTGAGTCGGTTAGGCCACGTGCAACAAGTGGCATCAGATTGTATTTCTGAAAACTAGTAACGCGGAGAATTTAAGTGCGGTCCGGAAGACCGAAGACGACCGAAAAGCTGGTATAGCAACGGACCTCAGCTGAGTTTAAGAAACACTGTTTAATTTCAGATTGTACAGTAAACTGGCCCTAGAGCGACAGCTGGCGAAAAGCTATGTACGAAAGTATGGCGCGGATCTCAGTATCCGGAAGTACAAAGTGCATGGGAAACAAGCTGTTCCTTGCAAAACGTCGGTGGACAAGTTGACGTAATTTCCTTCTATTCTCTAACAAATGAAACGATAATGATAATGCTTCTGTGCCACCTTTTTCATCATGACAAACAAAATGGTTCGTCATGGGTAGCCCCCAGTAGACGAGATTACTGTATTGTGAGGGGAGCTGCGCGGCATTAAACTGGAACTCAAAACAATTGATGGATGGCACCGGTAACTCAAGGCTTCATCCCCTACTGCTATTCATTTTAATATCATCATATTTCTATCGGCTGATGGCTGTCAACAGGCTCCTGTTCATTAACTCGCCTATGTTGATTCTTCGGATTCACACTAAATTCATAAGCTTAAACCCAATAACATATCCGGCCCAATTCCAGCCACTCACATCACCGTACTCATGTACAAGCGTGCAATGGCACAACCAGAGGCAAATCCATATGGTTTGCCAGCGTAGCATGAATATATTGCTTCCCAATAGAAAGAAATCCTCACATGAGTTAAAGATACTGCTAGGTTCAAAATTTCTTGTTATTCGATCATCTTGAGGAAGAACTTCTCATACCGGAGGATGCTCGGTTAGGAAGCAACTTATGTGGATAGAAATTAAATAGGATTGTAAAGGTTTTCGCTGGCACGGCGATCAATTTTAACAGCGCGGTCGTCAGCATTTGCTGCTTGATTATGACCATCTGTGAGAATGGCACGAAGAGCAACCATGAAAAGAGTAAACCGGCAGCCTTAAGTACGCGAGTTTTTAACACTGCTTAAGCAGAAATTAGAGAACACTCTATTACGCGTTGTGCAGTGGTGCAGTCTGGGGTGTGGGTTAACATATTATGTTAATCCGTGAATCACTGAAGCCGACGCCGGAAAACTGATGTGGCGTGTGTTAGAAAAACACCTGAACACATGATGGCCAGTTATCATAAACGCGTTGAAGTTTAGCTTGCTCGTATAACAAAGGCATAGTTTACAAAATTCAACTTGGGATGGCCTATCGGTTTCTGTAGAAAAATCTATCTAACCTCAACATAATGTATGACACCTATAGACTATAGGTAAGACAAAATTCGAATGTTCCAGTAAAGGAGTGTACGCGAAGGATAGCCTGGTAGCACGAAACCTTGGAAAAATGGCGTTCTAGACGATAGGTGACAAGCTTAGTCAACTTAATCCAGCAGCGGAGCTAGCCAAGGTATTTAGGTATCCATTTTGGTGTCTTCTACGATAGAATATCAAGTGCAAATGTTCAGGTTGGCAGCACCGCGCGAACTCGCATATAACCCTATTTGAGACACGATTGAAGCTTGTGCTGGACACACTTAGCTATGGTTCAGTCCCTGTGATTTCACTGTTGTGACCAGTAAGTTCTATACAATGACGAGTTATATGTGAGCTCTTCTGCGGAAACGTGCGATCAGCCTTCACGTCCCTGCAGTCTGTGCGCATTTTTTGGAAAAATTTGTGGATCAGTTCGCACAAGTAAACACTCAGCCGATCATCAATGTAATTGTAGGAAATTAATATAGGGAGATTTGATTTTATCACTTAAGCTGTCACTGCAAAAACCGTATCTCTGGCGGTCCATATGTCCATTGAAGATGCGTCATTGCTACACGCTTTGCGTAGCCTGAGGCAAACTTTAGCTTATCAAGGGGTTTACTAGTATGATGAATGTCAGGATTCAAGGAGCAAACTTCAAAATCCTTGGCGTTTTTTTGGCTGATCGACTTGAAGGTCATCTCAACGGAGGAGAAGAAATGAAAGGTCGAAAAACGGTGTCTTGAACGGTAGCAGTGTTACATGAGAGGGGGATCTCTCACATTTGATGACCTCGATTTATCGCATAACGACGTAGGTCAGTGCGTCCGATGCATGTTGTGTTTCACGTCAATCCTTTCAGTCATTATACTGATTTGACCCCAGAATTAACTCTTGTCGAGGCGTACAGGGTAACAAAGTACGGCCTTAGGTTTGCGCAGTGCACTCGAGCGCTATCTCAACATAACAGCACATTAATCAGGCTTCATTCAGAGTAATCAAGTCGAGCTTTGGTGGAATAAAGTACTGTAAAAGTACGGACGGTATTTTCATAGTCATGGGTTCCGTCCTTTAAACAAAAGCATAAGATACCCACTGTGCCCACCACATTTACGGAATTACATGGAGGGGTGAGGGGCTGAGGTGTTTACAGTTTGCCTCTTATCGGTAGGCTGCACCTGCTTAAGCATGAGCAACCTGTTTATGATGCAGCCTTTGCGAATTCTTCGGGTTGTGTAGCAGCTATTTATTAGAAGGTCATCAGAACAAGTGACTTGATTCGAATGGTTACCAATCAAATCATTCGAGTATATTTCAGGTTTGTATAAGAAAAGTTTTTGTTGTATGGAGTCTCATATACTCTGTGTAGTGGCTTTTCTATTCAATCAGCCAAAAAATGCTTGTTCTTTTGATAATCAGCGCGCTAATATCAATACATTACTGCAATTCAGAGACGGAGTTATGTATGCTAGTTTGGTGATGGTCAGACAACAGAAGGCGATTGTTGTGCGTGTGAGTGCATATGTCCCACGAATGCAAATCATCTCAACGGACTGTACATTGCAAGAAAGGAAGGCCATGGCGCCACGTACAGTTAACATAAACAGGACTTATGTGGTGGAATTCAGGTTCAGCTACCTTAGTGAATCACAGTGCCAAGATGGTCAAAATGGTGAGCATACATCTAAGGGTAACACCGGTCGACTTACTACTTGTCATTGTCACAACCAACTTCGAAGCCAACCACATTCTCTTCTGAACACCCAGATCTCTCGGTCCATGATAGACCATGTGATGAGAGTCGGCACCTTCATTCTTATTTATTGCATGTGCGGTTATCAGAGTCGTCGTCCTTGTTAAACAGCGAAAGCGTTTACAAACCATGTGTCCGACCAAATACAAAGGGCTGAATCAATATATGAACTGAATATATATTAATCACAATACGGTCATTTCTAAAACGTCTGCTTTCGAGAAAGACAGAACACAGGGCCGAACTGAGACAGACAGGAAGCCTGTTAACATATGCCTAACGTGCGAGAGCAATACGGTAACTTATTTTCCTGGAGAAAGTTACCAATATCTCCAGTCACATATTTGTCAGGTTGTTCTTCATTTGCACAAATGTGCTGGGACAAAATGAGGGATCCCACAGCTTCTCCTACACAGGTCACAAGGTCTTGTTTTACTACCGACTCAGCAATCAGCTGAACTTCCGGAGTTTTGCAGTAGAATTAACATATCACTCGTTACTTGGCCAATTTATCAGGTCATCGATAGGCAACCAAGGCTTGTCATCTCCGGGATTTTGGCAACTGCAATTCGACTGTTTGACCCTCCACTCTGTGTTCAGGTACAGCATGTATGGACACCTCAGCTATCTTGGCTCGCAACCCGGCTGGCTGGTTGCCATTAATGTCCGGTTCTAGTGAGATCTTAAATGCTGTGCAGGTTTCTACAGCCTCAACCAGTTGAACATCGTGATGCTGGTTAATCACCACCCCAACAACGATGTGTATTTGTGTATTTGCCTGCGAACCAACTTTGTTTTGTTAGTGTCCGCTGTGGGAGCCATTAGGCCGGCCTGATGAGAGGTCACCGAAAAAAGTTCACCTGCAGCACACCATTTACTAGTTAATAACAACAGTTTGGATATGGGATAGATGGGGTCTGTGTATTAGGCGGCTCAGTAGTCTTCCAACAAAGCCAAGTCTCTGGGTTATGTGGGATATGTCTTAGCTTGCCTGTGGATTGAATGGGCGGAATTCAACAGCAGTATACCACTCCACTGAAGGTGATATTATGCTTATTGTCACCCCATATAGTCGGTTAGCCACAATGCTTGTTTGACAAACACTGAAGAATTTGTGATCAGAAATTTCCAAAAGGCTATCCGGAGAGGTATGGGAAAGTTATACATATTTTTAAGCACGGGAAAATTTTTAAACCTGAAGCCCTTTTGGGATGCGCCAACAGTTGGAAAAGAGGGTAGACATTTGGAGGATTTCAGATACGTTAGAAATAGACATGGATGCCTGTCTTGTACTCTGTAGGAGGATGACCCCATTTCTGAAGGGTCACTCTTAGTTTGCCCGTTTCAAATAGCAACCTGTGTTTGCAGCTTAGTGACTAGTAGTCAATCGGTGCACTTAGTTTTTGAGATTTAGGGCGGACGTGAGGGTGAAAATCACACCAAATTAGTCCGACATTCCATAGTACGAGGATAAACCGACGTGTTCCTTCTCCTGACATTTGTCAGGACGCGGCATTTTGAACAGACACCAACTCGTTGGTTGCTGAAGCCCCCATGCGTTCGTGTAAAATTCAAGAAAATCCATTCATCTGCAAGGAGGGGTAACTGTGAATTTCGATTACTTTAAAGAAAGGTTTGTTTAGATACTGGATATTTACCACGCAAATCGATGTGAACGATAGTCTGTATTTGTAGGCCAGAAATCAATGACAGTATTTTGTCAAGCGGAATGAAATTCAGCACACTCGTAATTTTTCATTAGGATTTTGTCCCGTAGGCGGAATGTAGTTGGCACACTTTCTCAGCATAGGCTATATCAAAACGTTTATACCCATTTCATATATATTCATGAATAACGTCCACTGCTGACCCACAAATCCGATTCGAATGCCAGTCATTCATGAATAATAATGTGTGTAGAAGTGTTTGAAATGCGAGTGTTTTTGCATTGGTGCCGTTTTATTTTACGGATGGGGGTTTCTGGCTCTACCGGTTGTTCCATTATCTTAATGCAAATGAGTGCATGTAGACACATGTCTGTATCAGACTGTGAAATGGACCAGAGTAAATGAACCCACGAATTGAAGATTTCATCCTTTCTCGGTGTTTTTAGAAAGTACACAGGAAAACTACTATGGAATTGGAGGACCTCTACGCATCTACGCATACCAGAAAATATTCGAATGGGATTTCATGTTAGGAAAAATGCAGGAAAGATGCCCGGCTAGTTTAAGAACGGATTGAGATGAGAACTTCACTCCAGATGCGGTATATCTCTTATGTGAAGAACAATAAAGGTTAAGAATACTAATGAGTTCCGCTTGTCCGGAAAAGTTATTAGTAGGAAGGTAGCTGCTTTGAAAAAAGGTTTATTGCTGTGAGCGGATATTTTCGAGGTTGAAAATGTGAAGCATTATGGGCAGTAGAACGTAATTCGTACGATTAGAGCTTTCAACGGAAATCCATTATTTATCTATCTGCAAAGGATTCTGTTTGTCCAACTTATCAACCATTCCGGCATTCCGATACCTATTATCTTATGATTCGTGCTCTCAGAATTTTCCGACGCAACATTTTATTTACATATGGGTTTCAGCTACGTGCAACCCTGGATCATTTTTTAATAGTTCCATGTAAATACCCTTACTTCAACCTGGATAACTACGTCAGAATAATAGACTGGCTGGCGTTGAATGATTGGGGACCTTCGGTTTAACTGACTCCACATGCAAAGTTGCAAACTTGTTCAGATATCAACTAAATCCTAATTCATAGTAGGCATTGATTTGAGCTGATATGGAAGGCTGTGCAAATCCCTGACGTCCAGCTATGAACACAGCAAACAAAAACAAAAACCCGGAGGGATTATGGACGCTTTTGAGATTCCATGACACACTGAAAATGGGGAAGTAAACTCTTCCTATCATACGAGAAAGAACAGAGGATCTAGTCGAAAAAGGATATGATATGGTGAACTTACGAATGAAATTCAAGGGGCATAAAGCGCCGTCAGTCTCAGAACATGAAAGTAAAGTATTCGGACTCTTGTAAATTTACTTTGAACATTCAATAGCCAATTAAGGTTACTGCCATAATACCACCAAGATAAATCGCATCATCTGGACTTGGAAAATAAGGGTCCTTGATAGGGAGCGGTTTCAAGCTGCCAGCAAGATCTCAAGTTCGCTTGTTCCAAGTGAGGGAAAAAATAACCTCAAGGCACTTTGAAACACTAAACGGGATATTTCAGAAACCATCTAGAAATTCCTTCAGTCAGCTCATGGAGACAACTTCTAAACTGCAATGGTCATGAAGAATCACTAGATCATCAATACGAAAAATCGAGAACCGGTAAGTCAGGTGAATCCAGATAAAAGAATAGCATAAAGAGCCCCGTGAAATGCCAGTTCATGTTGATATGGGTTAGGACTCTTGGTTATCTAGAAGTATAAACTGGCTTCAGTTAGCAAAGAGTAATGCACATGATTGGTCAGGTGATGCTTGTTGCTTCTACCGGCGGAAACCCGTAGTCACCAAACTCTGGATAGTAAACTTACAGTTTTTATCTTCCTGTTCAGTTCCGAAGGTCGTGAAGGCAAAAGGTCTGTGATGACGTCTAGCGTAAAGCGCGAGTTTTTGTACAAGAACGGGTGTGTACTTTCAGCCAACTGGCTCGTATTAACTCCCAATTGAAGCATATTCTAGGGAAACTTTAAAAACACAAGCAGCAAGCCACAGGATTTATCTCCAGCAATCAGCTGTTTCTTGCCGGCTAAATGCTGATTGGACAAGGCTGTAACCAATTTTCGGAGGTCCGGCAGGGGTGATTTGAGATGAGATGTACGGGCACTGTTCGATTTCACTATGAGCATCTTTTTGTTTACAGGATTTGTTTTGAAAGCGTCATTAAAACCACCCACACCCACAGGTATTATAAGTGAGCTGAGCTTCTCTAGACCATTAGTGACTGTGCAAGAATGGAATCAGTTATCACAAAATTGCTCTACACGCTATCATCAGTATTGCAGCCAAGTAAAGTATCGGTGTGAATGCTGCTGAACAGACTAGAGAGCTGTACCCATTCTTGAAAGTTGTCTCATTGTTTCTCCGGAGATGACTCAACCCAAAAAATATTTGTCAGGTTTGATATAAGTAGTTCTAGATCTACATAGGTAGGTGTAAGTGTGTTTAAGGTGTTTATAAGGAAACAGACTATACAAAAAGGAGAAACCCATATAAGAAAGCATTGTCCCCAATGAGCTTATGTGATTAGGTGATTAAGGCTGAAAGTACGGTAGTGTCGTTCGACATTTCGATTTTGCTTTGGGAAAAAGAAACAGAATGCAATAATTGGAATAGCCAAGTGGAGCTCGGTTTTTTAAAGAAACATCAGTATTGTTTGCAAACACGCGGTCACTTTGGGCCCTCAGCCTTCTGTGGAAATGCCCAAAAATTCTTCAGCTCAATAGAGGTGAGGTTATCTGTTACGACACACAGGATAATGTCTGAGGAAGTAAATAACGCAGTAAAATGAAATAAGCAAACTGAGCGTGCTCAAACACCGAAATATATTCTCAGTTAGGATTGAGGAAATTTCGCCTATGAAACGAAGTTTACGCTCTTTGACTAGAGAGCCAATGCATAACCAAATTTTCTCCCTTTTAGTGAGGCACTGTTGATAAGAATGCATCCACCTATCACGTTCGCATAGAATCGATTGAAAAAGACTCAGGTAATCTCGAACCTGACTTACAGCACTCGAATCTCAAATTCTGTAAAGATATTTCGCCGTTTGTTTGAATTGCTATTCTTGTACTTCTCGCTGCAACAGACTGCTCTCTTTAAGTCATTAGATAACGAAAATGAATGAAACACTTGGCTTATTGCCGTTCTGTCCAAAGCCATTCTAAAGAAAGTTCGAAACGAACTCTTTTACACCAACGTCATTTTCTGATGAGGCATGTGGTGAGTCTGCCTTCCCTGCCACGAAATTTGCACGGATGCTCAACACCAAAGAAATCGTGGTCAGTTAGCACAGTGCTTCCATCATCAAGCCAGTATCTCATTTACTTCAGAACTGTTAGCAATTTGGCATTTCTGACGGACTTCCGTAGCTGCAAGTGGATGGTACGGATATAATGAAGGAGCGGAAATCTGTGTTATGTAGGTTTTTTTTCTGAAAAAATATGGCGTATGCTAGATGTTCGCAGTTTCATGTGGTATACGTGGCCTTAAAACGGACACAAAAGTTCAGGAATCCACTTCAGGAAAGCAGTTGATAGATCCACCGCGAATGTCTGCAACATAGTTCCTAAAATGGACTGCGAGACCAAGTTTCACTGCCCGGTCATAAAATGAAAGCAACAATCGTTCGGCTGTAACCCCCTTTCTTTGTCTAGCTGCCGTGTCATCCGGAGGAAGCACGAGGGCAGAGATACTATCAAGTTTCAGAGGCCAAGACAGAAGCAGTCGGGATTCCGATATCGTGTTCGAACCATGGACGATCCGGTCAGTGTGTATACGTCCAACCAGTGGACTATTTAGACCTATGCGCTATAAAACCTTAGGTTGTGAAACTTTCATAGTAGGCCCAGTGAGCACTAAGAAGAGATTGCGGTAACGCATCCATGAGAGTAAGGAGACTCGTTTCAGGATAATTATATCAGTGCAAAATAAGACCGAACGTATCCGATGTGTGATGCTACAAAACTCTTGACAGTAAGTGTGTCTGAGCCATACGGGAGAATTAAAAGAAAGATTTGTCCTACGGCTTTTTGGAGTCCGAGTGGTGAATCTGATGATAGCATAGTTTTTGTCTTCTGGTGAGACCACGGAGACCATTGTGATTAGTCCTCAAAGGAGATCACATTTAGCGTGTTTTGCCTGAGGGAGAATTCAGCTACATTTGGAAGACCACGAGGTAAAGTTGAACGACGTTTTACGGAGTGTAAGTGAAAGAATGAACGGTTTCTTGATTGGCTATCAAAAATGCAAACGGGTTCACACGTAGACACGTTGTTAGGAGATTACCGAAAACCACAGGGGGGCATTCTTGTGTTAACGTGATCTTGTATTCTTCTTTATCGAAATGTAGTAGATTTCATTCATCAAAACACCGTCGTTCAACGTAGATTCTTATTTTCCTAGTTACCGAGACGATTTTTCGAAAAGCTTAATGTAACTTTGAGTGCATACTGTGGACGCCATTGCATGATGGAACTGTTCTGTTGTTGCTGTTACTCAAGTGTTGTTTCTAACTTGCTTCACAGTACGTTGTATTGGAAACGAAAACTATGGGCCATCTAGAAATGTTGAGGAGAAAAGGATGGCTATAAAGATTTTTTGAAGGTTGTAAAGTTGCCGGATTGTACTGCGAGATCTAGTCGGCTTTTAGGGTCAACATGACGAAGTCACCAGAATAAATAATCACCTGAGGTGAATGTTCTGGCGGACTTTGAAAAACTAAACAAAACTAAGAACATGACCACATTGCAAGACAGAAATTGCAAAAATACTTTTCCAGAAAGGCAGACGGTTTGCGGTGGAATCGGTAAGTCTGGCGAAGAATACGTGAACAAATCGTATTGCTTTTGTCCAATCAGGAGAATCAGAAACAGCCAAATTTTACAATTCTGCAAATATTTGTGGTATTTTCCACGACATGATACATTGTTTCGTGATCACAGCTGTCCACGCAAACAACAGCCAACCCATGAATAAGACGAAAATTTTCCTTCCACATAATGTTTCAGCTTTGAAAGGATTATCGTATAGCGATAATGAAGAGATCTCCTTGGATAAAATTAGGCCGTTTGTTAGCCTACTCGTTGGTCATAAGTGGACAAACCGTCGGGATTGCAAACTATTTTGGTCTGGAAGATGGAGCCTCGGGTATAGCTGTGTGTAACTGGGCTTGCTAAAATTACTTATGATGACAGCGGATATTAGTGCCAAAAAGAAGCCAATAAATCCACACAATATTAGCCCAAACATGCCTTGTAATCAAAATTTTCGGTGCACTTTTGTGTATGATTCACGGCTTCCGAGGGATTTGCTTCATGAGCTGCTCCTTTCGTGAACACCATGCTCTGCAGGTTGGTGAAAGAAATTTGGCTAATATTTTTCGAGTCATAGAACTTTCCAGTTCTCTGTTCACAGTGACGCCCATGGTTTAAACAACTGAAGGCGCTTGAAGAAGTCATGATAAGAGCAGCAAACGCACCTTGTATTTTGTAACTGTTCATCTTGGCTTGCACATCACAAAATTATATATTTCTAGTCCGAAAGCATATGTATGATTGAGCATATCTGCGGGCAAGTGTGAGAAGTGGATCAAAGGATCACGTGGTCAGGCTGATTACGTCACAGTCATTCTAAGTCTCGGAAGTAAAATTGCTCCAGAGGTCAAAGTAGGTTCGAAAGTCCAACAGGGTTTCTGGGTTAGGAATCCGGGTTTCAACGATATCTGCGATTGATGATAGTCTGAATCCTAGCTTTTGTTACTTGCTTAAGCGTAGCTGGTAGACAACTTTGTTTGGTGGTACGGACGGTTCTGGCTAAACATAATATCTAAACGCCACCTTCATCAGAAGGGGACTCGCTTGAAGTAGGGAGCTACGCCCTGCTGATTAGAAAATATCGTAAATGTAACGGAACACGGTTGAACGTATGCATAATGCTAACAGCATAACTGTTCGGACAAAGCTATCACAGTACATTTGTCTACGGCTTTGAATGTTGTATGCAAGCCACCCATTCCCCATATTTCGGCGGGGCGCTAGTTGTCTTTCAACTTCATACGATGCACATTAAACCGGTGAGCAGGAACTAGACCGTCTCTACCAGAGAGGTGTAATTTAACCAAATAATTCAACCTCACGAGCTGTTTCCCTCGTTGTGTTTGAAAGGCCTAAAGGGTCCATACACCTATGCACTGGTTATTCAACAGAACTTAGTTAGACGTTAGACATGCACGAATAACCTCTTCCTCTCCTGAGAAATTATCTGTAAAATGAACGGTGACAATAGTTTCCCCAGGCTTGACCATAGCTGGGGCGTACCCACTCGTGTTTTCGAGGAGTCGAGTCATAAGTACGACATTTTCGCAACAGTCTGTCTCAGATTTATCGCCGTATTGGTCCACCCGTTTGAAAAGTTGTCCACTGACTCCTGATACCAGAACAAAGTTTCCGATGCCACCACTTTAAAGGAGCTGGGTCGTCGTATGCAGGGAGTCATTTGAGCCGGAAACATCCGTTGGAACTGAGCTAGTAAGCTGGATAGTTTTTTAAACTAAGCTAATCAAGATCCGATGGATAAATTGCCATTGAAATTGTTAAGCTAGCTTGAAATTATTCTGGAACTGCTTGAAGCCTGGATTCCACGAAATGCTTCCCTTGCCGGACAGATTAGCGGGATACTTTGAAGTTATCCTCCAACGGAAGTCAAAATACACTGAAAAGTCAAGATGCACTAAAGAGCACTTGTCATCATTGTGGGGATCTGAAGCAATGCTTGCTTAACAAGCCGCTGGATAGATTGCAACCCCAACATTGTGGCTAACAGCGCGAGCACTCACACTCGACTGAGGGCGACTTATCACAAGTGAGACGCGCGTCTGTCGAGAGTGAAGAAACAGCTGCAACTGGGCTTCTGAGCCCACAGTGTATGCGACAAGAGCATTCCAAAGGGACTATGCTTCTTTCAAAATATTACTGTGTTTTACTGACGGTCATACTTTCCGCACCTGCCTAAATCTTCAAGCTGTTGCTGATGGCTAACCTTGAGCATTTTGAACGCGTTGCTTTCCCTAGTATCTCAGACCACAGGATCGGAGTAATTTGATCCATCACGAGTAATTTTGAACCTCTGAATTCCATTTCTAACGGTGCGCCCAAAACGTGCTCCCAACCCCTTTACGAATCATCAAACCACACTCAATTTCAGAAGGTTCAACTTCTCTCTTAATTTTTCGGCATCAATAGGCTCTCTTGGTCGGAGCGTTGATGAAAGTAGGTTTTCTTTTTGACCACTTACTCGAAAACATTTTGCGTATGCCTAAAGCCTTCGAATGTTTCCAACTTCATAGCAGTTATGCGGATTCTGTTGTAGGTCTGAACTTTCCTCTGGGCCAGCTCAAAACCATCTCCTCGGTTGTCCCCCCTCTTGGGCAATAAGCAAACTAGAAATCCTATCCACCTTCAATGACCTATAGCATGTTACATTTTATTCTGTCCCACAATGATGGCAATTTCCACGCATAGCCAGTCTTCTGGGTTTACCTCATTGTTTTCAACCCACCCTAATCTCTCCTTCTATTCAATCCATTCACATCAGGGTTGGGACTCATTGTTTTCAAATCCAACTTTTTGTCACTCCTTTCAATCGCGGAATGCTTTCCATTGTCCGCACTTTCTCCTCTTTACAATACCAAGCTCCCAAGGACTAGATGTTCGATTCAACACGTCCTCGTAGGTTTATGTGACGTTGTGTTGTTACTACAGAGTTCAGTGACCATACTCTCTTCTTTGTTCTCTTCGATATTTGGACACAAGATGTTCAGAGCGCTGTCAGAGAATACAGGTGAAAAAGATACAGGTCACAACTGAAAATAGGCGTAGTTCGCCAGTAATATCTGAATACTTGCCTGTAGGTCCACAAGTTAAATCTTTGGGTATGATGGCATTGAAGGAGGAACTATTCATCGTGATATCAACTCACTAAATCGCTGTATGTTTATGGTGTACCAGATAACGCTTCACTGTGACTGACAATAAAGTGACCACTTCCTAATAAGCATCGCCGTTCAGCACGATGAGATAAAGTAGTAACAGAAAGTCCGTCTTTATCATCCACTCTTCACTACGAACGTGCCTTGTGAAAAAGCGAACCAGCTATTAGAACTTGTATGGCCGTAGATCACTGTGTTCCCTAAATAAGGGCGATTCGTTGAAGAAAAGAACTTCTGAAAAAGCTCAATGTAAACTGAGTCTCCCTGAGATCCAAGATTCAGTAAGAAACTTTGTGAACATGTCAGGGATAATGGAACAGATTTGCTTAATATATATTAGTCCTGAAAATACCGGAAACTGCGGACCATCGGACACGAGAATGCGGAGTTACTTGCATCTGTCTATTCGTTGAACTGCCCACGTTGTTCCAGTTCATTTCAAGCGAATCTCCAATTTAGCACGACAGCACGGACGTATGGAACGCATGAACGAATACGGATACGTGTGAATTGCAGCCTTCTATGTTGTTCAGGCTGAGTACTCGAGCATGAGACAACAGGGATAATCCTTGACAAAACTGCATAGCGATTATGCAGTTGATTAACCGATCCGTTAGTCTTCCTTAGAAAATATAACGGCGTTAAAAAGGACGTTGCCCAACCAATAGGCCACAAAATTTAGTCTCCCTCAATAAGCTTAGCTCGAATAGAGATTTGCCCTCAAACGAACCGTTTGTCTCGGTCCTTCGAAACTTGCCACTGGACTGACCGAAAAATGTCGAAATCCCAAAGTTGAAACCTTGACCCCACAGCAAGCCCAAATAAGGAAACACGAAACTCTTCAGCATAGAACTTAGGGCCAAACAGACGTAGGCGAGAGCTAGGATGTCCAGCACGTATTCCTGGTACTGATTTATGAGGCCGACAACGAACTTACTGCCTGCAGGAGTGGTCGCATAGCTTGTATATATTGCAACAATTCACGAGAAATGTGAGGTGAACCACTCCAGATAATTGGTACTCTCAAAGGCCGTTCAGCTGTGACTTGATTCGTATCCATGGCTGGCCACGTTATGAGGAAACGGATTTTCTTCAGGATAAAATTTGGACCATTCAGATCAGTCAAGATATTGCTGAATCAATAAAAAAAATAAAAAAGGAAAATCGTTCAGCTGTGACACCCTTTCGGTGCCCAACTGCCATACCACCCGAAGGAAGACCAGGACTTAGATACTGTCAGGTTGCCCACGCCTAGACAGGGGAAGTTGAGAGGCAGAGGGCGGGTTCGCACCACGGACCTTCCGGTTCGTAAGCTGGCGCCTTAACCAATGGGCCATCTGCTTAATCAATGCGAAGCCAGCAGAGATCAGGACACAGTATTGCCAAAAAATAAGGGAATTAGACTAGTTTTTGGGAAGATAGAACAGAAGAAAAGTGTGAAGTTACATGTACGATCGGTCATATTCTCTCACAATAAGGTCGCAGGCCGCTGATGAGCTGAATGAAAGAACTACAAAGTGAGTGATGTTTGGGAAGTAAGGGTTTCAAACCTCACTCTTTGGCGTGTAATACAGTCACTTTTTGTTTACGACAAATACAACGCGATTAGTTCAACTAGTCAAACAGAAAAATACCAGTATGTTGCATCCAGCGTGAGATAGTAACAGGGGAGTCTGTCAAAATATGGGAAAATGAGGTTAGGGTTACATTTGATTGTCAAATGCATGACTACGACACCAGTTTTGATACATCAAGGAACTGATGTTAAACCTTGTCGCACACGTCCATTCCACGTTGAATAATTTGAGGACGAGCGATCGTGAAACCAGAAGACGAAAGCCAGAGGCAATGAACAACGCGGTAATACGGAGACCGTCGAAATAGCATCACAGTTCTTTTGCTCGAAAGGAAGAGATTCCGCGAAAAATTAAGTAGCCCGGCCTTGAGCAAGAACCAGTGCTGAGTACTTACTGTGGAAGCATTTCATCATATACAGCCTGAACTTCAGACCAGATATTTAGACGCAAAGACAAAACTTACCTCACACAACGGACATCGGGTTGTCCCACAAACCTAGCGACTCGGTCAGTTCATCCAAGAGGAACCTAACTCACCGGAAGAAACTAATTCGACGAGGTGCCACGAATAGTCCATATTGGTGGGTTCAGCAAATGGTGATCTGCTCGCCAAGCCTGGCAGCAATTGGTGTGTGCACTGACGAGCTCGGCAAACAGACCAACTGTCACCTAATCAACCCGATATTCAGACATGTTATTTCCCAAGTCAAAAACCACTGCATTTCTTCCAAATTATGTTATCCAAATGGAAAGCATAAGGCGGCCTTACAAAAATAGGCAAGAACCTAACATTTTCATGTGAAGACAAACTGCTCTAAAGGATCTGTACGTCTTTGTTCTGGTTGTCGCCCACCATTCAGGACATTGTATTTCCACACTAAGAAACAATTTACTAATGGACCTATGTATAATGAGAACTCTCCGAATCGTGGAAGCATTCCAATGTCATTAAAAGATGGCTGACGAACAAACGTTTTTCAAAATATCGTCCTCAGGTTATTACTTATCCAAAAGTTGTCTGCTCAAAACAGTAGAGAGTAAGCGTTAGTCTCTTAATTCTCCTGTGGGCGTAATGGTGAAATCCCCGTGGGAGTTAGGACACCCGCATAATCCTGCGGGACGTAGCGCCTTCATGCATTGAGCGTTGTTCAGCATCACTACCGCTCATCACTTTTTCTGCTCACAAACTTGTGGCCGAATGAATTCAGAGAGCCAGAAATCTACGACAATGTGTTATTTTGACAAGTTCCCGCCACAGACCAGCCGACGAACAGTAGTCGTAGTCGTGCTAGAGATTCTGTCTGCCAACTAACATCAGCTAAATTGAAATTCACTGTCTGCTTATGTGCTCGGAATACACTGTAGACCCTGCGCTTATATCGGAAAGGTAAGTGCGCCTTACCGTGATTGCTACACCCTAGACGACGATGGAAAACAGTCGATAGGAAAGAATGGAGCGATGAGTGTAGAGACGATTCTGCCGAGGCTTTGGTGTTTTCCTCCAAATTCGTGCCAAACTGCATTTATTTAAGCAACTTTACCCTCCTCAAATTTACTCCGTTTTTAGTTTCCAAAAATCCTGACAAGATTACATCACTGACACAGAACAAGGTGAGGACCGTTTTTCTAGATCTTTTAATGGACTGAGCAATCCCTCATAGATCAGCCTGATTGGAGACGAATGAAAATGTCGGCGATTGAGGGCATGATGCGCCAATAGTTTGTTGACCTATTCGGGTTTGCCAAATTAAGGGACAGAAAAACAAAGTAACAAGATAAAATACAAAGCAACTTTAAATTAGTCAAACTGGGGATAGATGAAGATAAGGGTCTAACAAGCGGACAACGCGCATGGTAAATAGATGATGCCTCATCCTGGAAAAGTAGACACGAGACGGACGAAAAGAGGACAAAATAAGCTGAATTATATACGACCCATTATCGAGGTATATATGCATATAAAGATACAGCATATTCTATACACAAGCAGTCAGGGCTCGGAATAAGGTCGAACAAAAAAATAAAATTGTATAGATGAATGAAAAATTGAGCAGCCTATGAGAAATGGTACACACATACAACGTGGGATTCCGTTCCGGACTATCAGTTAACTTGGTGTTTGGCTTAAGCGTCACATAAGAACATAAATAGCGGTACAAAGTAAGGTATGTTTATGAAAATACATACATGACGATCACTTTTCAAGCAGTGGTACACTACTTCGGCGATGCGCGAGAGCAATAAAATCGGAAACAGATAGATTGATAGTAAGTCCCGTGAGGTGGACTGTTGACTGTTGATTGACACTTGACGTTACATTTGAACCAGTCACATTCCAGGCTTCGGGGAGAGGAAACGGATCAAGATCGAAGGCACGACAATAGTCCGATTTAGGTTCTTGGCTGATAATTTCCTCGCACAGCGTCTGCAGAATGTTTCCGGAGGCAGTTCGGAGTGATTTGATCGTCGATTTGTTGACATGGAAGAAGTGCAAGTTGGGCAAACTGGGGAGACTGGTGATCACAGTGGTTCCGCAAAATCCTTCAGGCTGCTGCTGCGGCGGTGTTCCCGGAATAGCATTGCTTTTCTTGAATAAAGCGAAATCAAACGTTTTCTTGATTGCACCCTGAGTTTCTGGGAGTGAGTGTCGGCGTATCCCGCGCGTTGTGATGAAGAATGTCTGAAAGCCGGTTTTCAGAGCGTTGTTCGTCTCCAGCGAGACTTGTTGGTCATATTTACCCTGAACAGGTGCCTCTAGTTGAAATGTGACATTGTGGTTTTGCTGCTGTGAGGAGAATGGAATAAGGCATAAATACATAGGGAAAGAATAATTTAGCATTCAGTCGGTTACATACTGTTGCAGACTACATCCGTACCTGCCGCCTGCGAGCAGTAACAGCGTATGGCATTAGGAAGGAACGGAACCCTGTCCAGGTTTAGAGCAACGAATAAAATAGGGTAAACTTAATGGAACACACTACTCATAAGATTACTGAACACTCTTCGACAGCGCACGGTTTATCAGGTAGGCGCAGTCCCCAAGTTTCTGTCAACCATATGTTCGACTTGAACACCAGGATGTACGCAATTCGCGACATACACTCATTTGCAAACTAAGCTGGCGTTAAGGGGAGATCCAAATGAATCCCCGCTGAATCTCTTCTTTGTGACATTCTTTTGTGCAGCACATTCAGTTTAAGAATACCATAGACGAGAGCTTCAGCTGGTTCCATTACCAACAACGTAATTTGAAAATGAGCAGCTCGCCAATGAAATAGAATTAGCTTGGCTACAAGTTCATTAATTTGATGAATACTGCCGTAAGGCCGACAAATAGATTTCCACAATACAGAAAGTCGAGAAAACATTTATCATGTGTCATGGTTGCACGAATAGGATCGCACTAATTTGAGCGACAGTGGAAACAAGTGAAAAAATGTTTTTTTGGCGGCTGACAGTTACCCAGACACGGAACACTCAGGTATGATTATTCACGAGATGACTTTTGGAATGCAATCACATCTGTTATCAATTACGGATGTCTGTGATTTACGCAGAGTAGAGTTCGGGCACGAAATGGTCTGCGGGGCGAACGCACAACGCCGATGTGAATGTGAAACTAAGTGGCACCGATTGGATATAAGACTGTTGAACATTCACCTAGTGTTGCAGATGTTCGCGTGAGGACGTAACACCACTCCAGTTCATCGTTTCAATGGATGACGCTACTAAAAATTAAGATGATGCCCCCAAAGGGTAATCTCCGGGAAAGCAAATGGGACGGTCTGGCCCTAATTTCTTCTTTCAGTCAGAATGCACACATTCAAGAATATAAAACAGTCTGGTCTTATTAGTTAGGATTTGAAAAAAAGCTAGGTTATTTTCAATGAATCTCAAATTAAAGAACACGACAGCAGTTTACGATGAAACAGAGGGGAACGAAAAAGTCTTCTCGATGGAGTATTTCTTGTTGAAACAGATGATTAGCGGAAGCCGATTCCAGAGAATACGACTAAACAAAATTCACCGGTCCGTGGACACATTCAACGGTTTACGACGTACTATGATGGAATTTTTAGGTCCGAAGGAAGTTACATTACTCAGAAATTTTTTGTGAAGTAAACAAACGTGAGAGGGACAACATGGTGAACTTATAAGACACCTGTCACCGAATGTCAAGCTGGTCGATACGAACGAGTAGTTTGTATACTACATAAGCGCACTAAGATGAGAACTACACGAAGAGATACAGCACTGAAACAACAAGAACGCTCGTAGTAACCAGGAAACTGACGAACAACATCCTACCGAGCTTTCAGCTTGGTCATTTCTACGGAGCACTGACCCTACAGAAAGAATTCCAACGAATTCCACAGTAAAATTAGTCAAAACAAAACCATTGACTAAGTTAAGTGAAGAAAAACCTGTTAAAAACCTGGAAAACTAAAAAATATTCCAAGTTTGATATCTGGCCAGAAAAACATGGCCTACGAAATTCAAGATAACGCCTTCAGCGCACGACTTCTCCTGGTATACCAGTCGATAAAATCGGCTCAAAACAACGGCTTCATTGTTTTCAGGGGTAGGATACATATAGCTGATCATATATATATATATATATATATATATATATATATATATATCAGGAAGGTCAGATTCCTGAAAGTAACCACTGAATCCCCGATATCTACTGAGACCCTCAACTCCACTACATGCTGACCAGAGAGACAACGCCTCCTCAATATGCAGCGCGTGACAGCCTTGTATCAAAGCCAGACAGCGTTGGACCAAGGTCAGACAGTGCGCCTTCAATAAAGTAGCTTGAGACCGTTGAATTTTTGTACTCACACTCACGCTTTCGCACTCGCTTGCTCGCAATGAAGCTGTGTTCCTTATCGGTGAGTCTTTTTCCGGCACTAGGCACTGCAGCGGGAACAGCAGTCAGATATGGCTATATATATATATATATATGAGGTGGGACCTGGCGGCCATGAATGTGCGACATATTGCTCCTTTCGTTTATGCCGCATCCGTGGCGTCAAACTATTCCCTTCAGGGTAGTCGCTGAAAGACCGCCTGTTCTGCGCCAGTCGTGGTGTATCACATGTTTCTGGTCATTTCCGGCTATCTGATAGATTATGGTGCTGTGCTTAAACGTCCTTCTCATTTGTGTAGGCACAGCCGCTTATATCCAGAGTTCCTGCTAGACCTAGCCCAGTGGTGCCGCTCCCACCGTCAACCGGATTGGTTAAAAACAGTTGTGGCTGGCTGTTTAGTGTGGTGTTTGCTCCATTCCACATTCGCGAGCCGGCTGTTGAAGCTTTGGTGGGCATTTCATCAACAGAGTCTACTGGGGGTACGTTCACGTGACCCCGGAAACTATTCGGAACGTGCGCCATACTACTCAGATAGCCAAATTGGCCCATGACACTCTCGTACCCCTTTGATCTGGAACGCCATTAAGTGTGCACTGAAACAAACATGACAGGAGTGGGAAGATACGGAAGCGCAAAGTTGTTCATTTTCTCACATTTCACACATACTTACGCCAGGCCAGACATTATTCCTTCTTGGGCTTATGTTTAGTCCCACAAATTTGTATTTGTGTCAGCCCGTTCTCTCACAGCCTTCAGGTCTGCTCTTCGGTGCTCTGCTGCTAAATACTGCGCATGGCTTTCCGTAGCTGCTTCACTGCGGTGAATGTTGATGCATCGGGAGAGGTTCAGTTGTCGATAGTACAGTAAACGTTTCAAAATGAAGTCGTCGTCAATCCCGGGAGCACTGCCGTCTTGAATGGGTCTATACCTTATACCTTAAATACTTATGGACCAATCAAGTATCAATCGATGGATTTACTGATTTGAGAAACTAAAATCTTTCGAGCGTTTCGTTTGCTTGTTCCAGATGATGGGTGGACGATCATCCTTGGGTTGAAAAGTCGGCGAACTGAGCATGATACGAGCAACTTTATCGACGGCATGCCTAAAACCTCTCGTTGTTGTACTTTCGTTTCCAAGTGCAAGGTACACAGAATAAGAGAATCTTCTTTGCTCTGCCTTCATCAATCTGCCGTAAGAAGCGGCGCAGGTGGAAAAGTGCGAAAACGCTGGGTGGATTCGGATGGAATGGGATTGAGACGTCTGCTCCTCTCAAAACATATAGTTCCGAAAGACCGATCAAACTAAGGATCGGTTCCCTCCAGAAGAATATCAGTTTATCAATGCAAACTCATGAGGTTGATTTTACCAGACTAAAGGCAGCGTTGTTTGTCACCTTGCGCATGCTTTACTGGATGTCCAAATGTACTCTCACACGAGTGGTCCACCAGCTGCGAAATGTGGGGTCGGTCAAGCTTTGTTCGAAGTTCGATAGTCTGAAATTGCAGTGCTGACCAAAATAAATGGACGTTGTTAACTGGATAATGGGCATCGAGTTCGCCTTTAGTTGCACGTAGTGAGAAGCCCTGATAATTGGTTAGATGGTCTGCTGTTCGAAGCTAGACAATCAAATCCAGAAGTGCTACTTGAAAAGCACTAAATGTACTCGCTTCTCTTGTTATCTATTAGTTCACCTGCAAATAAGGTGGAACGTAGAGTGGCAGGAAAAAAACAGATGCTTATGGCAACGTCAACCTAAATAACCTGATTGATCCTCAGACCAGAACTACCAAACCCGCAAGACAGAATGAATTATCAGCTTCGATCGCACAACAGATTCATGTGACAGGCCATGGGATTGAACAAATGCCGTTGTTCCAAATCGTGATAGGTAACACGAGCCCGAATCTGCTCAGATTCGGTGTAGCCATATGGGTCGATCAATACTCACCAGCCTTGTACGTGCAGGATTGTCTTAAGCAAGCGATCTCCTGGTTGTGGGAGTAACTTTGGCTTTTATATATCGACTAAGATAGTTGGTTCCGTTCTTCCCAGTCATTCTTCTATAGTGGTGTCCACAAAATCGATTAACCTTACTACTTCAAACGACACGATTGAAGCGAATTGTTGACACTGTGTTAGGCAGGCAAAAACAGCTATAAGTTGGTATCACATGATGACGAGAACGATAACCAAAGACTGCTGGAAAACGTGTCGTACACACAATTTCGGCTTTTTAACATTGACACAGGATTCTGCTGATGTCTGGAGATTTTGATTCTACTTACGTAACAACAATGTGTACAAAGCTTTCGGGTCTGTCTTGTAGCTGTTTGGGGATGTAGGAATAAATAGATACATTGCTTTTTCACCCTGTTGCAGTTATTTGTGAAAAAAACAGCTCTGTGTAATTTGGTTGGGCGTTTCGGTCATCCGGCAGCCCCAAAATATTTGTTGTTAGTGCTTTTAGACTGTCAAAATCTGAAAATTCCATTTACCTTTTTATTTAAAGTTCACAGACCCGTATCGCCGGTACAGAAATTTTTGAAACACTCCTCTGGTTGCCATCACGCCTATCACGTGACAACGAATGTATCGCACTGCTTCCTGTCAGTTTAACATGGTTCGTTTGTTCATGTTTTATATACAAACGACATTTCTTACGTCTCATGGCGGTTGAGAGTAAAGGAATCGCTGTCGGGATATGTTTCCGTAATGAAGCGATACAAAACGCTCATCACTGCAAAAAGATCCACGCAGGTGCGCGAGAAACCATTCATTAAATGCTTCAAGAGCTTACTATTTTTCTGGTGCGTTTGCGAGTGCAACAGAGTGATGGTGGAGTCATAGGTGTGAGCAAAAATGACTACTCGGCTAGTATACTGTCCTTTACCAGGTCCCGTCAGCATCGCGTGTGTGGCGTTGGGGCCACAAAGAAACAACTACCAACCATAGGATCACAAATCTAAACGAGGGACGCGTTGGCTCCAGCGGTATGGACCTCAGCGAACTGGAGAACGTGAGCTAACTATAGCGTGGCGTAGACAACAACGAAAGTACATACAACGCTGTTGAAGTAACCATGGACCTGACACCCTAGTACCAGTTAAGAGTATGCCCAAGTGTTATTGGACTTTGAGCAAAAATGGACGAAAAACTCCGTACAAGATCAGAAAGATAGCTATGAAGTGGATATCTACACAATTTAGGCAGCCTTGGTTTTCGCTCACTTCTAGTCCAAAAGCAACTTGCGCTTTAGTCCTCCTACAGGTTTGCTAATCAGTACGGTGAAACTGGTGGGGTGAATGAAGGGTTGTAAGGCATTGCACAAAACTGCTAAACAAGTAACCAGTAGTCTACGACCATATGGAACGGACAAAACGCAGTTCCGAATCTGAAGCGCAGAGACAATCACGTAGACCAATCACAATATTCGAGGAGACACTGGAGAAGGTGGGTTCGTGGTTGAGGGAACAAGTTTTCTTTTGCTCACATCTCAGTGAGAAAGATTCAGGAAATATGCTCCGATTAGTAGAAGGGCATAAAACACCGAGAAGGCCAATTCGTCCTTACTTCCCGACATACAAACAACCAACACGGTACCCATCGTTTTACGCTGTCACAGCGGATAACAATGATATGCTAAAGCACGTGACACTAAACGCAATGAGTGAAGGACAACCAAAGATAGTTCGGGGACGAAAACAGCAGTTGATATCGGAATTTGCACATTGAATCGATGCTCCGAGTTGAAACGTTACAAATTATAGGACTTACCTTGCCTGCCTTATTTTCTTTTTTCTTTTTTCCAATCGCCAATTTGCTCTTTAGTCCCTTACGTTGCACCCTGTTACCCGTAGACGTTGGATTAGGGGCCGCTTTAGTCGGTTTCGGTTTGGAGTAGGACGAGTGACCACCCTCTATAACACTAGATTCTCCAGTAATCAATTCCTGTTTCCACAACATGTAGTTGCTATCCATATTGTTCATCAATTCACACGTCAAACGTGACCGGAAAAATTCGTGCCATTTGGTGAACAGCGGCCGAATGAGATTATCGACGAATGCTAGGGGTAGAAAACAAAGGTTGAAAGAACTGGGTACCGAATCTCAGTTTGTAATCCAGGTGTAAAACTGATAAAGTAAGAGGTACACCTATGAAAGAATTGATGACAATAAAAACTGTTCTATGATTCGATTAGATTACGTCATTAATTATGCGACGCTGCTCTACCACCGAGTCGCAGTCAGTTCATTAAGGATGTTGTAGCGGTTTGTTCAAGTATTCTAAGTTTGTTAGTAGTGGAAGATTTACAAATCTGTAATGGAGATTTCGTCTAGTTAGTGAAGCCAATCCTTGCTACCGATGATTCTCAATGCGGAGGGAAAAGCTGGACAGTGCTTCTCGGATTTTCAGCAGACTGGTGCATTTGTGGGATCAAACACATGTAGCAATCTACTCACCAAAAGGCCAGAAGTAAATTCAAAGAATCCAAAAAGCCATTTTATTGATGCGGTGCAGAACAACTAACCCATTTGTATGCGCGGAACAGAAGCTGCATGTCTATCGCAACCAATACTTGGTACCAAAGACCATCGAAGCCGCTCTTGATCGCCCTGTCCGAAAAATTCTGAACATATTCGATAAGCCCATTGACGGCAGGATTCCCATGGACGACAGGGATTGCTGATGTCAGCGCACTTTAACGTTATCTGGAGTCGAAGTATAAACAAACATGCAACAAAGGTTAAAGCTAAAAAATGTGGAACACGCAAAGAGAACGGCAGGTATACTATATTCATTTGAGTTCATGTCTTACTAAGCAGATTATTTTCGCAACATTACTTGTGGAACAAACAACAACAACAACAACAAACACTCGTAATCAGCTCAATTCAGACTGTTCTATCGGTTTAGATTGTCGCTTGCTGCGTGTTCGTTTCAAACACGCAACAGATAATTAACACGAGATTAGTGGATTTTAGAGATAAACCTACTTAAATGGAATCCGTATAGGGGAAGCAACATTTGACATTGAGACGGTTTCATTCTACTCTGGTCTCCATCTTGGGATGTCGTACACCTGTCATCTGATCGATAAAAGTTGTAGGAGATATTTCTCTTGTTAGTCTATGGGTGCTTATGAGCGATATTAGCATATTGGACTAACACACTCCGAAATCACTCTATACACCAGCTCGCGACAAAAGTGAACACGTTTCTAAGTGATACAAATTTGTTTTCCAAAGTATTGCATTACTGTGAAGTAGTCATCCACTTTAACGACCTACACTGTGACACGTGGTGTGCTGCTTATCAACACGTGGCTGACAAACACCGGCAACCACAATCACGAACACGCGGGGCAACACAGACCGGCAACTGCCACACTAGTCACGAGCATCATCAAAACGAGTGCACCAATTCCTGCTAAGTACGACATGTTGAAATTCGACCAAATTCTGGAAAAGCGATTCAGACAAGTGACCAAAGAGCTCGTTCAGGGATAGTGCCGTCAGAGACCAAACACAGTGAACTTCGCACCTGCTCTTCGGTTTCGGTCTCCCACTCTACATCTCGTCTATGTGAACAAGTGAAAAAAACATGGATATTATAATATGAGTGGAGGCCGATATGGCTGTGCAGCTTTGGCTAATATGCCGGAAATTTATGTTACTGGACAGAAATCATGTGCATGACTAATTAATTCATGGGTGCAAATATAAATGGGAAAAAGAAGGGTGTATGGATTGATGGGCCACAGAATCAACTAGATTAAGTCAGTCACACCAGATAGTCGATACAGGTTCTAACGTCATGTGGATTTCCTTCGGGCAGAGAACTCTGGGATTACGTAAGCGATGCGCCATTGAAAACCATCCGACACTTGTCCAGAGGTAGCAACTACTTGACTGCGAAGGACCGTTGATTGTCTGTGATGTGAGTGGTTTCGACAACAAGTAACTCGACTGTACTCCAGCTAGAGTTATATCGACTAACACATCAAGAAACTGTATTGTGTACAGGTAAGTTGTCCGACATGATTGATTGGAATAGGACACGGGTACGCCTGACAACATTGTTTGGACCACTGGGTGCCTGCGCATAGTTACGATAGCATAAATGGTTTGTCTGGACTGTGCTATTGTGGATATGACTGCGAATTTGATGTAAACGAATAGGAATCGGCGAGCGAACTCGCAGGGACCTGTTGAGATCGACCAGCCGGCCTAAGCAAGGTGACATTACAGTGTACAAAAGCACCACATTACACAATGAGGTACTGGTGTCCTCCATAAATTCTCCACACGAACTTAATGGAAATTTCCATTTATAGCGGAATTTGTAGAGCAAACACTTGTGCTACTCAGTCTCAAGCTCTCACGTTCACAATATGGCACGCATAAAACAGAAGGAAAGCCAGAAAACTGATTAGGGCAGAGCTACGCAGGATGACGAGATAGAGCCGGAGCCGCCAGACAGACTTTCATAAGTAAAGAGGATACGGCACTCTAGTAAAACGCAGCAGGGGAATACTGGATTTTGCTCAGTTAGATGACCAGGGTACGGCTCCGAAATGCCTAATAGGTCAACGCAATAAACTACGTTTATGTGCATACGTCTGGGACATGAAAACAAACCACAACTGCTTCCGCTGTGCCTGGTAGATAGCGTTTGAAACTGTTTTGGCAAAGACGACTAATGGCCCGACATGCAACATTAAAGTTAACGGTATGGCTTGATCTGACGTTCCCTATTTCGTTTGTCACTAAGCTAACCAGTAGCTGTCTGCGCACTCACTCCATTAGCTATCTCGCAGTTCAGCCTATGTACGTCGCTGAAAATAAGCACTGTAAATAGCGTACGCATAAACAATTGGACATATGAAGCATCAATCTTTGAAGCCTTTAACGAGTACTGGACGTGTGAGAAACTGAACCCTAATTAAGGTTGGACTGAAAGTACTTGTGCTGATGTAAGATAAGCAGGAGTAATACTTACACAGCAACTATCGTCGTGAAACAAGAAACCAAGGAATAATTAATCAAAAACGGGCCTTCACAACTGCAAAAGTTAGTAGCGGCTTCAGCCAAGTATCAAAAATTCTGAACTGTTCCTACCCAAACAACTAACTTATAAAGGGGTCGTCCATACTGAGTGAGCAACAGATTTGTAATTGGATGTGTTTAAACATACACAGCATTCTGACAAAGAGCGCCAAAGCCAACTATCCATGCATGCACAAATCAAGGCCGGGCATATGAGAATACACAGGATGCCGGGACCTAATCATAATCATATGACTTAGCAAATGTGGGGCGCTCAAGCGATCGTGCTGAGGTGTAAGGACGGGCATTGAAGTCAATGGACAACGAGCGATTTAGTCAAAGCCAAGTTGTTAGAAGCGAAGGGCTATCCAAAAGTTGACGGACAGGAGACGTGGCGTGACTCCGTGCAAAAGTATCATAATAACTGACACATCAATTCGCAACAGATTCCCCATATGTCTAGCTGTAGAAAACGGAAAAATATATGCTTTACCGCACCACCGTACCTAAATGTGAAAGGTTCCTACTCACCACAAAGTCTCATCAAAATAATCCAGCAATCAAAAGACAAAACAAAAGACAAAAAATTGAAGGAGAAGATGAATATCACTTTACACTCCTCTTGCAGTACTGTTGGTGATTTGCCTTCAATCCATCAATAATCTACAGGGAAAATGAGCTATTTTACTAACTCACTTAAACGGAACTCTCGTCGGAGTTACTAACCACCGAAGGTCGAATGACTTTGAACTATAACAAATGCCAAAAGCCACCCGTTTTTCGCAGTCCAAGTCATATTGACAACTGCCTACCACAGTACAAAATATGGGCTTCCTCGTAAGGTGAACTAGATCAACCGCGTGTCTGGGCGTTTTTGGAGTGAAATTTTAACTGGGGTCAAATTACGTACAAGGTTACCGAAACAATGCAAATGATTATATCACAGATATTTGAAAGTCATACGCTTGTCTCGTGGACACCAAAATATGAGAGAATTGAGTGCAAACAGCTTAATTATTAGTCAAAAATAGGAAACTCGGACAGCGTAAAAGCATTCACGTTCTTTCGCGTACACGCAGTTTCACTTTCAGGGCCAAACTCAATCAAGTTCATCAATTAAGCGAGCGCATTGGTAACGATATTGACAACCAAGGGAATTCGGAGCATGAAGACTGCATGTCGACTCCGAAAAAAGTTGAATTTACTCATATGTCACTGTACATTTCATACTGTGTAACACACTGCTCCTCCATGTGATTCCTGCTGTCAGAATGCCTTTATTAAAGAGGAGGAACCATGGAGGATCGGCGTAAATTCATAAGGACGAGGACGATACTTAGTCATGGATATCCATAATTTCCACAGCATCAATAGCCTTCCGACTTCGTGAGATACGTAAGATAATAAGACACATGAGATACACACAGCTAGAAAGGGAATCCGGAATGTTCTCGGGTGCGGTAATAAATGGAACCGCCAGTAAAGTCAATGTGGCGCCCTGGTCACGAATTATGCACCACTAGTTGCAATGGCAAGACAAGAGAGGGGGAAAGTGAATAGCAACCTCTTGAGGAATAGTGACCATGCAGCTTCGGGATCAATGGGAAAGACATCCGGGTGTGAACACAGATAAAAATACCACCATCTGTATCAACAATAAAATTCCTGGTAAGCTCACCGATCTCTACCATTGTCATGCAATGAGTAGAGGGAATAAGAACCAAATTAATCAGAAGTAGAGAGTTAAGAGAATAGGAGTTGCGTGTGGTCTGAAATATGCCTGGTATTCAGCTCTCAAAACTGCGCCTGAGTGAAGTGTAAATTTCAACGATTTACCTTTTTCCAACAAGTTTATCGCCAGTGTAAATTTAATTAAAAATAGATGTAATAGTGAAACTGTCCCAAAATCTGCGTAAGGTTGTTAGAGTTCGACGAAAGGCGAATGAGCTGTATTCCGATGAGCAGATACCCATTTGGAATACACATCTAGAAACGAAATGACCGAATGTCGTTAACATGATTTCTAGCCATTCGGTCCCCGTCCGGTGTCATCAGCAGCAACACTTTAACCTATGACGAAAAAGGCACTAGGAATCCTCAAAGATTTTCAATGAACGGAAGCCAAAAGATGGTTTGCGCACCAGGTGCTTCAGTTGACAAAGTTAGCGAGAGTTCTAACTACAAAGATTGTCGAAGACATTCACAGATGGAAATTGTGGGGCAACATTATGCGTTAGTGTGAAGAACGAAGATCAACACCGAATTTTATGGTACCATGTAAGCGCACAGTTATGGATTCAAAACGCAACAATCTCGACTGCGCTACTGTGTACTAAGCGAACCTTGCCAAACACAGGTTCACATTCTATTCATATTTTCATTGGATTCCTAGAGTAACACAACAGTGGCTTCCAGGGCTCAGTGCCCCGGCCAGTAAACCCTCTGAGTATCCGTACCTGGGCGGTATCCCGCAACAGAAAGAGAATTTGGACCGGAAGATTGAGTGTTTCTTCTCCTGTCTTGAAGGGAGACAATCGTGGCACGCACACCAGATAGGCTACACTAAGAACAAAGGGTCTTGTGTAGTGGTTTGTAATTGGTTCAACTTCTCAGGAGGAAGCCTTATACACGCTCAAAAACCAGATCAACGCGGAAAGTCTATCACCCCGTCGGTGATTAGACTGCTATGGGACCTTAAATAACCATAACGACTACAACAGTCCGATGGTGTCATCCATGTGATCCAATATTGGTCAACACTGCGCTAATCTTGCAAGAGATGACAGGTCATAGGCGACAGTAAGTAGTGGGAGCCGCTTCATTGTGGTATACGACAGTTATTATAAAGTACGTCTCTTAAGGAATACCGGAACTGTTTCCAATTAAGAGGTTTCTCTTTAAGATGAAAACATCGAGTCATCAAATTATAGTCCCCTTAAGTGAAATATAAAGTAAAATATCATATAATGAATAAGGAAAGGCAACCTAGAAGGCAAGTTCAGTATCAAAAATTCCAACAAACTGTTTGCCTTCGAAATCCGAAAAACGCAACTACTGATTTTCACCCGGGGGTTAGACTTTTACATACGACCGGATTATGAACATTCACAAAATTCAGTTATTTCCGGAGTCAGGTAGGCTTTCCATGGAACACCTTTTTCCAGAGTTTCAGGCATAGATGGCCTCATCATCTGAATAAAATTCAGTGAGTAATAAGTTCTTTCTTCACTTCTGTAGTGGTCACTCTTGTTCCTCCAAACAACCTCGCTTAATTTGTCTAGTACATCTGCACTCACTAGATCATGCGTCTCGTTCCACAAACACAAATCACGTGACGAAATCCTGTCCCGCTTGCAACCCTGACCGGCTACCACCTGCATCACGTACCATGCTTTTGACTTTCGCCCAAATCAAGTCAAGTTGTGCAAGGTCACGTTTGTGCGACTGTCAAACAAGATTGGTCACTCCTCTTTACACATTCCACAGAACAAGTACGCATGCAACTCGATGCAGCATACACACACACACACGCACAGGGTAGGAAGACAACCGAACTCCACAATCTAACGGACACGAGAAAACAGAGAAAACACCATGACTACGTCCGGACAAAATTGAGGAGTTATCATTACTTGTGCTCAAAACGATAAGTCACCTTTCTGAACCATTTCATTCTGACACCGTATTTCTTTCATTAAGGTGCGCTATCGTTTGAATTGGTCCACTCACTTCGAAGCCCACTCACTTCACTTAGCCCGCAAAAGGTAATATCGAAATATTTACCTTGATGGACATTTCGAGGGATAAAGGTCAAACAGTTTGGTTCGGCCTCTCATGTCAACAGCCAGCAACGTGTCGACCTGTGTCCACATAATGCGGTCCGAACAGGGCGAACCCGGTAGGGGTCTGTCGAGGGAATTTTAATCAGCCTTCCTCTGGTCCTAAAATACACCAAATAGGCGTTTTACAGAAACTTATTGGGGCGTTTGACTTCAGTGCAATTCACTTTGGTTTTCCAACCACGAACCGTGTGCAACTGAACGTTAGTTCAGGTTACCACAGCACGTGGACGCCGATATCCAAGACGAGGAAGTAGATTGACTGAGGTCCATAAAGGAAGACGATGGCTTGACTGAAACTCACACACGAACACTGACTGCGGTTGCCTTTAATCCAAATCCGACGCAGTAAATTTTGCTTATTGTGTTGTTGAATTAAAAAAGAGCTGGTTAGATGGATCGTATTGAACCACTAAGCAATACTCACGTCACTGCTGAGAGTTCACGGCCCATCTTTACAGCTGCATGGTAAATGAGAAGC
This sequence comes from Opisthorchis felineus, assembly GCA_004794785.1. Taxonomy (NCBI): domain Eukaryota; kingdom Metazoa; phylum Platyhelminthes; class Trematoda; order Opisthorchiida; family Opisthorchiidae; genus Opisthorchis; species Opisthorchis felineus. Next base: position 238,227 of record SJOL01006427.1, on the reverse strand, counting down.
CGGTGCACCCGCTTTTGATTTAAGGAATTAAGACATCTATTTGTGAGGAGTGATTTTGCTCCACTGGGAGCATTGAAATGTTCACCGATACGAGCCAGGAAAGGTAAGCGCTGTCGGTGAACTGCAGCAGCGAGCTTGCATTGCTGTTTTACCGCAATGCACTCCAAATGGTAGCAAACGGACGATTTGTTCCTAGAAGACCTAACGATAGGGATGTGGCAGTGCGGAGTTCTGTTGCCAAATGTCTATTCGTACTGCGCAACCCTTTCAGTTGTCTAAAGGTCTATTCGTTCAGCATACCCATTTCATCCAGTCCGCTGCCGCTGGCGACAATGTAAATGCACTGGGTGAAAAATGAATGTCAGTGATTAACGACGTGACGTTCCTGTTATGAGACATATAACAGTCCCATTCAGAGGGAGGCCAAGTTTGCAAACTATTGGTCCACTAAGAAATTGCTATTGACGCACATTTAAACCTCACTTAGGCGCTCCTTTCTTTAGTTCAACTGCGTAGGAACGACACGTGAAACGATAGACAAAAGAAGGAACCGCAAAGACGGACAACAAACAAGCTCTAGCTAACCAGATTATTCAAAGTACCCAGCTATTTGTGGCGCTTTATTCTGATAGACTCACCTGAAGTAAAAGAATTCGATCCTCTGGCGTATAGGAGTAAGAAGCATTGTTTTTACTAGCATTCAGCATTTCCTAAAAAGAGAACGGATAAGTATATAAAAGAGAGGAGAAGATAGGCGACCGATTGTCAGTTTCCATCGGAATTTTAACGAACAATGGAACACAGGGTTTTGTTTATTTATAAGGGTGCGGAGGAAGCTGGGAAAATAAACTCATGTGTTACCATTTCCGCCAGGATGAACATTCTGGTAGGGGGTCATCAAAATGTTGCCACGTTGGGCTTTGATTGATCTCATCCAGCCCAGCAAATAACGCGCAGTTTCGTGGATTTCTTGGTCAGTTGAGAAAACGCAGCTCCATTCCAATTGGTACCAACAACAGTTTGGACACTTGAGAGCCGTGTTTTAAAGTTATGGGAGGATAATATACGCGGATGCGTCTGCCTATGACTGGAACGCAGGAGAAGGACAAACTTTCTAGGCGATTCTTTTCAACACATTCAGTGATACTTAGTTGGATGAAACTCCTTGCGTTATCTACAAACCATGATACTGCTACTTACTGAGTAGAAAAGATTTTCAGCCATGGGTATTCCCCCAGTTTGTGCCGTTGTCGATGATGACGATTGTAAGCCTACTTCCCCAGGGTGATCGGTTTCGCGACTGCACATAAGTATGGCACTAGAATGATAACCGTGTTTACTAAACGGCCGCACAAACATACACGCTGTTTGCTAGTGGACGAAGTCAGTAAGAACTCAGTGAGAATAAACCTTTCACTAGTGAAATACAATCATTTGCATACCAATTTGGTTTTTACGGGAGACTCATCAGTAAACCAGCCGAATCTCCTGTTTACGATGTTCTTAAGTAACTGAATGTCTGTCCAATCTGGGTTCAAGTAGAACATAACGTTGACGGAAACTCGGGGACTGCGCCTACCTGACAAGCCCCAACAAGGGCAATCGAAAAGTTTTCAGCAGCCCTATGAGTAGTGTATTACGTCTGCAGCCTTTTCATTATTTCACATAATCATGAATGTTCTTCAGAGAAATCATCCATTTCCATTACATAAACATCTTGACTTGCTCACCTCATGACTGAACTGGGTAGTTTGACACGTGTTCGTAATCCTCAAAAGACCTGTGAGCATCCTACAACGTTATCGTCGGGTAGAACAATGTCCGTTTCACATGTGTGATATAATGCAGTGTCAATGACGCCACCGTCGAATTGAGGAGGAAACGAGTGATAAAATACCGATGGCCGTTGATGTAACTGCGTGGCCCGTTTCACTCCATGAATTATGTATTACTGCGAAGTAGACTAGTGATGACTGCATGATTACGACGCCCTGGTCCAAATGTTCACAGAGTCGAGTACCAGAGTTCTCATAAAAATTTTTAAGGGTCGTAAATGGCAACATATGCCGTGCACTTACTACAATTTTTTTCAATTCTACTACCCATGAAAGAGTGATGGAGTGTCAACGGGCACTTCACTCGGTCCTATTTCAGCTGACACCTTTATGAATGTAGTGGGGCATTTGTAGCTGACCAGTTCACCCAGCTTAGTCGTTGGTCTTCGGTCACATCCGACATCATACGTGCGTTGCTGGTTTGCGTTTATATAGTTTACCTACGGTATGTAATGTGTTAAATAGGATAAGCTGATTGGTGGCGAAACGTTTGAAACCCAACCGTCAGGGCCCGCGAACAGATCAACAGCGAATGGACATATGCGAGTTAGCCAGATTCCGTAACACCGCTACCAAATAATGGCATTTAACTGCCACAAAGAGGAGGAGAAGGCACCCTAGTAACAGATTGAACGGAATAGGAATGATGGGTACTTAGTACCAAAAGGAAAACCATCAACTACAAGGCATCCACATCAACGAACAGGAACGAGATGAGAACACCTGAGCATCACGCCGGAATAGGAGGCTATCAGTGGAAGTGACCTGCGATCTGCCTTTTGCGAACCTTGTCCAACGTAAACCCAGAGCACAACGACACATACGCTAGACAGTCTGGCCAAAAATGACAGCAAGCTCACCACTGGGATCGGTTATGTACCACGTACTGTGGGACCTCCAACGAAGTTCAAGAGGACCTAGGTCAGGAAGGTACGAAGACCAAAAAAGTTTGGCTCTAGTTGCTTTTGCTTGGTGGGGCCAGTCTTCCTCAAATTTCCCCCCAGTCTTTGTTTGGAAAAAACGGTGTTCCGTTTGGTAGTAGTGTGTAATGGTATACGTCCCAAGCATTTCAGCGAAATAAATTTTCTTAGCTGTCCTGGTGATTCGGACTTGTTAACAAGTACTCAGTTGCACGGATAGGTTGCAGCTAGTGAACTCCTGTCATGTTAAGAAGACCGTTGTGATCGAGCGTTTGGAAGTGTTGGAGGCCATCCAGTCGAAGTCATCAAATCTCAAAATCATACAGTAAGATTGTTCTCGCAGTTTTACTGTATACATGGGGGTTTCGTGGTTTCTGAGACCTAAGTTGCGAACTTTCGTGCCTTCCTAATGTATGCATTTACTTCACATGTCACGGGAGAATCGAGGCTTATACCACTGCCAAGATGCTTAAACCAATAAATAAGCCTAACTTTTTTCTATTTTGAAATTCCAAAGGGATTGACAAGCCATAATTTGTAATTCGAACATGCAAAAGGCACGTCTAAACAAGAAACCACTGCGAATATCCTGGTAGGAAGATGGTGTTTGCAATGATAGCCGCCGAACAACAAAGCAATGTCATCTGTACATTTCTTTCTCCAGGTGCCATTTCGATACTTAGATTTCTGCTCTTTTGAACTGAGCGTTCAATGTCGAAATCCGACAAATAGAGAGATGCACGGCAACCCTGGCAAAACTCCCCTAGTTAAGGAGGAAAAACTCCTCAACCGTTCACTATTCACCTTGAATGTACAGTGCAGTCATAAAATTTAGGGGCATTCCTCTTCTTTCAGTTATAGAAAGGAGGGTTATATTACTTAGGCAACCAACGAACCCCTCGAATTCAAGAAAAACAGAAACTGATGGTATATGGTATGCGTGGAGCTGTTCAAGTATTTGACACAATTCATGGTAGAAATCCTACTTGACGCTCTCAGGTTTGCATGGGGCAGTATTGGGAAAGTCAGTGATGATTACGACGGATGTAAGCAAGGCGTTTCCCATGTTTTCCCATGTGTAGCCGTGTGCTGCATAGACTAATCAAAATGTGTTCGATAATAGCTAATGAAGCAAGAACTTACTGTAAATTTGTCTCGATAAAATCCCTGATAGGCCATATCCGTGGCGTGTACCATTTTCACTATACACTCTCGCATCGTGCTCCTTGATTAGTGTGAAACAAGGAAAAACAAAAAGGTCTTCAGTGACCAGAATAATTATGCATTAGGAAGAACAGTTGCCCAGAACGAGGTGGTTAATTAACTGGAGAACAGGATAATGGAAAAAAAAGGATGGAAAAGGGGCGCACAATCACGTTTATATTGTTCTGAGCGACAGAAGATGGAAAACCTGAAACGAAGAAAGTGAATTTCCATGATCAAGTTCTGTGGTCCAGTTAAAATCATGTAGCCAAGTCACAGGAGCGTGAAATACGAGAAAACGGGAAGTCAGCAGAACTAGAATAACATAATAAGCATTCTCAAAAGATGATTGAATTGAAGTGGGCGACGGACTTGTGAAAAGGATGGAAAACAAGGCGTCTAGAAGGGATCACTTAAAGCGTGACACGACTGTCGCTGAGTAGTCTCTGTATGGGCCTTCGTCATTTGTCCCGACTTGCCTACTGCTATTTGACATAAATGAGGCCCATGAAGCACGTATACAATGTTTCGGTTCCTGCAACTCTATTACAAAGCAGCAGGACGTACTATTCGCACTGGAGATCATCATCATCATCAGACAGCAACATCAGTGTTGACACTGATGCTTCACTGCCGTACAACCATAAGGTTCATCTAATTATACTTAAAGCCCTGGAGTGAAAAGAAGAGAAAAAGAGTGGGTGAGGGAGGGGACCTAGTGCTGGCCTATGTCAAGCATTCCGAGGTGCCTACACGTCCAAGCGCTCAATCAGGCAATCTGAAAAGAAGGTGACAGCACGAACGCCACTGACATCGATTAGCCACCATGTCTAGCAATGTCTCCAGCCAAGTAAAGGAGATATCTGACGTTTCATCGTTTCGATCATTGGGGTCTTCCGGGCATCGCGCAAGCGTGGTGAGAGCAGCTGTGGACTGATGACAAAGTTCGGCGACGTATTTCTGAAAGTGGACATATCAGTAAACCCCTGAGCATAATGGCCGCACGATAAAAGCTTACTCGCTCAGAATCAAGTGCGAGTATATCCACCGGTCGTTTGCATTAACTTGTTATTTGTGGAATTGGGGCTGGCAAAACCGCCACGAGGCAAGATGTTATGTAGTCGATGAGTGAAGACTGTGACTTCGCATTCCAACTCCAGGGTTAGGCCCGCAGAAGTCTCCGTCAACGAGGCACTTGCGGTCAACTTCACCTGACATCAGTTCCTTTCTACATTCTTTCGCGTTTTGTGATATTCAAGCCGGATGTAATATATACATATAGACACAGCATTTATATAGAGCTGCTCTCTTCAGGCTGGAGGGACCGACATGACACAATGAACTGTTCCACTCAACCTGCACAATCCAGGAGAGGCTAAACGATATTTCTCTTGTGTATAGAGTATGGAAGCCGACAGCATCCTTAGAGGGGACATCAAAATTACTTGTACTGTCAATTTTTTGGATTTCACTTTACAAATTCTCCACGGATCCATTCATTGCTTTCTTGACCTGTTAGGTTTCAAGGTGATGTTTACGAGACAGCTGCGGTTATAGTTTTTTTAGGTGGATGGAAGCTCACCTAGCTTCAACAATATGGAAGGTAAAGAAACCACCAGCTTGTTTGGATGGGAGCTCTAAATGTTGAAAGAATGCACATCCAACTATTAAACCCGGTGACGTCCGCTCGTTGTCAGACAAGCCCACAAATCTATCAGATCTTCTAAGGCGCAAAACAATCCGAAGCAATGGAGGTTTCAGCATATGAGTAGTGCGTTACGCCTGGACAACAATGGAGTAATATTGTTTCGAGAAAGCTAGCTTTATTCTGCTCTTACCAACAGTATCATCACATTTGAAGACGACAGTAAATTTCGTGTTCACCGCCCAGCTGCGTAGCAGAATCGCTGTCGCTGTCACGTGCACTAATAGGAAATGATATTGTTGCCCGAAAGCTCATGTTGAGCTCTCCTTAGGATACACCAGCTATATAGTCATAGAATGCAAACCCTGCCTCTTAAACAAGTGATACTCGATCTTAGTTGCAAACCTATATATCGCAAGCACCGCTTCTCTCACATTGTTAATTCCTTCTCCGCCGGAGAGATTGCCTATTCGTGCAGTAGCCTTTGTAGCATAGCAAGTGATCTGAATAGATAAGACTATTGCTTTATAATTTCCTTTGGATTGAAGAAGGCTGTGTGCATCCTCACAAATCTGGACGCCCAACTTGAATAGATTTGTGGATAATGACGATAAATTTGCCAAACGCAAGCGCGCTCAAGTTAGCTTTTGGAATTCTACTCAAAATCGAACTATCGTGTTACTGATCACTAGGTTCGCAAAGTGCTGCTCAACCGGTAACATCAGCTGGTAAAATGCTTACTCCGACGGATTATTCGATTTCCTCTTACTTCAGTTCTTCGATGCACTGTCAAAATCTTGTCAGCTAAGTGGACTTCTCTTTCGACCCATACTATTTTGAAGCAACCTACATTTAACCCTTTAGCTGCAGCAGCTCTCGCAGAAGGCGGTGACAATCGGGATTTGGCGACGGCCGGAAATCAAGTGGCCAGTGGATTAGATAAAAGCCAAAATCTATCGGCTGGACAGGATGTTTGTCGACACTTGGCTTAGCAAAAAAAGTGTGATAAGCAGTGCCTTCCAGGACTTATGCGGTCGTTGTTTCGAGTCTTCTGTACAGAGCATTGATATAGATACGGCCAACCATGAATGCAGAGAGCTGAGAGACCAATCAACACTTCGATGTTCCTGTACCACACGCGAGCAGACTGCAGTGACAACTCTGACGACAAATGGTGTGCAGGAAACCATATTCCAACTGAAATCAAGCAACTCTTGTGGTCCCGATCTTGTGCATGTCTTAGTAGGCCCCGCCTCGTGGATCACCAGCGCGCTCACACAAGCTCACCTATTAAACGAAAATAACACTAGATGAAAGAAATTTGTTGCATTTTCTGATCAGTACCTGTATAGGTCAGCTGGTGGCTTTCAAAAGACCTTTGCATGTTCACTCGCCGATCTTACTTCCTGTGGTCTACGTAAGCGTCTAGGACGCGGTACCACAATCGGCTCCGCGTGAACAGTTTTTCGTTATCCAGCTGTGCAGGCTTCGGCCAGTAATGCTCCTCGTATTTTGAACACGCAGAATTAATTTGATGCGCCTGTCTGTGGAGAACAATTCACAAGGCACTTTCATAAAGTCTTGTTTAGTCTGATTTGCGAAAATACCAGCACCCAAAACGGTTGCTCGAGAATGTGCTACCACAAAAGTGTTTACGAGCTTTCATCGGCATCGTCATCGACAGCAGAACATCAGCGTTCAGCACCGCCATATCTATGAACCTTAGGGCTCACGGTTTGCGCACAGCCTATACAACTTACAGCAAAGTACCCGTTCCGCAGCTCCACGCATTAAAACGCTACTTGCGTCCTCTTTACAGTACTATCAATGTCATACTTAGTGGCACGGATGTACTACAAACTCAAGACATCACAGGCAGCTGCGCAACGTGCATATAGTTTTTGAGAGCTTAATCTTCCGAGGTAGGGTTTGTCAGATGAAGCTTTAACGCAGATTACATGTGAGGAGATACTTGTTTCAAGGAAGTAGGAAAAGTTGGAATCTATTCGGAATAGTACGACCAGTCGATGGTTTACGAAATGCCCCTGGGGTTGTCAAACTAGGCATTTTCAAAACTCTTTATAGCTCGTTGGAGAGAATTAATTGGAGGGTCGATGGCTATACTCTTAGTTGTAACGGTTATGGATAATCCTGTGCTTAACACGCTCAGGTGTACCTTGGTACTTGTGTCTTGAAGTAGTTCAACTCTCTGCTGGCAGGGTTTGTAGTCGGTCAATAGAATCGGCATATCTATCTTCAGAGAATTCTGAAAGAATGTAATGAGTGACCATGCAAATCCACATGATGATGAAATGGATGCAAAAGTAAGAAGTGCGAACAAACCGCACAAAACGCGGTTGGAATGATGAGTCTGATATTTCGTCTTAACGGGAAAACATACAAAGCAGCGTTAAAGTAAATGCAGTAAGTAAAGTAAATGAAATATAATACAGGGTTCGCCACCTACAACGTTTGACATGATGCGAGGGACGGTGGAGATCTCAGGATCACTATGATGTCAGATAGATCCACGAAAGAATTAAGCAAGAACGACAATGTCTACATTAAATTTTGAGACCATGCAAGTCCAGTCATACACCATTTGCATACGGCGTTGTCAGTTATCCGAACGCCAAATGAGAGCAACGTGAAACAGTAATTCGGAGGCCTGATCAGGACAGGATGGACAAGGACAGTAGAGAGGAAGGACAAAACCATTTGGGCTGTTGGTCTCCAAGGTCAAACAGGAGAACTAAAGGACAACTTACCAGTCTTGCGCACTCAGTTCTCCCACCAACCCACTCTGATGCAGAATACTCAATCCATATCGAGCATGGTGTTGTTCCAAAACTGAGGTGGACTGTACAAAGCAGGGAGTTAAAAGCAGAAAAAGTTGTTCGTGGGTGAAATAATTTGACAAAATCGGCACCTGATGAAGAATGAAATATCGAGGCAAAGCAACAGTATCAACTGGTATCCCTTGTGTAATCTCTAACTTCGTCGACCACCTTTCACCTGACAGTAGACCAACTCCCTTGTGGACAGAGATGCTTTGCATCGAAACTACGATAGTGGCTTACATAAAAAAAACAAGCACTTAAAGTGTGTACTTCCGACTAAGTTGTTGCTCAATTAGTCTAATATTTCACTGAGCTTATTGCTTACATATTGAACCGGGGATACAATTTACGTGAAGAAGCACTGATAGAATACTTTCTTGGCAACAAAGAACATAGATGCACACACGATGAGCCAGAACCTTATCATTGGGTCGCATTTAAATGTATCTCTGAGGCTATACAACTTCACTGAATTCAGTTCATTTTGAAAACCCGTAAGCTAAGTGTACTCATAAGTGTTGCAAAGTGCAGCAGGTGATTATTTTTGACATTAAGGAGAACGGGTCCTCGGCCACCTGCTGCATCATTCTTCCTTAATGCACTAAACGTGCGCTCCGAAGACGGATCTCTCTAGTATCAGCTGAAAAAATGTAGTATGATGATGATGAGGGTGACCATGATGATGAAGACCTGTCTTGATCCAACAGCAGTTGGTGGTGGTTCGCGTCTTGAATGATATCGAAACGTGTGGGACATGAAGTAAGCAGCGGGTTATGGTGTTCAACAGACTGAGGTGCGGGAGAAAAACTTTCAGTGAAAAACGTCAATGACACAATAAACGGAATAAATAAGAGTTGCACACAAAGTGCGGAATTCGAGCACCAGACGCGTAACTGACATGTAACAAATTTCCTGGACGATGTACGGCGAATCAGTATGTGACAAGTATCGACTAACTAGGACCATCTCGGGTCTTTCCCACCAATCGTTCATTGCAAATTTTACGGAATGATTGGAGTTCATAACAAGATTAACTCGGACTCATATCCCACGTAAAGATATTAACTACATTGTTCCACCAAACTTGTCAACAGAACGAAATATTGTATTGCAATGTACACAATTTTGGAGGGTTGGGTTTGACCATCGACTTCAGCTGGCCAAGCAGCATGCGCTACATTGGTCCCCACCAACTAGATTTCTCAATGGCCACCATTGGGCTGCGGAATTTTACAGGGATCATGTGGACATAAGCGTTTTTGAAAAGACAACTTCAATTTTTCTTTAGGATACATCAGGGGCTGGATTGGGAGTGTCAGACAATAAAACATTAGGGTAGAATCTTCGAGATAAGTCTACGTGCTCGGAAACTAGCAAAGTGTAGCCTAGACCAGAATACATCTTCCTTGAAGGGACACAACTGAAACGAACCGCAAGTTATTACAACAAACGTAGACACTCAGACACCAATAAGGACTGACAGGTTCTGTAAACAGCGCTAGGCCGCTTCGTCAGATACACGTGTCTGGTGACTACTGGTGCGCATTTTCCGCTAAATCGAATTAAATCAGGTGTTTAAAACGCCATCAGATCCAGCACAATTGTGCGAAGACCGGTTCAAGTAATCCGAGTTGGTACCGGTGCTTCTTCTAAGCTAGTAACAGCAAGAGGAGATTCTGCGCCTGGTCCCTGAAGTCTCCACGTTCTCAGTGGTAAGTCAAGCGGATGAAACCAATCAGGAGAAATCTACATGCTTTTATAAGCTTTTTCACATTATTCATGAAAAATATCCGATCTCACCAAGACGCTTCAAGGATTTGTTTCTTCCCATCCATTCACCCACTTCGAGTTATGAGAGAACCGTTTGTACAAAACAAGGAAAATCCAGACAGACAGACAGGCATACAGAACACGTGACTGGCAGACGAGATGAAAGTAACTGCCTATGAATGTCTAGCAAACAAGGTAGTCTGAATTCACTCTCCGGCACAAAAAGGCCCTACTAGCCACTCGTGCTAATGTGAACTAGTTTGTAAGTAGGACCCGAGTGCCATGACAAACATAATGGACACGGCTGCTCAACAAAGGATCTGATCGACTCTGTGATTTTTGTCCAAAATTGAAGCCGTAAGGTATAGGTTTGTAACCCTGGCCTTTCTTACACTATGATAGAAAGAAGCATTAGAAGTTTGGGGACAAATTGGAAGTGTATTAAATTAGATCCAAGTCTTGAATTTGAATTTTGTATAATAAAATGCTGGATTTGAATATATATATATATATATATATATATATATATATATATATCCGGATGCTTTATTAGGTGAACGCACCTTTAACCACGTGGCATTGCGCGACCTTAGCTTACGAAAGACTGCGTGTAACCGATTTCGTGGGCTGTCGACCAGTTTTCAGCAACCCTATGAATAGTGTTAAGTCAAGAAAATCTAAATTTTTTTGACTTAACATTGCGCCACTTATGAGGCTGTTATCTCAATTTAATTGCATGGGCCCTGGTTAAAATGGCTACCAAAAGAAGTCCGCCCACCGGACTGCAAGAAGTGATGGAAAAGAGAATATTTCAAATCCGGCAAATCCAGTTACCTTCAACTTACATTCAATGTAAACTAAGAGAGAGGTCATCAGCCTGAGATTTTCCGTCGTATGTTCATTCACGTTTGTGGATCGTAAGATTGAGGGTCCATTCTAAAGGATCGATACACTCAAGTCGGCAAGGTGGAGCACGCCATCTATGCGAAAGTGAACCACCGAATCGATTTTACACTCCAGCTAAATTAAGCTGAATCGTTCAACGTGAGGTACTGACCACCCAACCACCAATCATCATCACCTAGAATCAGCCTGTGTAAGGTCCCGCCAGTGTCGGTACAAAAAGTATACAAGAGTGTCCACTTTATCATGAACTTCTTCAAGAGAAACCTAGAGGCCGATCTGAAAACCAGTGACTCACCTTTTATCCTTTTCAGGCCTAAAATGTATTTATTTCTACTGTTGTCCCGTCTAGAGAGAACATATTTAGGGACGGAACAAAGGCGCTCCCATTTGATTAGTGTTTTTTCGACAGATGAGTTTCAAAGGGCGAATCACAAGTGTTCCAAAATAGGAGACAACCGTACCGCCGGAGGGGATTTTACCAAAATCAATTGTGAGCCAAGGTTGTGCTAACGAAGATATGCCTTAATACCTCTCAATAAGTGGTGACGCAACCATACAACTAACAGATCCAGACGCTGTCCGAGTGGCCTAGAACAGACCAATGAGGCTGTGGTTGCTTTTGTATTCTTTGCCAAAAAGAGTTAGTGCGCAAAACAGGTAAACTGCTACTATTGATATCAACTGTAACTGAGTTTAACTTTTTGTGTGTGCGGTATTTCATCTGAAAAGAAGCTACTGAATTTGAGATATACCGTATATCTATGGACTTTGTTATTCTGCAGGCTCGTTTATCTACCAGGATTGTCTATTCGGGAAACTGGAGCAAAAGTAAGTGATCTTTTGTTCTTTTGATTGAGAAGTAATAAGACTATGCTTGGGTGTGGGCGGAGTTCAAACACTGATGACAGTGAACTAATTAAAATGTTGAGAAGTCTGGATTTATTACAGTATGTGAAGGGTCACTGAGCAGAAGAAAAATACTGTTTAACCTGAAAGGCGACTTCTATTCCAAGGGGACTATCGTACTGGCCAATGTGAGAAGCGTGAATGTTTCTGCCTACGTAATTCGTCTGTGGTGCTCAACTCAGAAGAAGGGCAACCGTCTGTTGTCTAAACGATTCAACAAAACAACCGAATTCCGACGACATAACTGGCCATGTTGGCACAAGCCATCGAGGTGACAGAGAAACGGGAACTGCGGAGTACAATAAAGTAAGTAAATTAAGTAAGAATCCTGCTGATCGTGTTGGAATGTTTTGAAGCTTCCACAGAAGCAGCTGTCCAAAACCCCAAGCGCGCCATGACTAGTGAGCGAATCTAGAGTATCTAACTGTGTACAAGGTCTTAGGTTTGCGTTTCCCGCAGGAGAACAGGAGCGATGGACAACCATACAAGGATAACTCAAACGACTTGTTGACCCATGCTTTGGATGAGTAGTCGCTCTGAAGGTATACATCCGTGCACAGTTGGTAGCAGGGTAACTCACTGTGCATATCGTTCGATCCGTACAACGCCTCACTTTGGTTGCCGTACCGAAAGGTTTCTTTTCACCGTTGAATGCGAATTTGTTCTATTTCTATAAAATGCACGGCACACCGTACTTGTCTCGTTCAAATTTCCGTTTAGCTAGTTGGGACTACCGCGCCGATTCTATAAAGCGCTAGAATTAAATCGGTTTCGCGCAAGTCAGTCCAGTTAGTCCCAGTACGTTCAGGGTGGATTTTGTAGAAAAGAGATCGATAGTCCCAGGCCAGTGGTTGACAACCGTGAGAAAAACTAAAAACTGGTGCAAACGTCAGATCGGAGGTAGGTGCACAAATCTGTTGACAGAGCAGTTTACTTGTTAGATGATAATCACTATTATAGAAAATCGTTGACAATAATTGTTAAATAACCTTAGCGATAATGGACAGATGTTCAGCTGGGCTCAGAATTGCACATTTATGACGATTTCATGTGGCAGCAAACACACGTTCAGCACAACAGGAAGCGTAGTTCCAGTGAAATGCTTCTGTCTCCTCTATCGCTTCAGAACTTCGAATTACTTCATGGTGCAGATGCCTTTGCCATGTAACCGCAGTGCACGATATGCGCTGAGCATTCGGACCGGCACGTGACGCAGAGCAAATCGGAAACCGGAGACTCCTTAAAACATTAGTTATCGTATGATTGTGTGCGTGAATGCAGAACCTCGGTTAACACTTTCACGAATTACATACATTTGTGCCTCCGGAGAGCGAATCCAGTCAGTAAATAACAGACTTACCGCTCCTATGCTCTCGAATTCCTCTCTCCAACGAATATCTACCCCCTTGCTATAATAATAGCGTTTAGCACTGCTACGATGATCACGCTACAAGTTAAAAATCAACATAACAGTGAAAATTAGACAGACTCTTCGGTTCGGTAAAGAGCCAGTCTCGTGAGAAGGTTTGAGAGCTTACACAACTCAGCCCGACCGTTCTTCCGAACAGCCAGGCTATGAACAAAGTCACAACTCGCTTGGATAATGCCAACCTAGAATTCGTCCAAGTGAAGCATGTACTGTGGTACAAAACAGAAAGCAATCTGAACACTAAGGTTCGAATCAATAAGAATGCCATCCTTCCTGGTTTACTTAATGTTTGTGAAACCTGGCAGACACCCGACGCAGATGTGCGTAAGATGAAGATTCCCAACCTTTAGTGCTTAAGGTATACACTAAGAGCACGTCCTCAAGACCGTGCATCCAATGAAGAAGCCCGCCATCGACATTTTGGTGCTGTACTACTCGAACAGCTTATCCAACAACGTCAACTCCGATGGTCTGGGAATGTCCTTCGCTCGCCATATAAGGAGAGTGTCATAGATTTTCTTCCCCTGAACTGGATCAAGAATGGCGTTGCGGTTGAGTTAGTCAGGTGAAAACCTAGAATGATGCCATTAATTCCGACGCTGAACGTCTAATTACATAGATTATCTATGGCCGGCGACAGTGGAACCAACGTTAGGTCCGTAGCTGCAAGTCATCAACCGCGTTTTGGAAGCTGCGATTCGAGACATCCAAGAAGCTGTCATCCTCACGCAAGAGATGGTCGAGGTAAGGTAAGGTAAGCTGCGGTAAAGATATCCCTTGAACTGAAAGGCCTTAGCGTCGAGTCATTTCGTTCATCCAGAAATCCGCTTTCGGAAGCCCTAAATTCACATGCATTAAACACGGACACCTACAACTGCCAGTATTCCTAATAACAATGATAATACGCAACCCATTTACCGACTGTTTTGGTTAGTTCCACCGGTGCGCTCGTTGAGATCGTCAGGTGCACCTGTAGGGTGAAGCCTTCCCGAAAAGATAGTTTTATTATTTTGGTGGTTTCAGCGTCTGAAGATTGAATGCATGATATAGTATCTCTAGGTGTCAAAAGGCTTACATCAGATTTACGGTTGCCTGAGAGCAGCAGAGTCCTTATTTCGGTATAATATGGCTGATAACGACAACGAAGAGTTCCAACGTTGACTACACCGTTATGCTCCAGGGATAACGCAGAACAAATGCAGTATCAGAACAAACCAAATATGCACAAAAGGGAAAATAAAAACATACGTTGTATAGGTTTACCAAAAAGTTTTCGGTCCTTTCCAGGTACATCTGATTCACTCCCGGGTGATCTGCGTCATGACATGCGGCGGCCAGTAGACTGGCAAGAATCTCAACAGGACTCAGTAAACACAGCAACTGAAGTGTGACAAAAGATGAGGGCGAAACGGAATTGGGTAGTGGTTAGAATGCGATTTTCCACTCCAGTTAACCGGTGACAAGTTTGAAGGACAGACAGATCGATGGTGATAAGTTAGACAGATCGTTAACCGAACCCTGTCCAGTAACTAAGCCCACGGAAAGTAAATGCAAACTTCCACATCTAGATGAATAAATTGTTCAGGCAATAGTTTCCGTGACGAACTCCAAAAAAGAGCAATAAAAATCTGCAAGACAATTCCGATATACAACGCTACCCGCTAAATGAAGTAGTTGCCCGACAGACGAACATAAAAGTACGCAAATCATGAATCTATTGACTTCAGAAGCTGCACACACTGGATGTCCCCCAGAAACCAATCTTGTCCAAGTCTAGCACCACACAAAACAAGGTGGTAAAACGATCTCTGAAATTTCGCCTTGTCCAGTAACACGTTGCGTACTGAATTTCCGAACAGTCACGCGCACGACCGATTTGAAAGTTGCATATCTACACTTACCAGTAGGTCATTCTTCAACAATCTGACCAACGAAAGTTGGACCTCACTGTGACTACAACATAGACCGAAAATATTCATATTTGTATACAACGCCTCAGGAGCTCAAACCATTGAAATGATGGTGGACAAAAAGCATCATCTTTTGCTTCGAAATCACTTATTCGACAAAAATTGAAATGATCACCATGGACAGAATGCCAGATCCAGTAGTGGCGTATACATTCTTCATAAGCCTGAAACTGTAGAAGCAGTGATTCGCCCGCTGGATTTCTACACGTCACTATAAATCTTTGGATTGAAAATGAAACAAACACAGATATTCTGATTGAAAAAACCTCCCGTGAGCCCACCTAAATGGTCGATATTTACACTCAGCTTTGTGACATTGCAACATAACCAGAACTTCGCATCATTCAACCAGTTACATTTGTACCGATGACAGTCGAAAATTAACCGAGACAGAAAGACACTTCGGAGTAAGGTGGCACCAAAAAACCGAGACAGAATTCGCATCTGATGTCTCCAGACCAGGTACCGATCCAGCTGCCTTCAATTGGAAGCAACTGCATTGAAAGCATGCGGTAGCTTAGGGGAAGCGATACAGATTAAATTCTCCACATCCAAGGCTTGTTACTCTACACAGGACAAACCGGGTTTCATTTCTACTGAATTTCGACTAGCGCCACTTGCCAAGAGAAACAAACATTTTGCAATAAGATCTAAAAACCACCTAAGTTGTTCTGTTATAATGATTTGGGTGGAACGAATTTTAGTGAGGAGATCAGCAGTGTCACTAAAAAGCAAACAATTTACAGAAGTGCGCATTGAAACAGCTGATTTACCACAGACTGCGAGTTGAAAGTCGGTACGACGAACGTGCGAACGTGCCACGACCAACCCAGGACACCGACTAATCGACAAAGTTGTCGATGATGTTTCCGGACATTTCATCTTCAGAGACATGTTTTGTGATACTTTAGCCGACTATCGTCTGTAGCATCAGAATTGGATTTCCTCGAAACGTGAGACGTGCATTGAAAACTATCTCGAGAACTGTCACACCTGGCTTGTCGACATGATATGTTTTCAAGTATCTAATCATTGCCGTCTTCGGGATGTTGTAGGAATTATGAACGGCAATGAGCCCACAAAGAAGTCGTGCATAATAAATCAACTTCGCTGGAGTGGTGAATAGTGTACCATGTTAGGATAGTCAAGGTAGTGCTACGCACGACCATCCACTATCTTACAAAGCGAGTCCTATCCTTCACACTTAATTAGCCGTATCTAACAAACTGTTCACAATTGGCAACCTACAACATGGAAAGTACCACGAAGACGCCTGCTTGAAAACTGTTCAAACTTTATGCCTCCTTGGTTTGGTCACAAGCCCCACACGACATGAAAAAAATGTCAGATCTAAGCAGAAATGTCTAGCTATGTAGTACACAGTGTCTACCATTCGGGTTGATTTATATGTAACAATTGGTGATGTACAACCTTGCTTATTGGGCTTTGGCTCATAGGCTTTCTGTTTTCCATCCACAGAAATTGTCGTGAACACCTACCTTTGGAGAATCACTGTCCCCTAGTGCCTCCATTGTGTGCATACCACACTATGGATTATCTGTCGTTGTGGGGTGGGGCTTGTGTTCAACAATGGTAGTAAGGATGTTGAAACAGTCGTCAGACCCCGTGTTTCCAAACGATCAGTTGTAGACACCACGACTAAACGTTTTTCTATTCAGTTAACATCTGCCATATTTCCATCCGCTACCTACTACTGCGTTGTTTACCCAACTGTTGCATCGCGGTTACGAACTAGAATCCACTTCTAGTGTACTCTCATTTCTAATCGGGACAGGAATGATGACGAAGCAAAAAAATGGGATGGAAAGGGATTATAGATTATGTGTTAGGATAACATGAACGAACGTTTTTTTTGTGGGGATAATAACTGAGTTATAATAGCAAATGGATTTTTCCAGGCATTCGCTTGCCTGCCGCATAAAGCACACGTATATGGTTGGAAAACAGTATTATTGCTGTTATCCAGTTTGAAAACTGGGACACATATGCATTTTGTCCATCAACGCAGTCAGAGTTATGACCGCGGTGGTATGTGCAGGATGTGGTAGGAATGAAGTATCTTCAACCATGGTGATTCATTATTTGTGCCATTCATGTGTTACATCCGCTTACACAGTACGAACGCTGAAAAGTCACTATCTGGTGATGCGCGAGGTTTGACTTTCGCCAAGAAAAAATAGGAAAGCCTGGATTAATTGAATGAACTTACGAACGGAATTTAAGCTACCCGGCTGATTTCAACGAACTGAGGTCTCTACTAACTTTTCACAACATCAGGAGTGTAGAACCCCTCTTGGTGCAAACTGGGACCAGCCCATAGTCTACAGAATCAAACAACCGAGTTATAGAAGCCGGACTAAGCAAGCAAGCATGTGCTATACCTCTTCTGCACCGGCAACTAAGTATTCTTACGAAATGCAGCCTTCAGCACAAAGCGTCATTGAAAGCATTACCGAATAATCCGAAGAATGCATAGATATCGTCAGTGTGCTTCTGTTCATCGGACCACACAAAAAAGCCCATTGCTACCTATGCTGCGAATGATGTTTTAGGGCAGCAGCATTCGGGAACGGATCGAAATTCTAGCAGAATGTGCTGACGCAAGCGATGAGGCCCACTTAGGTTTGGTAAACAGAAACTCCTTGCTGAACCAGCTTGGCCTCAGGTGTGCATGTTCAGACGGCTAATTCACTAGTTTATCGTCCCGTACCTCATGAATAACCGACTTGATAAAGTACAGTCGTTCAATTGCCCTTGTAAGGTCACCGTAATACGCAACAAATACAGGTAAATTAGGTGAAACTTCAACCTCCCAGCACTTGTATCAAGCAGAACAAGTCCAGCGGAAAGCGGTCTACTGAACAGGAGAAAGGGATGCGCTGGTAATCAAACACTTGCAGTTGTGCATACAAAAAGCCGCTTCGTTACCACACACAAAAGTCATACAGTTTATCAGATGGTTGAAGACTTTTCCACGAGTTTGGGATTCATCGGGTAGGCGCAGTAAAACGCATGCTGCGGTTGAACAAAACACCCATTTTCAAACTTAATTATTGTTAACGTTAGATTCGGAAGAATCTCGAGATTTCGACATAATTTATTTGGTGCTTGAAGCTCAGTAACTACGTAAAATTAATTAGCCCCTAATAAGACCACAGCGGTAGTAAATTGGTGGATTTGTACGGAATTTATAATTTCTGAAGAAAAACTGGCGGAATAAATGTCGGCCTCAATGAACCCAGCGACACAGTCTATTACAAAATAACGAACGTGAGGAACAAGTGGAACGACTCATTCAAATCTGGCAGCGAGATCCCCTCAGATTGCAAGTGAATGATTGGTTCGATGAAAGACTAGCCTCTCTAAGAGCATCGGACTCGTCCACAATAACCTTTCTTCATCGGGGAATTCTACGGAGGTTGGTTGATTACTCTTTTTAGTCTCAGCTTGAGATGAATGACTTAAAACTTGGAGGTGGCAAACCAATGTCCCATTATCCATGACGAGTTTCGTAACAACCCGGAGGCTAGCTAGCTTGTGGCGCGACACCTGGAAGACAGTTGTCGCCACAAAGGGTGTTTGGGTGGGGTCCGTGAGATACTAACAAACAAGAGGAAAACCCCAACCAATCACATCAAACACGACAAACTGAAACCCTGTAACACGCGAGCAAGAAGCGACCAAAAAGACAACATAAAAACAACTCACCTTGGGTTGAGAGATGAAACAATGCAGGGCTTGCATGACGTCGGCAGCATGGACTGCCGTGTGATAAGGATTGTGCTCCCAGTAAGCTGATTCCAGAGCAGCTAAAACACAAAAGAACAGGATAAATGGCAAGATAAGTCTCCCAGTTGTGCCGAAAGTGGACATAAACCTAAGTATCCGTTACAAACAAGATATGAAGCTAATTTAAGCCCTCAAAAGCAGACTGTCAAGATCCGATGCAAAATTGATGCACGTCCATAGTAAGGATAAGACGTAAAGTCGCCGCTAACAGAATGTCCCGAATTGGAATAAACACTCCATGACGAACAGAAAGAAGATAAGTCACAGCTAATGGGCAAAAATATTATGTTTAGTTGTGGTTGGTTGCGGGATTTGTAGAATTCATGCTCACATCACGCTTGGTTCAACAGTCAGTATTTTGTCCCAGCGCATTCTGGTGAGTTCATATCAAAGGGGGCGGAGCACTGGACTGATGTTTCGCTCTTATTAGAGCTCATCAGCAATGCATATTCCTGGCCGTGAGGACAACTCAACTCCCCACATCTGACATGCGAGGCGAGCGTGCTACCACTACTCCACCAACGCAGACTGGACGCATCTGAATTTTCACGTCTGAACAGGCGAACATGTTCGCGCTTGGGTGATGTGAGAGGAAAGCACGACAACCTCGAACGACGACCTAGTATTATGCACCACAAGCATTACTGAAATTACTGACACATTACCTGAATTAATGTAGTTTGTGTGCATATTATATATATATATATATATATATATATNTATATACATATATATATATATATATATATATTATACATGTGTATATATACTAGGGAAACGTGAACTGTGATAACGACCATAGAACTTACTCAAAGTGCGCATGACAACCAGACGGCTGAGACGGAGACGATGGAACAGGCCGTGGATTTCGAACAGATGCATACCCAAATCATATACGACCTGACCTAGAAAACAATTAGAAGGGACAAGGCTAGTTTATCGAAAAATCCTCGGTAAGACAGAGTTGAAATACCATTTTTCTACGGTTTGGAACCTGGACCGCTAACAACATGGCTATCCTCGGTTCACATTAACTCCGGCAAACAAAACAAACGGGTCGCACTGATTCAACACGAAAGCCAACCAACAGCTAGTAAATGTAACTTTAAAGGTTTCTTTTTAACATGCAATATTTGTGTATGATTTTGAGGACGGGGCTGACAGGTGGTTTTAAGGCCCCTGGGCAGGAGTCCGAATCCAAGCTATCTACACGGAGCCTCGTGATATCAACCACTCAGCAACCCGGGCCCAGTAAACTGACTACGGGAGATGCTTCATGATATTCCATTCGGCATCCACACAACCAAAGGGATATGTTGGCAACCTGCCAGCGTAAGCAGAATTCCGGGCTTGCCGTCGTTTGTGTGCTTAGTCTTGTATCGAGTAGCATCCGGAATGAAACCACCAGTTCAAGTTTCAGGCAAACTGTTTTATTGATCCTATCTTGCTTTAAAGAGCATTATCATCTTCGTTTCCACAAAGGACTTAAGGATTTTGTCTGAAGCCCTCACTTGTCGCTTCTTAAATCGTAGCTGTGAAGTTATTCCCTTGTGCTTATATGGCTTCTAAAAAACTCCTATTGAGTAATGATGTACCTATGACACCGGTGATGATTATCTTGACCTAGGACCTAGGCGTGGTCGACCGCCTGAACAGGTCAACACTAATCCCCATGAATTTGGGAAAACATTGTATAAACGTTAATTTTAAGGGGGGACTGCGTTTTAAAACGGAATCGTGTTGCTGAGAGTTCTATACCCCCGGATGACATTGTACAGAAAAAAACGTGATTGGGATCACACACTGATAAGCGGGATTGACATCACAACCGATAATGTGGCCTTGGAACGTCTCACAGTCAAAATACCGATTGAAGGCAACATAAATGAAGCGTATTATGGAGTGATTCATGACAACTAAGTATTCATCGAGTTTCCACAGATCACCACTGTTTCCGCTGTGGCATGCGAATACATGTTTGCAATAAGTTGTCATGTCCTGTGGTTCGTATTCAAGTTGAACAAACACTTTGGAA
Organism: Opisthorchis felineus; assembly: GCA_004794785.1. Taxonomy (NCBI): domain Eukaryota; kingdom Metazoa; phylum Platyhelminthes; class Trematoda; order Opisthorchiida; family Opisthorchiidae; genus Opisthorchis; species Opisthorchis felineus. The sequence goes on along the minus strand of SJOL01006427.1, from coordinate 216,958 downwards.
TCCTCATGTGTTTTTTGATTGGGAGGGTTACTGTAGTATGAGGTTAAAGACTGAATCTCATACGAAGAGAAAAAAATAAACCTTATTGCAACTGTTGAAGACCACCGTTTGGTTGACAGAGAGTTCAGGTAGCCCTTCCGGGGCAAAGAAGTTTCGGAGGGGAATGTTGTTTGGCTTCTGCTAGAGAAGATTCCTTTCGAAGAGTAAATTAGACTGCGATCATCGTATTAATGTTAGTTCAGAGGAAATGCTTCTCTTGAAGGGATTTCTACACTTTCGAAATCACCATGACGATAGACATTAATATGGTACTGGTGTTCCGGAGGCTCGTACAAATAAGGCTCATCAAAGCCATGGCTTTCGCTGTAGTCAGGCGTATTGTGAGGTGGTGACGAAAGCCATGGCCACAAACTGGCGCGAAGTTCTTCAGAACTTACCCAATCATCCATAGACAGGATCACCTATACTATCCAGGCACGAAACGTGAAAAATGAAACCATGATCCTCAATAACCCTTGAAAAAAGTGTCAGACGGTGGAAAAATATATATCTGGCCAGTCTATCTGGTGCATAATATGAAGAATCACACTGTATTGATCGATCAAACTGGTAATCAGAGTCACCAAGGGTAGATCATGTACACACACACACATCTCCTCGGCACCAGTATGCCGGACAGAGTGGGTCAAAGCAGAAGCATCGGTAGTTAGCATATTCCTTGACCAGTTTCGGGTGATGAGTGTCCGAAAAGATCCTTCCTGTGTCAATTTTGTCATTTAACAAAAACACCGACTGAGGTAATAACTAACCTGATGATTGTCGTTTGAGGGAAAACACATCAAACTTCCAGAGATTGGCGCCGCAAACCTAAGATAGAATAGAATTCATAGACTGGGGATTAGATGGTTGACTGACAAAGGGAAGGGTACCGGAAGAGCAGAAGACGAAGAACAAGGATGAGTGAAGGGAGAACTTAAGAGCAACGCAAGCGTACAAAGCGACTATCAAAACATGCCCGTAGCCAAGCGAATGAAGCAAAGCGCGACAGCAAACAAACAGTTCAAATCCCCAAGACAAACTATGCCCAACGGCTCGTGTATAAATGTGTGTGTGTGCATTTGTGTGGAAAATTTAAACTCCTTTGTTGCTCTAGGCCACAAACAAGGTGTCCTTCAAACAGGTTTCATTTTGCTCCCATTTCAGTCCAGTGCCCAAGGTTTTGAATAGTCTTTCGCCGATAGACTGTGTTCAGATAATTACTTCGTGTTAACTATGGCGTGAATAACCGCATCATGACGTACCTGATAAAAAGGATAGGTTTCAAAGGAAAAACGATAGAAGGGAGGATAGACAGGCAACCTAGGAGTTGTCCCCTGACTGGTTATAGAAATTCCCTAGAAAAATTCATTTACGCATACGCACAGCATATTTTTCGCCATTAGCATGATGTTACATTCAAAGATAATCATAATGTCCTGTGGGTGGCCAGTCGAAAGTTCGTGAGCGAGAGAACGGTGGGACGGAAATGTGTTGTTGCGTGTAGACCCATGCAACAAAAATTCGCCTGAGATCAAGTCTATAGTCGTTGTTAAGAAGCGCAGCTTTGGGATAGAAAACAACTGTTGTGTGAGTAGGTCATTAGTGTAACGCCACTCAACGCAAAAACTATGCAACCGCCTTAGCGTTTAGGTACCGCTAAAGAAATTCGACTTATTGGAGAATGAAAATGCAGGACAGGAAATGCAGGACACGCGACAAAGAAAGACAGACGCCAAATTATGGTTTCCAAAATCTCCAAGAAGTGGCACAGTTGGATAAAAAGCCAATAGTGACAGCAACATAACCATAAGACAAGACTTTAATTTTCCACCTCAGACTAGATGCTTATCGACCGCGTCTAAGTGGCGAAAAATTTGAAGTATGGTATTTAGTTTCGGGAACATTTTGTCATCCAATAACCACTCTACGTGTCTATACCAATGCAGGCCTTCAACTGTCGATAGTAACTGAATTATTGTTTCCTAAGGGATACAAAACAATCAACGAGGTCAAAAAAACGATATAACCAAATTACCATAGTACGATAAATTACTAGTGACCAGACCACACAGCAAGTACTCTTGAATATTGGGTCATGTCCTGTGCTTCAGTAACTGCGCGATCATGCGCTCCCTCTGGATCGCTCCACTAGAAACATGAGTGATAAATAGTCCACCTGTTGTGGTAACCTTTCGGTGCCCAACTGCCGCGCAACCCGAAAGGAGCACGAGGGCTGTGATGCTGCCAGGTTGCCCAGGCGTAGACGGGAGTAACCGAGAAGTCATGGTTTGATTCAAACCACGGACCTTGAGAACACGAAATCGACTGAAAACAGGTTGAATTACGTTTGATCTGTTAATGGTAAACCAGAGCAATGAGCGATGTTGCTCAATGAGAAAAGTCACTTCCCCTCCCAAAAATAGCGCTACAGGCCCGTAGTTTTGGATTCCATGTTTGTTTTCCGGCCTTCTGTTTTCAAGGTTACCATGTTACTTCGTGATTAGCACATTTTAAGGTACATCCTTGTTCAGTACATCAGCAAACACAACTGCCTGAACGATCGTACTGAACACACGATTGGCTGGCTCATTGCTACCAGGGTCATGTGATTACCGTGTGCTTTGTCTTCAGGCAACGCCATGATGCTGTTAACTTAATGCACCGATAGTGTTCCACAACTGGGATCGAATGCTGTACGATTTTAGGGCTGTAAGATGCACGCACTTCAACCGAACTATGGGTGGAATACAAGCCACGTAGCCATTTGCGTTTAATGTGGCCTATCCAGAATTAAGCACGCTAATTTCCTATGTGTTATCGCAGTTAACAGTAACATGGCTACTCCTACATTTCTACCTTCGCGAGCTGTCATTTAACCTGTGCGGAACAGGAAAACTAGGATGCTGTCAAGGTGACAAGGTTCATATAGGTGTATCTATCTAGGTGAGACAGAGGACCGACGTCTTCTGATATGAAATTCGATCTTTTTGTCTCGATTGAATTCCCAGTGATAACCATTTGAAAACTAGTCTTTCCGGGCTGACCAGCTTCTGACTTGGGATGGAAAATGAAAGTGGTCATATAACTCTGTCGCGGAGTTTACTATGGCGTCCAGCTCCTCTGTTTCGACTCAAGCTTTCAGTCAGTCAGCAGTATAGTCAGAATTCATATCTAACTAGTCTACAGAAGCATAAACTTCTAATGACAGTCTACACTGCGTTGAATGACTAAATTACGATGTCATACACCAGGTCAGTCATACTCTCGCTACAAAAAGGTTGTCTCACTCCTTCCATAAAAATCGACAGCCCCCCCCCTCACTTTCCTCCAAATAAATCAGAAAGCTCTGAACTACGACACTAAGCTGCACATATATTCACTGATAAGCCAAAACTAACATGTTACTTGCTTTTCCTGTCCCTATTAGCCCGATAACAGGAGGCTGACAATCGGCTCAGATATGTGTGGGCTGGTTGACTGTACAGTTAATAGCTCATCTGTGAAACCAGACAATATATGCCAAGATTAGTAAGGCCTATCTATCATTCGTCTAGCATACATACATTGACTGGAACTGTTAATTTTTCCTGTCGGTGGGCTGGGGCTTGACGACGGCGACAGTGACTGGGCGTTTTCCGATTGACGGTGATCAGCTTCAGCGAAAGCTTTGATCCTTTGCAGGGCACATCGAACTTTACCCAAGACTGATGTATCAATCTAGCTGGTAATTACACTCTGCTGCACCCTGTTGTAGACCGAGTTAGAACGCCCCCATATCACACAATTAGACGGCATGGCAGAACGACTTATGGATACGTTCAAAGGAGCTTTAGTTAAGGCAGAAGGGGAAGGAACCACAACATACCCGTTACTAGAAGGCTGATTAATACACTCACTTTGACGTGTTTAGTCGGCAGATCGATCAGGCTTGAATGCCGGGAGTCCGAAGACAGCAGTTTCGATCGCGAAAGACCACCTGTGTGCTTTAGCATTGTATCAACGATGGGAAGTGAAGGTTCATCCACCGGAAGACGATACATGCAGCACAGTCTGGTGGTAGCCTCAGAGCATGCCTCGCGTGAGCAGGAAAGTGCACCAATGGAATTCCAACGGACAGAAAGTCGACCGGGGTGACACTTCTTCTTAAATGTAGCTAGAGAAAGATTGAAAAAAGGACACAGTTCGGTTACCCACTAGCAGTGTACAAAATTGTGGGGAGGTTATAGCCATAAGAAGTGGACAAGCAAAAGTAGATATCCCGGAACCCGGTCGCAAGGCACTTATTGGGGCCAGGGAAATAATTCATCCTAAGGGCAGCTGGTTAATACGATGATGAGCAGGAATCACTTATTTGCAGAGTAATTAAAACAGTGGGGAAAGATTAGTAATTAAATTTTTTACGGCAATTATCTTCTTTGGAATTCGGAATAACACAAGGAGAACAAGTAGACTGGTAGCTGCAAGAACTTAATATCGAATAACGACAAACGTGTTGACATACAGATGCATCATTCATGATAGATTCAAGATAACTCGCAAGGAAAACGGAAATGATGTTTGCAACATCGAGGACAAGTCCAGTATTGCGGCATATGAATCCCATAATTAGGAACGAATGCTCCAGGATCATGAGGTAGCACTATGTGCCGGTAAACCCTGCACTTCGTGATGTCCGCAGTAGGAATTACGCGTCTGGGAGTCTCTAAACATTTGTTGTGGAATTTCTGCCAGCTCTGGTTGGCTGATAGAAAAGAGTTGCATGATGGTACCTAAAGTAGTGATTGGCTGTACCGAAAAATTTGCATTTGAAGCTTTCTCATCAGACTGACATACGACTGAATGAGGCACACGGAAGATTTTCGAGTTTTTCATTGAATATTAGCAACGGGAAGCAGCTCAACAACGATAATAATTGATCTAAGACATTTTAATATATGATACTGCTAAAGAGACCCATGGAACAATACAGTGGTCCTACCTACCATACTTTCCAGGATCCTATAGAATCTTTTATCACGCCTTACTTCTTGATTTCCCTAAATAAAACGAATCAAACAAGGATTCAATGACATAAATTAGACAGTTTACATGAATCATAAGAAGAGTATTGTTCTTACATAGCCAGCGCAATGTATTGGTTCAGTTGGACTGCAGTGCTTGCTGTTACCAAAGTTACTAAGGTGAAACAAGAATGTCCTATCAGCTTAGAGAAACCTAGATGTTAAAAGGCCTTGTAACAGAACGCGGAAAGGTGTGGTTATGGTAAAAATAGCCAGAGTTGTGTCTGACCGTACAACTCAGTGACAATTCTGAGTCCAGTTAATTTGTCATAAGGTGAAATTATTGAACTTCAACCAAGTCAGTCCCTAAAGCAAACCGAACGCACTAGCTTTCACTTAAACAGTAACCAAGAGGGTTAGTTGGGCTAACAAGAGAAACACAGAGCATCGTTGTCCAACTATGAAGCAACCTGCAGCTGATATATTCATACACTTCAATATGAGATTCTAGTGCATCATTTTCCGGTGAAGCTGCGCTGTCAACTACCACAATCTCTGATGTACTTTCAAGATACTTCTTTTCATTAGGTTTTTGCCCACAAGTCAACTCGAAAAAGCTCCTTTGTAGAATATCAAACTGTCTCGTTTATTTTTTCCTTGCAAGTAGTGGATTTTCTAATAAGTGGATGTTGAGGATACGACAGATCTGTGAGGGCATCATCGTGTTAAATGACTAGAAAATAAACAATTTACACTTCTTGAAATTCCACTACACCTCGAAATGTTTCTCAGTGATCATGATGCAGTCCTTCTCAAGGAATCCGGAAAATACAGGAGAGCAAAGTGTTCAGGGGGAGGATACATTCAGTTGTGAACTCCAGTATACGGTGTCATCGTACAAATCACATCCCAAGTGGATGTTGTAAAAAACCAATCGGATGAAGACTGTTTGGTTACCACGGGACAAATATAGATATCCTGAAAGTGCTAATCGCAAGCATCTCACGGTGCCGAATTTCGCAAGGTAAACGTCATAGTGATGGATGGGAAGTAACACCGCTTGTCGTCTTAACTGATCTTATTTCATAACACAAATATAATGCACTTTTAAGCATAAAATTTGATTGTGGCTTCGAAGCAAACGGTTTGAGTATTTCACCAAACTTTAATAGTGTCTGATAACGCCATTTTCGGTCACTTTCATCTTTTGATGTCGTTGCGTAGGGTATTCTCACTCACCTCTCTAAGAGGTTATGCAGATGGGAATTCACTAAATTGAAAAGAATCATACTGAATTGGAGTAAATACATGCTACGTATTGACCGCTTCCTGCCTCAAGTTTCTACCAACCCACTGAGAGTTGGGAGAACTGGGTTAACTCTACGCTTCAGTAAAGACCGATGGGATACGCCGAACAACATAAATGCTGCAGAATAGTGCATAGGCAAAAACTGCTTCGGAAAACGATAAATCAATAGACAGCATCCGACTCCTTTCTTGACCAAAAATTGTACATCGTTCCTGGTTAAGTCCGCCAGAATTGCCGAGTTTGTTACATGACGGTATTCGACCCAACGGTTAGTGTGACCAAACCATGTGGGTGAATGGATGGTATGCTAAAGACCGACAAAACAGCCGTGTATCTCAAGTCAACAATAATCTCATAGTTATCTGTTGTATCCATTGCTTCATTACACCCACTCATATCAGCAGGGTGTAGATTATATTGCAAATTTTTTCGAGTCTGAATTCCATTTTAAGGCCCTAACGGTTGTGTAAACCAGACGCTCGAAGTGTTCTCTTACCGCACTACTTCGAACCAGAGAATAGGTGCAGAGCAGGTACAAACAGCCCGCCCCGCGCGACCAAGAAATACTTTAATTAAAAAACCCTATATCCATTTCTGGGCCCCAGCTCTCACAACAACCAAACTTTAACGCATTCCGAACGAAGCTCTGCTCAACAAAAACCATCACCAGTCTATGATTTAGTGTGTTGCCTCGCATCAAACCCAACGAATCTAACACCGGTTAGACGAAATAGATGACCTTGTATCAACCTTTATGCAAGTGACATTGTAACGAGAAGACTTCCAGGTCAGATATTCATTGCAACCAGTAAAAATAGACATACGTCACTTAAATATGTGCTCATCTTTTTGGAATTTTCGTTCGATTGGTGTCACGATGGTCCCTAAAGCATCGGATTGCGGCGTATGCGTGTTGGTTTGACGGTTCCCAACACTCCCATTGACCTGTGGTACGGAGCTGCGTCGTGGCCCATCCAGACAGCAGACCGCCCAAACCAGTATTTATTCGATTCCTGCGTTCCTCCGTCGATGATGTTGGCGGAGTTACTTCCCTCGGAATGGTCTGAGTGTTCTACAACCAACGCCATTCGTATGCCCCTATCGTGGTTGCGCGGCCACGTGATTGTACACGCACCACACTGCGTAAAACATCAACCTGCAACCCAGGCCCTACCAACTGTCAAAACCAATCAAAACGGGCTTTGCGCCCAAAGCTGACCCTTGCATGTTCGGGCGAACATGTTAGAGGAACGCTGTAGATCGAACTACAGCCAAAATATACCAATGTCATTTCTAATGACTCAAGAATAGGCATGAAATCTTGCGCACAAACTGGGGCATAAAGCCATCAAGGCAAGCATTGAATGATGGTCCCAAATCCCAAAAAAAAACAATACAAGGTCTCTCCGACAAATCCAACCGAAAACTGGTTCCGCCGTATAGAGCGAAAGTGTGAAGGATACCCTTTAAAGCTGAAGCTTGGTTGTGTACTGTGTCGTGAAATCTTAAAACAAGGTGTTACTTGGAAAGAAGATAAATGCAGAGGCGTTACATATTCTGGAAAAGACCGTTTGGCCTGCATGTGTGCGGACAGCAATAAGATGACGCTGTTGGTGATTGGGAAAAGCGAGAATCCTAGATGTTTTGAAAACAAAATTAGGCCAACTAGAGAGTGAACTACACACCCAACCGAGGGGCATGCGTGGCCGGGTATATTTTCGCAAAATGACATCAATGGAGCGAATAATTCCATTTTCACCAGGTAACCTGCACAACCCAGTAATATAAAGTTGGTCTTTTTTACCGTCAGATACAGTGGAGGCGTGCATCAACCAGACAATGAAATGGAACAGCAGGAAATGCCTGTTGCGCCATGTTACCAAAATGATCGAGCGAGTAATTTTTAGACAGTTCGAATTGCTAGTTTAATCTGCTTGATATAGTATGCTGGATATCTATATCTTGGAATGCAACAATGGTACAACAAACTGCACTTTCGTGTCCACTCGAAGATGGTATTTGTTTCAAGCGCATTTTCAAGTCTTCGGAAAGCCGGGCTGGCCTTCGATATTCGTGAGTACACATCCTGATCAATTGTTGGATTGCTGATTGAAGCGCTACTGAGATGGCAGAAATCTGTGAGGAACGCCTTCCCACTACCATTTACTCTTATGTTCGGGAGATTTACGTGTTACTCCAACATGAGTAGGTTAACGGAAGACGAGCGTTATACATACATTTATAGCTGAGCTAAAACTGGATGCTACAAACAATCCTGTCGTCATCAGATGCACCAGTCCTGTGCCGATGATGCACAGTCATCAGTAAAAATAACGTAGCTTCTTTTTGGCTTGATTTGAGTTGCATGGGGGTGATCAATTAAGTGACGCTAAACAGCTGCATCAGATGAATTTAGAAACGCCTCCATGCATATTGCGGTTGGATACAAGTTGAATAATGTGGGCAAAATAACGCAGTCTTGTTTCACCATGTGTCAACAACGATATCTGCAGACGTAATTTCACAAGCTCGAAACTGATAATCCAAACAACGATTCACAATTTTTGCCAAACCAGAGACATTTGTGAAGACAATGAATGACCTGTAGAGTGGGTGGTTTCGTCCGCGCCACTTCCCTTCGTAGTTGCAGAAAGTAAAATAACGGCACTTCTTCCGCTCTGGAAGCCACAGTGTTTTTCCGAATCGATTTCGCCAACAGGCCCGCACCCCTAGAATAAGAGCCAGAATTTTGCCAGCACCACAAAACAGGCTAATTTTCCGGGACTTGTATGCCTTTTGTCAGCTTCCCTTCCCAATCAATAAAGACAATAGCATAGCCCAGTGGGACATCCTCGACTTCTCATATTCAACGGGTAAAGTGAGGAAATTTACCTTGCAGTACTTGCCCACCAAGCTTGAACAGCTCGGCAAGACACTACTCATTTTAATGGTAGGTCTCGTTTCGGTATCTAGAAGGCTGCTGCTCGTGGTCTTTGAAAACGTAATAGTTCATGTGGGTTTTCACTACATGGTGCGAGGTTCGATTTAGGTGAGTCTATGCTATTTCCGGTGGATGATTAAGTACTGTACAGAGATGACATAACTTGAGATTTCATTCGCTCCTGACTAAACCGGGGAATCTGATTTAGTTGAAGATACTAGGTTTTGGAGCCACAGACCGCTTTCAGTGCTCCAAACTCGTGCACAGGAGTTGTACGTATATCAGCAACAGTGTATAAGCATTATTGTCAGTCTTAGTGATTGGAGGTCCTAGAAAACCATTTTCATCTGCATAGCACGTAACCAAACCATTTATCCGCACTGCAGAGACCAACACAAGATGAAACCACTTGTGGTTAGGCCCTTGCAAATTCTAGTGGTTTAATCCGTAGCTACGATCCTGCACATACGGTTGTCCTGGCTGACTAAACGGGAAAGACCAATATATGGTCCTCGCGAAGACGAATTTCACCTATTAAATACGCTTCATGAGTCGAATAAAAATTGACTGCATCAACGACTCTCCAGAGTGGACAGGCCAAAATAACAAAAGCACACCAGCTGTCTCCGGAGATTGCAACAACACAAAAAGCCAAACTAGAATTTCACCTGGTGATGCCAAACAGTGCGTATCAATGATATCACTTGTCAAGCATTAAATATAATTGCTGCGGCTTTACGCAACCTAGATAATACAATTGTTCATTTCCGAAGAGACTATGTCTCGCTGGAGACTACCCTTGTTTGGTCTCACGCAGCTTTATCTAACGGTCTTTCAGGAGAGATCGTCTTAAACAAGAGACCAGTTTGAGACAAAACGTTTAGGTGGTCTGCCCAAATAGTGAGAATTACACAAAACAGATTCATTTCAGTTGGCACTGATCCGATCGAAAGAAGAGCAGTGTGCCCTAATATGTCAATCCTCCGCCCTATGAGAAACACTTTTAGCAAACAAAAAATGTTACATTTTCAAGCTGGTTTCCATGGTCGGTAATTGCATAAGTAGGCTTGACTGGATTTAAAACGCAGCAAGCACCCTTATGATCATACGGACGGATCACAGACCAGTTTGCCGTCGGAGTATTTGCGCCGAGCTCACACCCTGCAGCCTGCCGTGGTCTAATGTAACACAACGTCGTAATGGTGTTGTATCAACGCGATACGCTCTTCCTTCTATGGAAACACTTGCGTGAATACTTTCTCTACCTCTGGTGCTTGAGAAAGCAAAAATATTTACAACGGGTTACCGCACAACCTTGACCTAAAAGAGAGGCCGCTGTCACACGAGTTGGAGTTTGTAAAATGACAGTTTCTTAGCCGAATTGTCCTCACTTTCATCAAAATGGAGACGTTCGCAGTCAACAGAGATAGCCTTTATGGTGAATGTTTATTATTTTGCTGGGTGCTGTAGAGGAAAACCACAAAATCAATGATTCAATTCGTGTTTCATTGATACTTTCAACATTTGAGCCACTTACTACTACTATTAGAGTACTATTAGAGTAGTACTATTATTATAGTACTATCATTATATTATCACTGTTAATATTCTCTCGTGCAGTCGGTGTAGGGTTTTGCAGCTCTTCCAGCTGAAAATAACTGGGCCGTTCCCCGTGAGTGGTTGTTGTTCTTGGAGGGTTGTTGTATATCCTTCAACAAGTATCTCTCCATTACGACTATATTTCGGTTTAAAAAACTTTATCCCGATCCAAACGACTTTGTTGTAACAGGATTCTGCCATGTGAACCAAGCGGAAGATGGCAAAAGACCTCTTTGGACGAACGTACGGCTGATCTTTGCTAAATCTGCAACTATTTCGTATACCAAGAACCTGTCGAATGACTTCTACATGTTAGTCTGAGATGGAAACAAACTTCGCGCAGTAGCCGGGTATCCACTACAAAGAAACAAAAACCAATCCAAATCGAAGCAGTTATTAGGTAACAAACAAAAGCGCAGTTCAAATGAAGATTGATGGATCAGTGGTGATCAATAGGGAAACGTGGTTTATTAACATCTATATTCATCACAACAGGAGCAACAGTAAGAACACGCAGGGAAGGATTACACCCATGTAGAGATGAATACACCAACTGAACTAGTTCAGTCAGTCCTCCATGAACTTTTAGGTACAATTTGCGCTATGAAAGCACATAAATATGCACACAAACAGGCGCTCGCGCGCATGTTATCCAACAATCAGTTCAGCTCAATCAACAAGTACCGAACAGAGGGTGTGGCCTGAAACCAGATACTGGAAACTTCGTTTTTGGGGTTGACTCACAGCGAAGAGGAGCAAGGTAGAAGCAAGGTGCTACAGCAGGACAGCGGTATTCAAGAGAGGTAAATTGAAAGCAGGCGTGAAAATGGAGCAATAGACATCAATTGAAAACAAACAGGGTTGTCTTTGGATGGCTTTCATTGTTGGCGATAAAAGGAATAGTAGCAGAGACCCATGCACTGACGAAATTTTCAGTGTACTGTACGCTACAGTTTTGTTCACCGGAAAGTGGAAAAGTGTGGGACACAGCCAGGCATTGCATGCGACGGCAAGTACATTCAGTTTTGGAACTGGGTAGCCACGAATTGAAGGCGATAGCTTTGATGCATGAAGGCCAGTGACTGCACGACTGGGCCATTTCTGCCAGTGTCATTAAGCATTGGTGAGTTGAACCCCGAATTCCCCGTCCAGGAAGGCGACAGTTGTTGACCCGACTCAGTTTACTGCTTAGGGTTTTCATAACTCGTTGCCAGGTCATACACTGCCCACCTCTCAGTCACCTCCACTCAGACTAGGGCTGGGCGAAAAGAGCTCTGCGAGGTAGACGGTCTTCTGGAATGCGGAATACATATCCCGACCAGTGTAACCTGTGAAGCATGAGTAATCCACCTATCGTGGGAGAGTTCCTTCTTCCTAAAAACATCTCGCGTACCTCAGCATTGCTAATCCGATGTCACCAAAAAAAACCCGACCAATGCTTCAGAGACACCGATTGTCAAACAATGACATCCTTCGTATGTCATCTGCGCGTAGAGGCCACGTCTCTGATCCATAAGGCAGTATGGATCGCACGGCCGCAGTGTAAAATCTGCCCATGACAGACAAACTGACGTCACATCGGCACCGTAGGTTTTCGAGGTCGGCGAGAGCTGCACTGGCCTTCCCTTCAGACCGTCCACCGGAACTTATACAACTGCCCAGCTAAATAAGTTTATCTACCACATCGACTGGCATGTCCGCAAGCATTAGGTTTGGGTTTGACTCCACCCAGTCTTGTAGCAGCACTTTGCACTGCAGGTGTGAAGCGCATGCCAAGCTGTGCGGCAGAGTTGTCTGAGTTATTTAAAATGGTTTCCATTTTTGAAGAACCTGAACCAAGGAGAGCAATATCGTTCCATACTTAATGTCTGTGAGCACACGTTCTGGGAGTATTTCGACCCCCTGAGGCTTCAGAGGCAGGCAGACAAATTTCAAGTAGCAGATCAATAACAAAGTTGAACAGGAAAGGCGAGATAGGGTATCCTTATCTTACACCACCGGACGTTGTTAACTCAGGCGAAATATTGCATATAGTCGTATTAGGAAAGATAAGAATACCTCTCCCATGTACCAGCAAATGTTCATCCTGAAGGACTGACCAGTATGACCAGGGCAAGCTCAACCAATCAAAGCTAGGAGAACAAAACTATTAAGCACAGTCAAAGAGTGCACAGCTGTTACCATGAGTTCTGAAAATATCAGCTTTTATTGGCAACCTGGATCTTTACGCTCAATGCAGATGCATAAAGACATACGGAGAAGAACCGCTCCGAATGCTAATCAGGAAGAGTCAATGGGTAAATAAAACCTGTCATATGGCTTCGCCGATGTACATACCAGTCGCAGTTTACGCAACAATGGGGTTTTCACTCTGACCAACTAAGAGGCTAGTGAGAAAATCACTTATTGCGCATTCGTCGGAGAACAAAGTATCGCTGTCTATCGAACCTCTCCAGCGTTCGGATGTTTTGGAATATTTGATGATATATCGCCATGAACTTCTAAAGATGATTCGGTACGAAATCAAGTGTTTCAGTGGAAATTTCAGGGTAATTCGGGAGCTCAGCTATTGGAATACCAATCAGTCTATAGTTCGTATGTAGCTCTAGGCTTATCTTCTCGTCCGTGCTACGTATTGTTGGGCTTCATGTTTCGAGATTTACCAAATCACCTTCTAAATTCTATCAAAACTGGAGGAAATTTAACAAAACTCACTGTTGCGAGAGCGACCCGATCTGCTGGGGTTATTGTCACTTGGCAGCGTTCGTCGCATCGTGGACCCACGACAATCGCTACACAGGTGACAGAGTAAACGGCGCACTTTGTCCGAGTTCCGAGGCAGTAGGGAAGGCGCACGTAGTATTGGGAATCGATTGAAACCTGGGTGTGGTAAAACCTGTTGGCCACCACCGGCGAGTTAAATACACCACTGGTTTCTTACATGACCGGGTGCGTCCTGAAAAGAAAAAAATTGCAAAATCATCTATCTTTAAATAGTACTCTGCACTTTCTAGCGAGAAAACTAACTTGATGTCCACTGTCCCTGGCCACCGACCTGCTGATGAGATCCAAACAAGTGTCCGCAGCGGTCCAGATGATGGGTGTGGGTCCGGTGGCTTGAAGGACTTTCAAAGAACTATAAATCGTGCATAATCGGCGCACTTCGGTGAACATTGTTAAACACAAAGATGATGTCTTCTAAGCTCGTACACAGCCATAGAATTCGCCATTTGAGACCCCGAGGATGTTCACGAATTCAACAACACAAGGCCGAACCAGTATGAGTGAGACGACAACAGGTTGTCCGCTCGATCAAGCACTTCCGCTGCAAAAATCGGCTGGTTTTGCAGATTTGGAATTCGTGTAATGAAAAAATTGCACTCGATTAATTGTTGTAATAAAATATTCATCGTCAGGAGCATTCAGCAGTGTTGGTCAGGGTTGGGCTTAAAGATTATCTTGTAATCGATCCACCGATGTACTTTCCGTCTAGCTTACAAATGGCTTTGGTAAACTGTGCCTACCGCGGTTCAAACGATGGGAGTGCGCAATACAGGTGAAGTTTGATACCGGTCCTTCTGGACTATATTTACATGATCATCCTAAACGTCAACACTGAAAAAGGTCATCAATTACGCATCAGTTTCAGTCCTACGTGTAGTTAGTTCCACTGTCACATTTACAACGCAGTTTTTTGCAGTGAAAGCCTTAAGAGCTTCTTGAGGTGCGCCATCTTAGACACACTTCTATCAAACAAGGGTAAGCAGGCTCAAGTGAAGTATGTTTAGATCCGAAAGAGCACTTAATTGGACCCTCCTGTTCCATGTTAGTATGAGCTTCGTTCATTGAAACCAATAATCGATGTACGCATATTTTAACTAATATCTATTAAGAGGCCAAAGCACTGGAAAGAAGTCACCATAGCTTGGTTCTGTCCATTGGAATAAGGGAATGATAGTTCTTTGTCATTAAATATGAATGTGCTTACCACTCTATATGTGGGGCCAGTGCTCAATCATCCACCCCTTTTTCGGATATATAAGCTAGCATTCCATAACTGGGGTTCACCAAAGTCAGCACACGGACCTAGCAGCGTCAAGGTATTTTTCGAACAACTGTTAAGAGGATCGCTCCAAT
The DNA here is from genome assembly GCA_004794785.1 of Opisthorchis felineus. Lineage (NCBI taxonomy): Eukaryota > Metazoa > Platyhelminthes > Trematoda > Opisthorchiida > Opisthorchiidae > Opisthorchis > Opisthorchis felineus. The sequence goes on along the minus strand of SJOL01006427.1, from coordinate 201,933 downwards.
GAGAGTAAAATCGCCCTTCTGGAGGCGAAATTAGGAACTGGAGAGGTGGGGAAAGGTTCGTAAAATCTTATAAGACACTGGCTGACAGTGGTCTTTGTGGACTATTCTGGGGAGTGACGGGGTCTCACTTGAAGTTGGGTCTAAGGTGTTAACGAGGATAAATGGAGAAACAAAGGTGTTGGTATAAGTTTTGAAATGTTGTACCTTTACCCGGGTTGTAATATCGAGATACCTGGACGGTTGAGACAAGAAGCTACTAACCGAAATTCTGTGGTTCAAGACTAGCCCTAACCTTTTGATTGCTCCTGAATAAACTCGGGTGACGTTGCAACAGGTGTATTTGTGCTTCCTTCGGGTTGCAAGGCAGCTGTGCACCAAAACTGAATAAAAGCTAAATGATTCATTTCATCGTTTGATACAAGCTGATAATCCCCCGATTCCCGATGTAATTCCTCAGGGGTTCGCATCTCCGTAATATACGCCTACCTCACTTGTGTTCAATGCGACAGCATATGAGCTCCTGAATGATTCTAGGGTGAGTTTAATTAGATGCTTTGTCAGGAAGATGCAGTGTACAAAAGTGCACCAGTTAAAACGGGTTCAGAGGATAGTAACAACGGAAGAAATAATCGGGGAGCGATCATCAGCCCGTTCCCCAGCCAGACTTCAGTGTTGCGACGATCCTTCTGGCTACACTGGCTGAAATTCGGTTCCTTAGGGTTCAAGCGTGCCAGGAAGACCAACGGGACGCAGTCTGATGAAGAACAGCAGGTCCCTGTGCTGGAATAAGCCCCATTATGAGGTAGTCTGGCGACTTGAGTGAGAGAACAATAAGCGTTTTCTCAAGGCAACGAACATGCTCATAGTTATGAAAACAGCGATGTTGTGTTCCCCAGGGGAAGGACGGGTTAGAAAAGGTCAGCCCTAAAATCCGCACATTCTGATTATCCGAAGAGTTGACCGTAACCGCCGGTGAATTATCGCACATGACTAAAGTAAAATTAAGGCCCATAAAGAGCCGAATATGGTTCCAAACGCATCTACCGTGTAGCAACATTAAGTGTCCGGCATCCTTACCTTATTGTCTACGCTCTTGGACTAGGTCGGTCTCTTACAAGAAAGTGAGTCAGACCAACGAGTCACTGGCTCCGGCGAGGGTTCATCAATAAGACCTACCAACGACCATCATACGGTTCGGACTTTTAAGTGAGGGTTGGGCAATGGTCCCAGAAAAAAACTCCTATACTCCCACTTCCATGTGCACCAGACTATTGAGTCAAAGACCCTGAGCTTTATCCCCTTCTTCAGCCTGTGTAACCGGCAGGTACCATTCTCCCCTACTATTATTCGTTCAACTATCTTTCCCCATATTCAACCGTTGCTCAGTAGCTTGACTCCTAAGTAGTAAATTGGACAGAAATAAAACACACCATTGCATCGTAGAATCTACTCCACATTGCGGATTTCAACGTCCGTACTCTTTGTCAAATTGGACAAAAAGCATCCTCTACATGGACGTTATTTTTTTTCGATCGATGTATGCTGTCTCCGAAACAGATGGAAGACCCCAGTTCGGTTACACATCAGGATGAATGCAGATTCCACGCACTTTACTCTTCGAGTGTCTAGTGATCCTGATGCAATGGCTATTGGTACATAAGGCGCGGAAGTTGTGCCTAGCCCCAGGACCGAATGCGATTTACCAGACTAGATTCCAGTAAGTTGTCGGCTTTGCGCTGTTCGGCTGACTAGCTCAATCGAGATTAATACATCTCGATGCGTTGAACTGTGATTATTAGTTGTCTTGGCATACAGCCCGAAAAGCAGCAGCCCTGGGAATGGGAGTTTCCTTCGAGACTTATCAAGGCCAATTCGGTTATTAGGAAGTGCACATAATATCGTGATTTAAGCAAGTGATATCAACAGCCAGGTCGGGTGACCAATTCCTGAGGAAGCTCTCCTTGGCAGCGGATTCGTGGTGGGTGTTCACTACACGGATAAAACACAGCGACTAAGTTCTGAACATCAACTGTCTCCAGCCAGCACAAAATTTTAGCACAAGCGCTCACACCTTTTACATCTGGGTCACTAACTCTAAACCAGCCCCCGACTGAAATGGACTATGTGGCTACCAGCTGTCGGTGGCATTGTGAAGACAAGCGTATTAATTCGCTTATTCCCTAGAACAAACTGCCACAAGTAAAGTGTTTCTGCAACCCAACAATACACAGTTGAGTTGAAGAGCCCCCAGAATTCAATGAATGCCGAAGGCCTAGAAAATGGGAGAAGTTAATATTGCAAAATGCCATTCTGCTCTTCTTCAAATTAGGCCCGCCTAAAACCATGAATTTAGCCGACGGGTGAGATGCAGGTCGACAACACGGTAGAGTCCAGCTTTGTTTTACGGTTGTGAAGAACCGTCGCTCTGTACTGAAGGCAGGAGAAGAATGTCAGCCTTTGGCCACCAACATCTTCGAACCATTGCACATGTATCATGAGGGTATCGAATTTGTAATGCTGAAGTGCGGCGAATGCTTTTTTGAAACAAATCAGCGGCCTGCCCAAGTGATGAGCTGATTGAGCTACACATCAACCACGCTGGTAGGCCAGGAGATCGACTGTCGCACCGTGTCCTGTTTGCTGGACCAGGTTCCGACTGGAAGATACCATAGGACGGACAGCGCATGACCTATAGACGAAGCAAGAAGAATATACCAAAGGGTCTTGATTATCAAAATGGCGACGTCACACAACCAGTGATGGTTTTGTATCTGTTTTCTTGTTCTTGATCATCGACCTGCCGTTTTCTTTCGCTTTTTCTCTTCCCTGCTTTTCTTTCTCTCCTCTCTGTCATAAACTGTGAACACCCGACCCACTGAACATATGTCAATGGTTCACGGTTGTCAAATCGAACTGAACTGAACCGATGATAGGATCTTCAACGCAGTCCTTATAGGTCGGACTTCGGGTCGAACAATATCAGGTGACAAGTGAAACCGTCGTTACAGGCGTTCAGGCCAACGATCCAGAAGTTTCGCTCCTATGGCGATGAGCGACCCACATTTGCCATGTATTTGCGTCACTGGGCGCGTGAGTGGACCGTGTATGACAATGTCTCTAACGGAACCAATCTTATTTTTCATGGATCTGTCTCTCCTTGCGTTCGGTCAACATTCGAATGATAAGAACAGAAAGCGCCTTCGATGCCGCAGATACCGGGTTAATGCCTCGGTGGTTTCCACAGTCTTCGTGTACCCTTTTTGAAGATGGGAATAACGCTCGACACGCCCCATTCTAGAGTTACTTAATCTTTACTACAAACAGCACAAATAAGATTTATCAGATGCATAAACGGGATTTCTCCCCCTCTTCGAAGAGGGCTGGATACAGACCGTCCGGTGTTTAAGCATTCTCACGTTTCAGTGCGGATATCCTTCATTTTATTTATTCTGACGGACGATTAGGGTTTGAATTCCATTTGACCGTATACACTATCTCCAGAAGCGGTGTAGCAGGAAGATAGTTAAACTATCCTTCAGATTGTTCGTCCCATCTGTTCAGTCGGCGTTTTTGTGAATGAATTAATTAGCCGCTTTTTTGGCTTATTGTCCCANCACAAGTAAAGTGTTTCTGCAACCCAACAATACACAGTTGAGTTGAAGAGCCCCCAGAATTCAATGAATGCCGAAGGCCTAGAAAATGGGAGAAGTTTTTGCAACGGGAAACCTTATTCAGACTAACCCGACGAAGGCAAGTGTTAGTGAAACGGCAGAACGATCTTCGAAAAGAAAAAGACCCCAAGTCATTCACAGGTGTCTCGAACAGGTGACTAAACATTTTGGAGAATATTTTGAAGGACTATTCACCACTATGATATTCATTGTCTACAATATTCGGCAATTCAAAGAATATCAGCAGCAGCTGTCTAAACAACTAACGAATACGAAACAAACCTGCTGCCCAAATGAAGACTGTTCGAAACTCGAAACGTTATGAACTCGGTGTTTTATTGTGTACATCCCAAAACGAGGCCACAGCGTAGTTCAAGATGGATCTCACAGAGACACGTGTAACGAGGAAGGTGGTCCTACTCAGAGGACAATACGATTCAGCGAGATCACTGAAACGACGTCTGACTCTCAGTCTTAAAACGGGCCGGAAGAGTTAGTGGCTAAGGACAGCCTAAATGGAAAAGATGGTGGCGATTGGAAATCGTCGAAATCCTTCTCAACTCATCCAAAACCCCGCCAGTCAGTACAGCCATTACAGAGGATGACAGCTATAACATCCACTTCAAGTCTCAACGCCTACTCCGGTGGGCGGAACAGTTCGAAGAATGATTTCGCTGAACGATTAACACACCAACAGCTTCACAAGGGGGAGTAAACTCTCACACGATGAAGTCGAAAAGAAAATCAAACTTTCAAAGTGGAACAAAGCGCCTAGTCCCAACGGTCTTCCCCCTGTGTTATTCAAAGGTAGAGGAGAAGCACTCGTTCACAGTCTGACAAAACCAGTGCGCAGCATTTAAGGGATGAAGTACCAGAGGAATGGCAGACGTCTGGTATCGTTCCTGGCCTCACAAAAGTGTTGGATTTGGGTGTGAAAATCACCGGGGTATCAGTTTAGTCTTTTATCTTTTCTTGGACCTAAAATTAGTTTTCGACTTAGTCGGTCGCGCTGCTTTTTGTCCACGGCTCTCCCTCAAAAGAAGTGCTGAAAATTCCCAGTCAGCACCACACCAAAACCCTTGGGCGAGTGAAATTCTACGGGGGGTATTCTCCTGCGCTTATCAAGATAAGCGGTGCCCATCAGGGCTGTCCTTTATCACCTTTCCTTTTCAACTTCGCAGTTGAATTACTTATCGAATAAACGTTCACTATGACTTCTGTCTCCGGCGTACAGGTTCCTTTAGGAGTAACACCTTGAAGAGATGGAGTATGCGGGCAATAATACACTACTCGGTTCGGATCCCATCGATCCACAAAATACATTAGATAATCAAACCAATGTTGTCATGTGTTTGAGCATGCGCTTCGCGCCTTTCAAATGCAGAGTGCCACTACAAGACTGGGCGCGTAGACCACCGAAACTGTTCATGGCATCAGAACCACTAGACGTAGTTGGCAGATTTAGCGTGGTTCGAACCCGACCTCTGCCTTTCGACTTCCCCTGTCTAGGCTTGGGCAACCTGGCAGTATCCCAGCCCTCGTGCTTCCTTCTGGTGGCATGGTAGTTAGGCACCTTAATGGTGCTACAGCTGAACGACACCAAAATGACGCAATTGCTAACAAAATAAATGTTAATATTGCAAAATGCCATTCTGCTCTTCTTCAAATTAGGCCCGCCTAAAACCATGAATTTAGCCGACGGGTGAGATGCAGGTCGACAACACGGTAGAGTCCAGCTTTGTTTTACGGTTGTGAAGAACCGTCGCTCTGTACTGAAGGCAGGAGAAGAATGTCAGCCTTTGGCCACCAACATCTTCGAACCATTGCACATGTATCATGAGGGTATCGAATTTGTAATGCTGAAGTGCGGCGAATGCTTTTTTGAAACAAATCAGCGGCCTGCCCAAGTGATGAGCTGATTGAGCTACACATCAACCACGCTGGTAGGCCAGGAGATCGACTGTCGCACCGTGTCCTGTTTGCTGGACCAGGTTCCGACTGGAAGATACCATAGGACGGACAGCGCATGACCTATAGACGAAGCAAGAAGAATATACCAAAGGGTCTTGATTATCAAAATGGCGACGTCACACAACCAGTGATGGTTTTGTATCTGTTTTCTTGTTCTTGATCATCGACCTGCCGTTTTCTTTCGCTTTTTCTCTTCCCTGCTTTTCTTTCTCTCCTCGCTGTCATAAACTGTGAACACCCGACCCACTGAACATATGTCAATGGTTCACGGTTGTCAAATCGAACTGAACTGAACCGATGATAGGATCTTCAACGCAGTCCTTATAGGTCGGACTTCGGGTCGAACAATAGCAGGTGACAAGTGAAACCGTCGTTACAGGCGTTCAGGCCAACGATCCAGAAGTTTCGCTCCTATGGCGATGAGCGACCCACATTTGCCATGTATTTGCGTCACTGGGCGCGTGAGTGGACCGTGTATGACAATGTCTCTAACGGAACCAATCTTATTTTTCATGGATCTGTCTCTCCTTGCGTTCGGTCAACATTCGAATGATAAGAACAGAAAGCGCCTTCGATGCCGCAGATACCGGGATAATGCCGCGGTGGTTTCCACAGTCTTCGTGTACCCTTTTTGAAGATGGGAATAACGCTCGACACGCCCCATTCTAGAGTTACTTAATCTTTACTACAAACAGCACAAATAAGATTTATCAGATGCATAAACGGGATTTCTCCCCCTCTTCGAAGAGGGCTGGATACAGACCGTAAGGTGCTTAAGCATTCTCACGTTTCAGTGCGGATATCCTTCATTTTATTTATTCTGACGGACGATTAGGGTTTGAATTCCATTTGACCGTATACACTATCTCCAGAAGCGGTGTAGCAGGAAGAGAGTTAAACTATCCTTCAGATTGTTCGTCCCATCTGTTCAGTCGGCGGTTTTGTGAATGAATTAATTAGCCGCTTTTTTGGCTTATTGTCCCATTGACCGTTGCTTTCCTGTGGCCAATCCATCGTATCACGGCTGTTTTCGATAAGAAAAGATTCCTCCATCTCCTGAGCTTTCTCGGTTTTTTTAAAGGCTCTTTGCTATTTGCTGTTTGAGGGATCTGCGTACGCCGTCGTACCCGTTGCCTGCTGGTACGGATGGTATAGATGTCCTGGCCATAATCAGTGGTAGCGATCTCGATGATATCCAATGGTCATTCTATCGTATCGGAGAAGTCGGTTAGACAGCACTGAAGGTCACTGGAATAGCTCCTTTCACATTTTGCCACGTTTCTGCTCGCTGCAAGTGTAGTGTTGGTTTTGTTGTAGAGAGTAGTTCAGCTAGCTCAGACGGTGGATTGGCATGTTTTTTGCTGAACGGAAGCAAACCGTCGGGCGTGTTCACACCATGGTGTGATCGGAATCAGGTTGTGTCTTAGAAGGAACGGCAGTCTTGAACTGTAATTCTCAACCGGTGACTGATGGTTAGGTGATCCGGTTGGGTTCACGGCTGATTTGCAGTTGGTGGCCGCCAGGTTACGCGATTCGAAAGTATATGCTGAAATTTCGTACTGGCCAGAAACAGTTGGTGATCAGCACACAACTGGAGGAGTCGCTGTACGTTGTCTGTGCGAAGACATTGGCTCCAAATCGACCGCCCAAATGTGATCTCAAGGAGCGCAGAAGACCTAGTTTAGCATTCATATCGCCCACAAGGATCACAGTGTCAGTGCTTCTTACTACACGAATGAGCCCGGCTAAGTTTCGATAGAAAACATTTTTTCTCACCAGTCCGTTACGGCATCCGCCGACAATGCAAACAGGCACCGTTTTTGATGTCCAGAAGCATTGAGCTGGATTGAGCTGGATAACCGGACGGCGCAAAGACTACTGTTCACTGAGATCTAATCCAGCTAAGCGCATTCAGCTCTGGGGCTGAGTACAGCCTATCATCATAATCGTTAAAGACAGCAACATCAGTATTGACACTGACGCTTCACTGCGGCACAATTAGAAGTTGGTCTAATAATATATAGACTTGGAATGAAACGAAGAGAAAAGAGCTAGGCTGAGGGAGGGGACCTATTGCTGGCCTATGTCAAGCATTCTGAGGTGCCTAAACCCCCAAGCGCTCAATCAGACGGTCTGGAAAGAAACTGACAGCACGAACGCTACTGACATCGATCAGCCGCTATTTCTTGCAATGTTTTCAGCCAAGAGCGAGTGGTCACGGGGACCCATCCTGGAAGACGTAATGCACCAACAACACTCAAACTCATCGTAATCTCTTTCACACCCTTCTGCCAAGTCATAGATGGTCCACCTCCTGGTTAGCACCATTCTGTAGAAGGCACGGAAAACAACACTCGTCTCAGTAGGCAATGTTTCGGCATGCGCAGTATATGGCCAAGCCACCACGGTTGATGGTACTGGATGTTTCCGCTGCATAATCGAATTACCTAGTTACGAAATCGTTGACGCCACTCGACACCAGCATCAGGGGTCAAAAACCTGAGGACGCCTCACATCGTCTGTCCTCAGAGGCCATGATACGCAATCACACAACAATACAGCCCCTAATGTAGCCTGGTACACGCGACCCTTGAGACCAACTGATACACCTTTTGACGCCACCACTGACGCAAATTAGCGAGCGTTACTTGGGCATTTGAGTACAACTCCCACGTCATATATTCCACGAGTCATCGCTTCTGAATCACCTGACACATGGAAGGATGTGTGAAAGAGCTGAATCCGTCCTTGGCGTTTTGAGATGCATAAGCACGTTTAGGTCTTGTACGCGTGTTTCAGGGACACAGCAGATATCAATTCTGAGGGAGTATAATGTCAGTGAGCATCGCCTGTTTGCCAGTTTTACATTGTGCGGACGTTGAATGCTCCTACGTAGAAAGGATCCCATGGGTTTAGCAGTGCTATCAGCAAAAACATAGTTCAGAAGTTGGATTGTCCAAAATGAACTGAAATGGGTGTCTCTGATAACTTCGTTTCACACCGGAGTCTGAGGCGAGGCAGGCACAACCTGTGAGCCCCCGAAAGGTGCAAATAAAAGCGGTAATAGACGACCACGTTATCAATATTCACGAAGTTGTTTCAAAGTGAGGGACAATCGGTAACGGATTCATGCTACCTGTGACCAATGCGCTTAAAGCTCGCTCGCGTGTGGAAGGAAATGCGTGGCTCAGTTGTCTCGATACTTCGGATGTCAGTGCTACACAGAGACAACCAGTGACCAACAAACAGCTGCAACAAGCGCCTCAATTCCATTTGGGCCTCAGAAGAGCAGTTTATCCGGTTGCGCATTCATATCCAGGGGAACAATAACGGAAAATAAGCCCGCAACGATATCTAGATGGGTTACAATGTCCTACAGATCATTTGCCAAAAGTATCCAGGTTGTGTCGAAGGATATTTTATTCTCTCGTTATTTGGCCTGACATGTCTGCAAACAAAACTGAGGTACGGTTGACCATTTAGGACGAACAATAGTCCAGGATTGAGTCAGAACGCCGAAGAATACCACCGATCACGAAACTTATATGAAGAATGTCTTTAAGTGGAGCGCCTTAAAAAGACGCAAATCCAATGAAATGCTGCCTTCACCGTTTAGAAATGGTAATGAATTCATTAAGCCCGTAAGAATGAAATGTCTTGGACCCGGTTCTTGAGAGGTTGATAACGTCCAATCGAACACTCGTGCTCACTGTTTCCATCCAGTCATCATGGACTAAAGCAGAGTTGTCGGATAGAGACAGCAGAAGAATCTACGTTGCTTGTCCGGTTCAGAAATTTGTCAAGTCAACTGTCAACGTGCTAAACCGCACAATCCTGCCAGCGGGTAGCATCATCTATTCAGAAATCGAGCTTCAGTATATGTTGGCAGTCAAGTTTTGGCAAGTCGAAGAATGTCGGGGTCAATATTCTCGGACATTCTCTGAAACCCCACACAAGTTGAGTAAGTAGAACACCATCGAACCCTAAAATGAGGTCATTGATGTGTTATCAGCAAGACTGGTTTTCACCTCGCCTGTGATAGCTTCCGAACCATCCTGAAATCCACGATATGTAAGTTTCATCAGCAAGTTCCTTTAATTTTAGTCCTGCAGATGTGGTAAAACCACTCTGGACAAGCTGCTGGATTCTAAGCTCAGTTGTTGAACGCCGGAAATGTTAACGAACTGTCGTTGCGGAAACCCTGTCGGTTCATCTCGTTTTCAGAATAATCCCCAGGCAGAGTATCGAACGTTTCCAGATTTCGGATGTTCTCGCACCGCAGGTGGCCGGGTCCTGTATCCATAAAGAACAAGACAAGAGGCAGCCTGATATGCCTAGGTTTTTGTACTCTGGCCAATCTCAGCTCTACGCCACTGTGTATTTTTCAAGTGGAGGAGAGCCACTGAGGAGAGTTCTTACTTCAATACATGCCCGACCACTTGGATAAATGTACAAGTTAAGGTATGTGAATATGAATACATGCTCGGTAAGTGTTTTGTACAACGTGACCACCAGGTCGGGACCAACAAGTTGAGTGTATTTACGTAGATTTAGAAACCGGTAAACGGGGCGTACTGATCTACCTGGGCAAGTTCAGTTTCCAGACTCTACTAGCTATGGGGCGACAAAAACATCCTCGAAAGCATGTTTGAGGATCCGAAAGCGGCATACCTTCGTAACCGATTGCAGGAGAAAACTGCTTCAACCAGGCTTGCGCAGTCCACCAGAAGATCACCTGCCCAACTAAGTCCGGGATGGTTAAGCATCTTTCAGTCCCCACGAAGGACCAATTATGCAAATGAACAGTCAGCGGTTCTGAAGCCACAAAAACCCGGGTGTGATTTAGGAACGAGCAGAGAGTTGCTGAGGATGGGGCGGGGTTCCAAAACGTGGAGTAAACATAAGGATTGAGGAGGAGTAACTTGTCATCACCAGATTGCGTGTAAACTAGAGGACACCGCGACATATTCAAGGCGCGGATTTGGAGGAATTAGCTCGGGTCTAATGGATGAATACATCAGGATAGGTAGTGGAACATAATGCGATAAAATCACCCCTAACGACATAAGCAGGTGACGCTTCCAATCACAATAGTGACGTTTGACGCAACACAAGGTAACAAAATCGTGGAAGTCAATCGGTAGACCAGCTACTGAACAGAGAACTGGACGCATTTTTCTACAACGACCACCCGCTATCGTCGCCTATCTACATACTTTACCCAAGCAGCGTTCCAGCCCTTGGTAGAGAATGAACACCAGCTGGACAACTAAAAGGTCACAAACAACAGCCCAGTGAATGATTTCTTTGTTAGATTGTCTCAATGTATCGATCGCTAATATATATTATATATTATATATATATAATATATATAATATGTATATATATTATATTATATATGAATATAATGAATCTCGAACCCGCAGGAAGGACGGACAAGCCCGGGGACCTATTGGAAGCCAACAATCATTGACAGCTGTGGCGGGAAAACCAAAAGCGCGCAAGTGGCCTTGACCTTGAAATTAAATCTCAGTAGCCCAGTTCAACAATGATGTGCTCAATGGGATATTGTTGACCTAGGAAAATATAAATTATCGGATTATAACTTTCACATCGAGCGCGGAACGGTAACTGACATTCAGTTGCCTCGTATGTTTGGTGGATATTCTGCAACATTCGAATGAATGCTTCGTTTTTATTGGGGCTCGTCGTGTGGAAAAGGGCCTCACGTTTCCGTCAAATGCATGATCAAGATGTGATCTAAAGCGTGCGAAATTGGGGAGCTATATTCCTTTGCAGCTCTGACCAGTGTCCAGCTCTCTCACCGGTGCTCCGAGCGTCAACAGATCGCGGCGATCCTCACACTAGGCAGAATCCTTTTCTGAGTTGGCAATGGAAGTGGGTGGGCTCATTGCGCAGACTTGAACTTACGGTGCATGTACTTTTGAATCTACTGAAGCTATCAATAAGGAATACGCAGCTGTGACGAAAGAATAATTTACGTTGAATTTCGTTGGCTTTTTCGCTGAGCTGGGCAATTTGGTTGCAAACGTTTCATCACCAATCGAGGTGACATCATCACTGCGTTATTGAGGAGCGTAGTGGTGCGTAGCGATGGTTTGGTGGTTGTGCAACGCACAATTGAGCTCCTCAATAACGCTCTGACGATGTCACCTCGAGTGGTGACGACACGTTTGCAATCAAATTGCCCAGCCCAGCGAACCAGCAAACGACCATCTACGCTACATGAGCCACCAACATTTTCCTCTATAAAATAATTTACGCCGAAACCTCCACTTAGGTAGTTGTCCCTTCTGGAGCGGATGGATACAACCCTATGATGTGAAGTTCGCGAATGAAGAATAAGTAGAACACAATGCACCTCAAGAGAAAGCTTATTGCACTTGTAGACTTGCCTGTGGTTGGTGTACGGCATACTCCTACAACAGCCACCTGAAAGACCCTTGGTTCAAATTTCTGTAGAGTGCCGAGCGTTCGCTGCGTACAGCAGGAGTCATGGATTCGCAGATTGATACACAGGATCGAGGCTTTCGTCCAGGCTTCCCGGGTCCGGTTTTTTCTTGTCGGTCCGGGGCTTCCGTTCACTTGAAAGGCACAAGTGAAAATAGTACGTCTCACGACTGTTTACGTTCCCGACGCCGGGCAGCAATCTTGTCGACGAGATGGGTCAAATAAAAGAGCTTCTAAAAGTGATTTAAAATGGGTACTGGATGTAGCGTTAACGAACGTCGGAGGAAAGGTATTCCACGCACCAACTACCCGGGATGCGAAAAATTGTTGCTCATAAAGTGTTGCGCTCTGAGATTGAAGGGCTTCTTACCATATCCCCCGTATATTAGTTGGGTCAACGTTGATAAATCTGTTGGCATAAGTATATGTAAGGCCTCCCCGGAGGCGACGATAATCTAGGATCAAGAGGTCATGCACCGTGAGACGTGTTTCGTAGTCCACGGATTTAAGGCCGGCAACTATTTTCGAAGCAGCTCGTTGGACGCGTTGAGTCTCCTCCGAAAGACATATGGACGCGCTTTTCGACTTCATGGTAATGTGTCAGTTCAACGACCACTGTTTTGTAGATAAGCGTGACAACTGATTCCTTCCAAGCAAAGGGAAGGTTGCATTCGCCGAGCGACAGACGAAACACCAGGTGGAAATGCTTTGCTAGCGTGGGCGACGTTTAGTTCAGTATCCTTGGATGGAGCTCGTCTGGCCCCACCGTGCTTAAGAAGTTTGTCTTGTGCAAGAGTTGATTAGTGTCTTCCGTGAATACCAAGTTGGTTGGAGGCCGTCCGTTGTTACTTCTAGACAAGATTGGATGTGGTGAGGTCGCTGGGGTAGAACATATGCCAACATGGTGTTCTCTGCAGGCTTCAGATTCCACAGTTTGGTCACACATGGGTTTCCCGTTTCTGCCCCTCAAGGAGAAGGCGCTTGGCTTATTTCTACGGCGGTGCTCCACTTTTGTTTTTCTGGGCGAGATGGCTTGTTTTTGCATGGTCCGTTGACAGATTTCTGATTTAGAGCCAGCTCACATTCTGTCTCCTGTAGTCATATTTCCGCAGAATATCTTAGACATCTTCCAGAAGAAGCCGAGCCATTTTGCGTAGCCTCTGGACCATTCGAGTGCGCGCTGGTTTTTTCGGATGAACATCGCCTCAGCCTCGTCAGCCAAGTATCTTTAAATCTGATTTTGGACGGCTGCTCAAGGTGACTGTCCAATATCGCGAATTCTGTTGAAAACTTTGGTAGTTTGTGAATAAGTACCCCAGCAGCATCTCTATCGTGTCCGAAGTTGAGCAGCCAATCGGTGTGCTACCAGAGAGGTTAGCAGATTTAATAACTGTGTGCCTGGTTGTAGTCTTGGGCTCCGATGGGGCCTCCGCAGCGTACTTGTCTCTTTCCTACCATCGTGCTTCCCAGAGCTGATCTTCGTTTGCAGAGGTTTTTCCCCCTGAGAGTCCTCGTTGTGGGACCTTGCCTTTGGTTGACGTAGTTTTAGGCCCAGTGATCAAAAAGTTCGATGGCTGCTACCTGTATCCCGGGCGATACCAACTCTTGGGAGAATGGATTTTTTGTTGTCCAGGGTTTTGCTGCGAACATGCGTGCGTTTGGTGTCTCGGGATTTTTGGCACATTTTGACCGAAAATGTGCCTCTGTGAAGTCATGTGGGTTCGCTTATGCTTTGGATGGCACCACTGACGAACATTCTTTTTGTTGGTACTCCTGAGAGGTTCATTTTCGCAGAGCACTGCACCTTGAATCTAGCCAGAAGCGTTTTGATGGGGCAAAGTTTACGTGGCTTATTTGACCACGGTCGGTTTGCTTTTCTGTTTGTGTGGACTCCCAGGTCGTCCGCATCAGCGTGGCCAACTTGATGTGCATATGAATTTCCGGTTCACTGTTGCCTGGCTTGTGGGCTTAGTTATCGGGGTCATGAGTGACGACTGAGTTTACAGTCGATAAAACCGCTTTTGACGGAGTGGAGCTGGAGGCTGACGGTTTCGCATTTTCAGTGATTGTGGGGTTCTTGCAGCAATCCACAACGACGAGGTCAATGCTTGTGGTTGATCTGTCAGTAGATATTGCTGCCTGTCTCCGCATGGATAACCCGATTCAGCCAAGAATTTGTGAATTGGGTGAGAAGTTCACCGCTTAGCCTTTGTCGTCCGCTAAGGAAACAAGCGATGACAATGCCAAGGATGTTGAACGCTGGGTCCACGCGAGGCTTACCTGCCTCATCGCCGATGGTCGATGAGTATGCAACATTTGAGTAAAAGCTGCAATCCGGAGTCTCGGCTGGTTGCGTCGGCGTGATTTCAAGAGCATAAAACTCGAAAAATACCATCAGGCTGGCCATCAGTTTGGGGTTGGCCTAACTGTCATCAAGCGGAAGCTTGTTTGGTGTCTCCTCCTCAGGACTGCTGCGGCCCAGTTTTCGCGCCTCTAAGGAGCGATCCTTGGTTATGCGCTTGATTTTTAAGTGTGCTGACAGCTCGCTCGAAGTTCCTGCGTGGGGCAGTTGGGGAGGAAAGGGTGACTGGAAGCCCAAATGTTCGCTTGCTAAACTTTTCGCGTAACTACTCTGCATGAAGCGACTGATATTCATGCTTCGTAACACCATCACCAAGGAGCGACTATGCCAATTCTGTCTGATCATTATGGAGAACAACCTATAGATGATCGGCCTGCTCACCTCTATGCGCCTGTTTACCACAGACGCCGTAGCAGTCTTGGTTGCGCATCAAAGAGATGGATACCCCTCGTGGCCAACGGACCCGGAACGGATAGTGTTGGTCACTCGTTCACAAAGGCCGCTTTGTTCTTCGTGATTGCGTCTTTCAGCGTCTCGGAAATAAGTATCAAATTTGTCTCTAGCATCCCGATTAAAACGGAACAATCCCACTGGACTTTTCTACTCAGAATTGAACACTTGGTTTCGTTTTCGACAGCCAGCTTGTTAGTTGTGGAATGCTTATCATCCCTGAGTTAGAGGTAGCTAGCGCAGACAAACGGGTCTAGAGAGTTAGATATTTGGCTCATCTTCAAACCCACCAGGCCTGGCAGGCCTGACATTTCATTTCACGTTTAACATTCGATGCACATCAATTTCGCCCACATCTGCTGTGTTCCACGGCTATTAGCTGTAGAAGAGAGCGGCCTGTAATGATATGGGTTATCATTGAAAGTGGGTATACATCTGAAGGTGTAGTCTGACAGTGAGTTTTAAGCACAGGTTGCCTTAGAGTGAAAAATTCAACAAAATGGCAAGTGTTGACTCTGTAAAAAGATTAAACAGCGAAAGACTTCTTTCACAAATTTGCACGGGCAATAAACGAAACCAGTAAAGAACGTACAGCGCCGCGGTAGCAACCGCGCTTTGTTTTTCAGCTGTCCATCATATAATAGCCTCACTCATAGGAAGATAATTTGGTTGGAAGGTCCACAAAAAACTAAAGCTTCCCAAAAGGCTTTTTGTGTTTTCGGGTGCTACACACGATAGAGTTTTAGTTCGCTTGAGAGTCTAGTTTCTTCTGACCTCCGCATTAGTTATGCAGACCAAGCCTCATATATATACTGATTAGTAAGTACTTTGGAGTGGTTTTGCCCTACTGGCCGAGCTTTCCAGTTATTCTACACCTGATTGGTACAGCCCCGTGAGAGTTGTGTCTGATCCCAAGGTATTAAAAAAGCCCTACATATCAGCAAAACAGATACTGCTACCACGCCTAGGATGTAAGGATTCTGGGTTTTCCGATGGCACGGACTCCAAAGATGGCCCGGCTTGTCTGCGGCTGTTACAGCACCTACGCGCCCCTCTCCGGAGTTCCGCAAGCTTTGTAGACTTATCAAGGGCAGCCAAAATGTGACCGCTCCTAATTGTAGCGGGCCACCTATGTTGGAGTCTTAGACATCATCTATGGAGATTGGCTTCAAATTTCGCGGTGATTTGCGTTTCTTCAATTTCCACAGTGCTTGTGGGGTTTGTAGGGCAGTGATGCATCCGCTATACCCTTGATCTGGACGATGGCCCAGGTTTAGTCGTGACATGGCGGTCTAACGGAACCAGTGGCACAGGCGCATTTCCTATCGCCAATGGTTCTAAGCCTGGACTTTGATTCAGTATATCCATAAAAGAGCAATGCTTTTATCTGTTTTTAGCCGCTGGGTTTGACTTGTCTCAGTTGTGTCCCTTGTCTGGCAACGACATACACTACAGATGATAGAAAACTGAGCTCGCCTGTTAAAAAAATCGGAATAAATATACATGGGACACTATACATGGACACTACGCGGTACCGACGGCTTACATTAACGTGCAAAACTGCAGACACTATTGTCTTGGTTGTGGTTTTACCGCGTCAAAGCCTATTTCGTCAACAGGACACAAAACAGACTATTCTCTAGTGCTTTCAAGTGTGTTCACCTGATAAACAAATAAATAATGTAACAAAATTCTTAATCCTTCACTGCTAGCATTCAAGGCTAGAGCCTATGGCGTTCTTTCGCCATGAACCACTTGTCGATTGAAGCCAACAACGGTGCTCCGAGGACTGGTGACCTTTCCTCTTACGTTCACTGTCCATCCCAGATTATGATACTGTCCATCTGGCGTATTAAGTTTTTGATAAACTGGCCCATTATTTTGTGGGTCCCATCCCCATCAGTCCGTTTGTGTTTGCTGTCATTTATCATACGATATTTCCGCAACCTTATATTGGTTTTTTCTATGCTTCTTGTAATATAATAGCATTATATTGGCAAACCTAGCCAGTACCTGACTGCTAGGCCACTAAGTGTAAATCCACCCCCGTCCTATCTCATTTAGCCACCAACACAACCGCAATGAACTTTAAGTTATTGCTCTTTTCCATTAGTGGACTCCGTCCAATCTGTTACATCCTCAAACCCATCAGGTCCTACTGATAACATAATATTTCCTCACATTCCCAAACTTCAAACACCTTGCTCGGTATCCACAATACCCGGTCTGTTCTTTGCACTTAAAACGATCTCCAACGGAACCTAAACTACCTATGGTCCTGTAAGGCTTTCTTCGACCTCTGTGGATCCTCCTAGCCAATCCAAAATCTCGCCACCCACAGAACTGCCCATACCCAGTCCGATCATCTCAAAGATGGTGTTCATTACGGGGCTGCCCAGAATCCGAGTCGTGTCAGTGCGGTGATGTTACGGCCCTGCCATACTCAGTCTCATGGCACATCCACAAATATTCCCTTCACACTCTTGACTGTGCCCTTTCATCCGCTCTTCCCTTTGCCTACAACTACGAACAAATAATTTACCTGGACCCTGCCGTATCTGGGACGAGCACGTTCCAATCAGCTGAACCTTTCTTTTGAATCTGACTATCTAGGTGGACTTTAAGTTAGGGCTTCCAACAAGTCATTGAGTTTCTTCATAGTTCGCGTTTCGTCTTGTGCGTTAGCATCACCTCACTCTCCCAAAGAAATCTTACACCCAACTCCGCTCCAACAGCGACACCAGTAAGTCAATACAGTTTCTGTTTACACCGTGATCCTGAGATCCCAGCAACCGTTAATCTTTATTGCTATTTCCTTTAATTCATCAGCCCCACTTACACATTTTTGACCCTGGCTACAAACCCAACTGTCCAAGGCCACGTAGCCTCGGCAGTAGTTTAAGTTCAAGTAGACCGGCCGGATTTCTTCAACACTGTTGCATTACCAAATACACTGGTTCCCCATTTTCCAAACTTTGCAATTTTCTGCCCACGTCCTGGGCGAGATTCTTTGGTTTTGCCTTCCTGCGTTTTGTTGCTGCATACCATTTTGAAAATGTAACGCTCTGATGTTGCTTAAGCTTGATATGTTCGCAGAATGTTCACAAAATCACGGTGTATAGTGAAAGTAGATTGAATGTATTGTTTCGCTGTTGCAGCGGAGTCGGTCGTAAATATTTGCTGGAAGTGTGAGTTAGTGCTATCGCCTTCACTGAAAGTAAACTGTGAAGAAACTCAGTTTAATCTGTGGGGAGAAAAATACTGAAGGCTCACCCAGATAGTTAAATTCGGTCGCTGAGTTGGTCGAATAATAACGAATCCGTCAGAGACGGCTGGGGCTATTTAAGTGTTTTTCGTTTATACAGTTATGGTTCCGAGAGGGCGAGTAGGGACAGTCTGGACTGTGGACATGATAGCTGCGGATATACCATCAGACTCTATGGCTGTGCCGTGTCATTGCCCAACTGACTTACTTCGCATTCTACGGTTGCCCGTGTGTATATAGGCGCAAACAACATGGTCGTGGTGGATCTACACATTTAGGTACCGTTTTCTCATCTCTGTCAACACAAGAAGGTTTCATATTTGGTGCAGGTGGCTAGTTAGATTTTTTCTATAATACAAAATGGTTTCACCAGAAGTGAATATCTTTAGAGGCACGGCTTCGCGGCCAACCCCAATAGGCAACAATCGTGTTGACGTATGAAAACTGGTCAGATATGTCATGAACTCAGAGCTGCTGGTTTCCTTAAGGCCTTAACTGCTATGTCTGAAATGCCTCCAAATTTAGGTTATATACACATCTATTGCGAACTCATGTGCTGCCTCGAACTGATGACAGATTAGGTTGAAACACCACATTTCTGAAGATCTCTGCGAGGAATCATGGCTGAAATATTTTCGGAGGAGAGCTATATCAATATATGCATTTTGAGGCTTGGAAGTCACGCATCAAGTCCGAAGCCATTCCCTTGCATTAAATATTACCCTTGTAAATGGATTTCAATGCATTTTTTATGCGCAAATTAGAGCAGAATTCACCAAAATAAAAAGTGTAGTATTAAACATTTTTCGTGGAAAAATTAGCCAAGAAAGGCAGACAAAAAGTAATTCACTTTCTTGTCTTCCCTGTTAAGTCTGGCACATAATTTACCTTTGAAAAACGCACACCTGCTAACAGCTACGGTGCTTATGCTGGACGTGAAAAAATTAGCATTGTCTCACCTCTTAAGTCTTAATAATAACAAGAATTCGCCGATAAAAATCACCTTAAGTCAGACTGTAAAGTCGGCCCGCAAAGAAGGCACTCAGTACTTACTAAACGCGCTTTCATTGATTTACGAGTCAGTTTGATCCGTCTTCTTCTACGCGATTATAGAATGGGTCGCCGCTATAGTCATTCACTAGTATTCTATCAGCTTGTCCAATACTCGACAGGAGTGCAGGTTACAATGTACGTATTTGCGAGCTTAATGCTCAGATACATGTACCTTTCCACATTTGTGCGGAAATAAAGAGAATGCTTGAATGGTATTAAGCAACTGAAACTGCAATCAACTGAGAAACAGCCGAAGCCGGGCTCTCTCTACGTTAACGCCAACTTGCGCGTTATTAGTGCCGCTGGGTTTATTAGGTGTCTCTTTGGGCACCTTTGGGCAATAACGTCCCGCTCGATTGTGTTCTATTTTGTCTCGCTAACTTTCTTCAGTTTGTCACCTTCATTTAGAAAAGCAACTTGTTAACAGTTCCTGTGGTCCTGTGAAATTTCAACGTATGTGACAGATCGCCGATGGCAACTCCGAGGATGGCGTTTCCTGAGTTCCATAAGACCTTATGGGCGTACCTAATTACCGATGGCCACCACATAGCTGTGTCTAGGTACTACATACTTAATCACCGGGGCAGCAGAATTTATGAAAGAGATCTCATACGCGGACTGCACGGCGGATTCATAAAATCTAAGCTAAATTCCGACCTGTTGGATAAGGCGGAAGGTCCCGTATTCTTAAACGCAATTTTTCAGGATCATACACACGATAAAGTCAGTCAAACACAATGCAGTCAAATTTGCTTCCAAAATGGTGCGCTCCAAAATGGCCCACACAGCTGGCAGCATAAGCTGGAGGGTGCAGATGTCAGTGCACCCCGCTGAAGAGCTTTGGCTTCGCCAAACTAGCTACAAAATAAGAAATTGGACGTTCGATGTATAATTTTTACTGGTTATCAATTTTTCAGAATTAGCAGTAACCGCGTTGCTCCGTTGCGTCCTGTGAACCGGGTTGAGCCTGCGATATATATGCAATAGGATTGATTGAATAATTTTGCTTTGAAATCAAAAAGTCACTGTTCTTCAATCAGCGAGAAATGCACAAGTTTCAATAGGTCTGAAATTTGAGTATACCAGTTGCACGTTGCATTGTATATTTTTAAAAATTGGGGGGACGCCACTGGCATATAAAGGTTTGCAAGAGATCGTAGACTGTAAAAGAATAAAGACTTGTTTTTTTACCGTTTGGTTGATCAGAAGTGGCGAGGAAGCATTTGGTTATTTTGTTTCAGGGCGATACTAATAAAAAGTAGTGCTGGAAGCAACCGGACAAATGTTATGGTTTTCTCAAGAAAAAGCCCCACTAACTTAGCTGAAGTTGTCCCGGAGTATCAGCCAACAGGCAGTAAATACGGGACGGTGTGACGCTTAGTTGATCAGATATCTCAGGGATGAATCCGTCATAAATGAGTGACGTTTCTTATACGTGTCTTGACATGCACTGCATACTTGCAATGTCCGCATGGCAGCTGAATCCAAATGTCGATTGTAGACCAACCAGTGGACGCTAACTCATTCACCCAGGACGGAACGAAGGGGACCAGCATTTATATGTTTACGAAAGCGTCCACGTTTCCCTCTTCCAGGGAAGGACGGAATGGAGATGGTTGACCCTAATAGCTGCACACTCCAATCGCCCAATAGTTGACAGTGAAAGCCGACGCATTATTTCAGACGGTCGAAATACTTCTGAAACCAAATAGTCCGGTGGTGCTCAAAAGGCACCCGCTGCGCGCGGCTCCACCAGGATTGAGACTCCATGCGCCCTCGGGTTAGGCCAACTTCTTGTAGCCTAGCGGGTCAGACTATTGGTTCATCGGCTCCGGGAAAGGTCCCTCGAAAAACCCTGACAACTGCTGCCTCACGGCTGAAACTTTTGAGTCAGCGACAAAGGGCAGGGTTCCCTTGCAAAATTATACATCCTTCCACTGCCTTGTCCGCAGACACCTGAGTTATAAGCACCTTCAAATGCAGACCGCATCACCATTGACCGTCGATAGATGGATCTCCTACTGATCAATACTTGCTCTGTATTCTGATCAGGCCTTTTTAGTGTGACCACATGTCACATGTGGACATTCTCATCGGTTATCTGACCCGATATCGTTCTAAAGAACCATCCCCGAAGAGAGCACTTCGATATATCCGAAGAGACTTCCGTTTTCCATTCTTCCACACCGAGCTGGGCACACAGCACCGACCAAAGGTTTACCTGGGAGTCGAGGCTAGTGTTGTGGTGTCAGAAACTGCGCCTTGTCACGGAAAAGGGAATGCTAAACGCACACATGAGCTTGGGATGGCCTTGTGGTTAAGGCGCGAACTTACTGACCGGAATTTCCGTTGTACGAACCTAGTCATGGCTGTTGTCTAGGCCTGAACATCATAGCGGTCCCGCGGCCCTTGTGATTCTTTCGTTGGCATAGCAGCTTTGCAATGAAGTATTATTTTTTCACTAGCAAACGAACGCTAGGATTCGCTGCTTCATCTTCTAACCGGTACAGACAACGCGTAGGGTGAAATGTAATAAATGTGAACCTGTAACGTTGAGGTATACATGTGGTCAAGGAAACTCGCGTGTTGACCAGGGCAAATATCATCTAACGCACAGCTATTTTCTGGGTTGTGAAAAATGTAGCTCGCAGTGTACCGTCTTCAGACGAGAGGCGAAAGGTAGGCCAGCTCAGCTACGTGAACTAGAATAGAACCGTGGATTTCCCTTCTGGCTTCCAGAGTGATCCAGCTTGGGCAGTGTTCCGAAATCCGCTTAGAAGAGTGCTGCCCGTAAGACTTGCGATAGCAGTTGAATTCATAAACGACTACCGAAGGTGTCAGCACTGGTAGTGTCTCTTTATTTTGTGTCCTGTTTACTGTGGGCTCGCCATATCGCAATGCACCACCAGCAGTGGCAGGCAAGCTGTTCCTCAGTGAGTTTTAGGTAACTTTCGGGTGGTGGATTGTAGTGTAAACCTATACCACACTGATACCAACAAGCGCCTAGAAGTTTGTTTCGTACTTTTCCGGTTTACTACGTGTGTAATGGATGAGTGCGCATAGATTTTTCAAGAGTATAAGGTGTCCGTCAATGAAAGTAAGAGTCCAGGATTGAAGGCTATCGCATTTCAACGTAGGTTCTTCATTAACCTACCGAACGTGAGAACACACTTGTCACCAGTTCGCATAACCTTCGTGTTGAGAAGCCCTCCTATCCTCGTAGTCTCCGAAAATTGCTCATGGCAAAATGCCATTCAACTGGTGCATACAGAGTGGTGTCTTCTGCAACTTATCCGGTGAACGAAACCAGGTGTCACATTACTTTATTCCACATACCAACTGTCAGAAACAGCTGGCCAATTAGCAACTACCGAGTATCTATTTTAGGGTAAATATTCTTATGGTGAACTTTCCTAAACCCATCGGTTACAATAGTGATCTTTTGTTGATCTATTCGATCTGCGTTACTGTATCGATCTGCGTGTTCCTCGTATCCAATACAAAATCGGACTGAGGAATATGGTGACTCCTATCGAAGATACAGACGTTCGTCGTTACTTTAAGGCCGTCTGGCCGCCTTTTCCAACCGAACAATCCTACCTGGTTCTGGGATTTAAAGCACATTGCCGTCTGGTCGACAGGCCCAACAAGGAATACCGCCCATATATCCCCGATCGGTTTCGTAAATCATATACAATCCACGCTGCACTTAACTGGCTGTGTTAATACTGCCGTCGTCTTCGCGGCAGGGTAACGACTGCCGCGGCGCAAAAGTGGGAGTGGGCAACAACGCGGAACCGTTCCAGATAATGTGCGCAAGTTTTTCATGCATCGCAACTTTGAGGCAGTGTTCGATTACGCCGGTATCACGGACTTTGGTGGGACGTTGACGCCAATGTCCCTTCTGCAGTGACCGACTAGTTCATCTGCGATACAGCCGTTAAGAGATCGTCTGAACTTGCTCATGGAACAATGTCTTCAGCTCAATTTAACTAAGGTCCCGCGGTTTCCACTTGACAGCTAAGGAGTTCAGCATCTGTGGGCAAGACAATAAGAAAGGTCAGTATCATTGAGCTGGTTGGTTTGTTATCTTGGCATTAGTGTCGCACGAATTGGATCAGAGAGGATCTAAAAACCAGGATATCAGTGAATAAGCTTCAAAGTGAATGTGCTTTAAACCGCTATGGACTCTGCCTGACCTTAAGTGCGACTTCAGATTCTCTTCCAAGGCTTCATGTCATCTTCATTGCGGTACGGGAGCGGTCGGGCATCCGGGCCAGAAATGCCAGTTTCAGATCGAAAGCTTGAGTAGTCAATCAGTTCAGCAACGGCCGACGATATTGAGTGTTCAGGCATTTTCCAGATGCACGGTTGATGGTGATGGGTGTTCACCCAACTCCGATAAGTCGACCTGGATCAATAGCAAAAGCGCGCTTTAAATAGCGCGAGGCCCTCTTGTAACTGTCGCACTCGTTTATTCGCAATTAAGCTGTTGTGTTCCTTGTTGATGTATTTTTGCGATACTAAGGCTCCGACGTGGGGACCGCAGTTAGTTGCAACACTTTAGACCCTCTTTGAACTGCAGATAAACGCATTCTGTATTTCCCAATCTTCCGGTGACAAATTAATAATAAACCCGTTCGAAATCTCTTCACAAAAGGAATGAACGAAAACCATCCTCTGAATTACAACTCCACGAGCTTATCAAGCTCTCATCCAAACAAATTTTATCGCGTCCGGACAAGAATCACAGGGCGGGTAGCGGGGTCCCGCACTCTCCGTGTATCTGGTTCCCTGCCTTCTTGATGGAGATGACAAATCTACTGTCATCCTTTTGCAGTATACCGCGGTGGTTGCGACAGTATGGACAGTATAGACCTCAGTGATGACTCCCCAGTTGTACACTTTTTGCACTGAAACCAACACAATATGGAAGCATTTTACAAAAATTACTTCGAAATTGTTCCGGGTATTGATGAACTATACCAATTGTTCACCACATACGTTTGCTCACTAAGTTGGTTTTAATGAGAGAATCAGCTGAGTCTCTAGCATATGATATTCCTTAACTGAAGGGTGAAACTGCTCATGAGCTGTCAAGGAGCTCACGTCTACGCCCGTCGTTCTTGGAAACACTCGCCAAATAAATCGCACTACCAGTCTGCCATGTAGTTAGGCTTTTCCTGGAGGCTCGGTGCTACCCTGGAGGCAAAAAATTGAATTGTGAATAATCTAATGAAAAGGTGACCAACGTGTCCCTGTTAACCGTTGAACCGCACGCTTAACATCAATCCTATGTACATTTATGAGGAGAAGGTTTAAACGGTTACGCAACCACAGTTGCGCAGCATGGCTTTCAGAAGGGGTACTCTTGTATCTGCAGCTTGCCTGTGCTGCAGAAAAATGGTCGAACTCATCAGATGTTGGTAATCTTCTTGACGTGTTGTTTTTTGACCTCGGTAAGGCCTTCAACAAGGCTCCACAGGCTTCAGAAGCTTGGTGCGATCGGAATGATCCACCATTTGATCGCTGATTTCCTGGAAGGTCGTACAGCGCGGGTGAGGGTGAATAGTAGGTACCCTTCGGAGATCTCAATGGCCAGTGTTGTAACATGGAGTTCTGTTGTAGGTTAGAAAATCTTCAGATTATCCATCAGCGAAATCCCCGGGGCCCTTCAACCGGACTACTTGACTTATGAGAACGATCTTCAACTATGGTTAGAAACGTCAAGCACTGAGGATTTGGATGGGTTGTAAGTGGTTTTGGACTCGTTGCGTGGGTGATTCACCAAACTATAGCTATCTAAGAACCGGAATAAATGTGGCTAATGCCCGTCGGAGTTTTAGGACCTTTTTTCCCCTGCCATATTCAGTCAACCAAACAATTTGTAAGCTACCAGCTGTGCACCATACGCACTATGGTTTCAGCTGCTACAGCTTCGATCACCGGAAAGTAGGAGAGTGTGGGACATACAACCAAGCCTTGGATGCATGTTCAGTCAGTTCGGCAACTGGGTAGCTACGCATTGAAGGCCATAGCTTTGACGCACGAGCACCACTGACTGCGCGATTGCATCATTTCTGCCAGTGTCATTAGCATTGGTGAGCCGAGTCCCGGGGTCCCCAGCCAGGTAGCCGGCAGTTGTCGGCTAGACTCGGTTTGCTGGTTAGTGTTTTCATACTTCGTTGCCAGATCATACAATTCCCCCCTCTCGGTCGCTTCCACTCAGCGCAAGGCTGTGCGGAAAGAGCTCTGCGAGGCAAGACGGTCTTCCGGCATGCGGATTACGTGTCCTAACCAGCGTAACCCATGAGGCGTGTATAATTCACCTATCGTGGGGAGTTCTTTCTTCGTAAAACCATCTGGATAACCCCATCATTGCCAACAGACACGTTCAATGCTTCGAAGACACCCATGGTCAAGCAATGACATATCTTCTGCACGTAGAGGCAACGTATCTGATTCAGAAAGCAGTATGGATCACACGGCCGCAGTGCAAAATCTGCCCTTGACAGACAAACTGACATCAATTCCCTACCATAGGTGTCCGAGGTTGGCGAAAGCTGCTCTGACCTTCCCGATTCGAGAAGTAACCTCATCTCCAGCCCGTCCATTGGAACTTGTACAACTGCCGTTTCTGGAATACGTGAACGACCTTCCAGACGTTCTTTCAAGTCCATGTCTACTTTTTGCGCACGACTTGAAATCCTGGAGTACCAATGCCAGTGCCCTTCAAATGGATGTAGACGCTGCAAAACAGTGGTCGTTGGACTGGCACCTTCCTCTAAATGACGAGAAGTGCGTCCATATGTCATTTGGAGGAGACTCAGCGAACGCCTATGTCGTGCATGGTGAGAATGGACCAGAAGACATCACGAAGATAGATACCAAAAAGGATTTGGGTATCTGGCTCTCTTCAAACATGTCCTTCTCACTGCAAAATGAGAAATCGGCCCAAAAGGCATCCACCGTTCTACGGATGGTTCGGCGCACCTTCATCCGTATTACTCGCACGGACTTCCAAATACTCTATGGGGCCTTCGTCAGACCGCTTCTTGAATACGCCAACCAAGTTGTCTACTCAGGGAGCACGAAGGACGTAACCCTCACTGAGCGTGTCCAGCGAGCTGCTACGAAAATGGTTGCCGGCCTTAACTCCGTGATCTACGAAATGCGTCTCACGGCGCTTGACCTCTTTCCCCTCGAGTATCGCCGCCTCCGAGGAGGCCTAAATCCTACTTATGCCCTGTTTGAACAAGGTTTGGCCAACAGGTTTTTCACCGTTGAGCCAGCAAACACACGGCGGGGACATGGTAAGAAGATTTTCAAGCTCAGAGCGCACACTTTTATCAGGCAAAATTTTTTCTCATTTCGTGTGGTAGCTGCGTGGAATAAACTTCCTCCGACCGTTGTACACGCTCCTTCTAGAACCCAGTTCAAAGCACTATTAGACACTTTCCTATGCGAGTCCTCGTGCTGGCAAACATACTGCCCCCCGCTGAGAACTTAAAGAGCATTGCTACACCTTTTTTTCAGCTGCAAAAGTATCTTAAACACTGTCCACTGTAAGTGAGTCATCTTTTTCCGCAATTCGCGATTTCTTATCACATTAGGTAGCGTATTCACAGTCGGTGGTGTATATTGACATTGAAGATTCGCACACTTAAACAAATCACCAATGTAGGCAATTCGCATAATGCATGTAAATGTACATTATACACAGACATTCTACACTATGAAGTGGCAACCCTGAAAACGTCGTAGCTTTCTAATAATCGATTCCATTGTGCGAATACTGAGCGGTGTGTATCAATCCGTGAATCCATGACTCCGTAACCAGGTTACCAAACGCCGATTGGCTCAACTGCAAGCCTAGGTTTTGGGTTTGATCCCACCCAGTCTTGTAGCAGAACTCTACACTGCAGATGCGAAGCTTATGCCAACCCGTGCGGCAGAGTCGTTTAGGTTAAAATGGTTTGCATTTTTGAAGGATATGAACTAAGGAGAGCAATATCGTTCCATACTCAATGTCTGGGAACAAACGTTCCGGGAGTATTTCAACCCCTTATGTTTCGGAGGCAGGTAGAGAAATTTCGAGTAACACCAATAAATAAGTTGAAGAATATCACTATTACCACAACTTTTCGATTTCCTATTTTCGTGACCTATGAGAGGTTCATGAATGGCTCCGTACGATTTTACTAAATGCAACTTTACTTTGGCTTATGTGCGCTGAAACTGTTTTTAAGTGTTAGTTCCAGTTGCACTCCGTCTTTGTCTGAGGTGTCACGTTTTTCTCATGTGATCTCCGGTGACTTACACGGTTTCTACATGCACGTTATGCGAGTATTGTCGACACAAATCAGTGATACCAAAAGCACCACACAGCGACGATGTATAACTACATTCGAAACTGAGATATTTATTGCACGGGTGCAGTTTGTATGAGAGGAAACAACGAGAAATTCTTTGTGAGGTTGTGGTAATAACGAGAGAGGGCAGCCTCGTCTTACACCACTAGACGTGGTGAATTCAGGCGAAAGCTTGCCATGTACTCGTACGAGGCCACACTCGTTTCCATACAATGCCCTTATAAGGGATATAAATTTGGTAGGGACTTCCTTGATCGTCAGACAACGCCAAAGTGTCTGACGATTGACAGAGTCAAAAGCAGCTTTCAGATCGAGAAAAATAACTAAAGTGGAGTTCAAGAAGTCGCATCCAGGTAAAGAGGTGGTCGATGCATCCTCAGTCAGGTTGAAACCCAGCTCGATTCTCACGAATCCGCCTCTCCCAATAATCGACTAACCTATGCAAAATAATGCCAGAGGCCATCTTAGATGCGACGACTATCAGGATGACGCCGCCATTGTTTTCGCATGGCGTTCTGGCATCCTTGATGAAAACTGGGAGGACGATCGAGCAGCTCCATTCAACTGCAATTTTGTTTTCTGTCCAAATCTTTTACAGTATGCATCATCATCATCGACAGCATGTTATCAGTGTTCAACACCGATGCTTCACTATCGTAAAATTGTTCAGCTGTAGCACCCTTTCGGTGCCTGACTGCCATGCCACCAGAAGGAAGCACGAGGGCTGAGATACTGCCAGATTGCCCATGCCTAGACAGGGCAAGTCGAGATGTAGAGGTTGAGACCGAACCACGGACCTTCCGGTCGGTAAATTCGCGCTCTAGCTAATGAGCCATCTCGCCCCAAGACGCTTCCGCGCCGGGGTGGAGTATGGGTGTCAGACTGCTCACCAGGACCTCGCCACCCCGTCTGAAGAGTGCGGGGTACGGACTATCCGGGCCAGGTGCCTTGTTGTGTTGGGGGTTCAATATCACGCCGTATTTCTTCTGTTGATGGCCGGCTGGTGTCCATTCAGTTTCGCTTGGTTCTTCCGGTGGATGTGTTGAAGGAAACCAGCTGAGTTCTTTTTTCGAAGTGTTCAGCCCATCGATTAAGACGACGATTGCCGTTCCGTCTTTTTCGCATATCGTTTCGCTGACACTTGTCTTCTTTTGACCGTTTGATCGGTTCAGCGAAAGCCTTCTCCATCCCTTGGACCTTCGAAGTACAGGAGCGTTCTCTGTCATCCTTCAGGCCCCTGATTATCCGGTGTTTGAGGGATCTGCGCGCGCCGTCATGGTCGCTCGTTGCTGATATGGCCTTTCTGGCAGCAATGAGATCTGCTTATCTCGACAATATCCACTGCTCATTTAGTCCAGTCGAATCGCTTCGACAGGCAGTTCTAAAAGCTGAGACCATAGCTTCTTTCATTCGCGTTCATTCAACCTACAAGCAATCTTCATCCGCATGACTGTTTCCAGTAGCTTTCTAGCTACGTTAGGTCGACACGCTTGGGCTAATGAAACTTGTCAAAGTTGATGAATGGAACTATTCTGCTTTGGCACACTTAATGCAGATGGAAAGCGAAGTGGCAATCAGGCTCGCACAATGGTATGATCAAAGTCAAGCTGCGTACCGCAGAAGGAACAACAATCTCTAATTGACGCTCTCCATCGGTTACTAACAGCCACATGATCCAGTTGAGTCCATAACTATCTTGTGGCTGGTGGCCTCCAAGTAACTCGATGTGAGCGTTTATGTTGGAGATTTGTACTGGCCAAGAACAGACGATGACCAGCACATAACTGAAACTGTCGCTCCCCATTTTCCATACGCCCTACATCAACTCCAAAGCTACCGCCTAACTGCTTCTTCCGGACTTGGATGCTCAACTTGGGCATTCTTATCACCCGTCAGAATTACTATCCATTCTTGCTGACGGAAGCAATCATGACAGATCCTGAAAAAAAACCGTTCTTCCCACTCTCAGAACTCCAGTCTCTCGGGGCGTATGCTGATCGGACAAATAAACATCGTTTACCGCGTTGACATGTATCGATCTTAATCGAGCCAGACAACTGCATAGCGCGAAGACGACTGTTTACTGGGATCCAATCCAGTAAGGTGCTTTCAGCTTTGGGGCTGACTGCAAATTCTACACCGTAGATACCATGATTCATTGCGTCAGGATCACCAGATACCCGGTGCACGCTTGCGGTGCATGACTGAAGTCGGGTCTTGTGTGTGTTTCGAAGACACGACGTACATCGACAGGGGAAGCAAGTTTTCAGCAAGGGGTACCTGTTGCCAAATTTGACATAGAGTACGGACATTGAAAGCTGCAACGTGGCTCAGGTTTCTTGGGGTTAATAAGTGTTTATTCCGGCTTATTCTTGTGAGCGATGGTTTAGACACAGAACGATGGTTAGGGGACTGGCAGATGGGTTGACCGCACTGCGTCGTCCCATGGGTAGTGCGGGGATGTGGGGGGAAGGCCTTTGAGCGAAGAGCTGCAAGGGAGAATGATAGTTCACTGTTACCCAGGCCGAAGAAGAAATTTTGGTTGAGGTACCCCACCTTGAGCCTTTTACCCAAAAGTCAAGGTAGTGGGTGGATGTAGGGTTTTGTTCGGGGACTCTGCCCTTAACCTCTGACTCAAGAGTCTGAACCACGTGACATCTGCTTTTAGGGTTTTCTTGGGGTCCTTCCCGCAGCCAATAGTCTGACCCACTTGCCTACAGGGGATCGGCCTGTCCTAATGTGGCTGTGCACAGCAGGTGTCTTTTGAACAGCATAGGACTCTTTGCTCTTAAAAGTATTTCAACCGTATTGAATAAGGCGCCAACGGTCATGGTCAACCGTTGGGCGATCAGAGGGTGTTTTTAGAGCTGGGCTTTTCTAACCCGTCCTTCCTCGGGAGATGGCATCATCGCTACTTCCATAAATATGGACATGTCGGTTACCTGGGGGGGGGGGGCGCCCTACTACGATCACACTCCTGTCGTAGAGGATAGTACAACTTTGCCTCCAGACCGCCTCGTAATACGATTACTCGCACTATGGGAATTCGCTGTTCTTCTTCGGGCTGCTCCCCGTTGGCCTTTCTGACGTGGTTGGACCTTTAGGAACTGAGTTCCATCCAGTATACCTCACAGGATCGTTGCAGCACACCTCGTTCACCACGACAAGGTGACAGCTTTAGGTCGGTCCTGCCATATTAATTGATACCTACTTAATGACCTTAACGAGAGGTGATGTGAGCGCTGTAGTGTCTCCTGGTCTTTTAAAAGTGTGGTGCAAGTATGTTCCGCGCCATAAGAAGATCATCCGCTGAGATGACCTTTGAGGTTCCCAGATTCCCGCTTACGCTTCATTTGTGCCCCATTCTCGTTAGCCTGTTTTCATCTTTTGACTGAGTCGGAACGGGATAAACTTCTGAGTGTTCAAAGGGGGTCCTAAATCACTGTTACCCCTCCGCTGTCCACCTTACAGTCAGCGGCTTTAGCAGTTCAACCTATTTCCCTTGGGTAAAACCTGGTGCTGAGCTCGGTAGTGACTGTTTGACACAAGGTCACGAGAACAAGTGGAAGCTCTTCAAGCAAAGGAGAATGTATGTTCTTTCGGATGTTACACTTTCCATCCCGGTGGTGACCAACTGCTTCCGAGGACAGCTTCCAACGTACGCTGGATACATAACCACTGAGCACGCAGGATCCTGTCGTTTCTGTCGTAGCTGCTCACAACGACAAGACTTACCCCTGTTCTGATCCGCGGCTCGAAGAAACTGCCATGGGATCTCCCTTTTGTTTTGTGGTGCTCAGCGAGGTCGGTGTGTTTGACCTAGCGCAGAACGGTCAAAATGTCGGGGAAGGAAGAATCTGGCAAGTTCGAAAGTATTATTACCTGTAGTGTGCGTCGGACTGATTCCATCGGAATCCAGCGTGCGTGCTGACCCAGAGAAATCACGCCTGGACGGTTCAGACTGAATTCGGTTCATGACGGTAATAACATACTAAATGCCATCGTCGGTGCTAAAAAAACAGATTGCCTATAACGGAAGTTTTGTTTCATCAGCAATTAATATTTTGGGCGGAAGTAATTTGGTGGATTTTTAGTGGAACACATCCTTTAGTACTGATCTCTTCCGGCACTCGAGGACTGATGGTGATAGCCATAGGGGATTAATGATTGGATGGCAAACCGGTAAGCTTACGCTGAATGTTACTGATTCATTCACATTTGCTAGGGTTGTTTCGCAATAATTCTGCATAAGATACCTAGGGGTGAATCGTGCTAGTGGCACAATGAACCTTCACTAGCCAGATGCGTTCAAGCCGGCAAGTTATGGTTGTCTCTAGCATTCGATGGTTGCTCATGATCTTACCGTGGTGTGGCGGTTTGCGCACCTCAGTGACCCATTGAGCTATACTAGGGGCGTCCCGCGACACTCACAGAGTCTCTCATACCAGGCTCATCAATGGGTAGTCTGACGAACACAGTCTCCTGGCCCTCCAGGTTGGGGGTTGGAACATGTGTGGGGCGACGTATTCCGTAAAATTGGTAATATACTTGCATTTCCAGCCCAACACCGCTGCCTTGCAGTTAGGCTTTTGAGCCAAAGGCTTTGGTTGAGGACCCTAATCGTCCTTCTGTCTAGGTGTGGGCGCCCTGACAGTATCCCAGCCCTCGTACAACCATGACA
>SJOL01006427.1:62636-161315 GCA_004794785.1 Opisthorchis felineus | reverse complement strand
AGTTGTTTATTAGAAAACGCCAACTAAACGGTTACAGACTATTGGACAGGAAGGTTAAACTCTCATTTGCATGTTGTTTTTAAAAACGGAATATCCATCTTCTTCTCGAACGCGTCTTCTTGAACTCTCCTGGATATTCATTGACTATCGCACAATTGCAAGCAAAAACTGCAAAGTAGTTCCACAAATTCCGTAATAAATCCCACCTTCCATTAGATCAAGGCGAAGTTACGAGAACACACATACTACTCGCATGCGTCATCAGTAGTACCCACCGTTACACCAGTAGTTTATCATTTGAAACAATTGAAGCCTAGCCTCATTAAAAGTGTGGCCATTTCCATGCACGCTTGACCGATTCGGTTCGGTAATGTCCCCACGATTAGCAGCTTTCGTTTCGTTACCAGTTCATGTCCTATCCTCAGTGAAACCTTCGCTAACAAAGCTTTCTTTCGTAGACGGTGGTCGGACGTACTTGATACATGTACCCAGTGTATGTTGATTCTTTTCTTCAAGACTCATCGTTTCCCTGGATATCGTAGAAACGTTATTGTGTTTATTTCGAGCTTTTATTGCACTATGATAAATACCGAAGTCGTTTCCAAAATACTCAATAGTTGAGCAACTTATCGTGGGATAAAGCAGTTGGCTGACTAGCATTGCCATTTGACTGGTCAGTAACGCATCTCTGCATGCACAGTTCCATCTAAATAAAGCATCTCGCAATCTGAATTTTTGAAAAGAATGAGGGCGGAATATTCGAGCTTTTGATCCAGTAAGCGCACCTGTTTCAAGGTGCGACAACACCGCAAAGACCGATAGTGGATGCAAATGAGCTGTGTGGTGATCTTTGAGAAAACGGAGTGGACATAAGTTTGGATGGTTTCTCCCATAATACTGATGTTTAGACACCATAAAATGAATTAATTCTGGTTGTCTCTAACGGCGAAATCCGTATCCTTGGGCTAGTTTCTGCGCAACCGTAGGTGATATCTGTTGGTTTGTTTGCTGATCCTTTGTTCATGAGGTTTCCCTTCGTTTTCATTCGTGAAAGTGGTCGTCAACTCCCGTCTTCGGAGAATCATTGTCCAACGCTGCTTTTACAGCGTGTGAGCTACTACAAATGTTGACCAATCGCACTACCTCAACTCCTCACTCTATTTGCCGTTGCAGTAAAGGTCCAAGATTAAGGTTTTTATTTAGGGTCATTCTTTTTTACTTCCAGTTGGCTTGTTAAAAACCCAAGAAGAATTGTGTGTGCTTTGCTGAACTGGACAAGGGACACTAGAGGCGGTCTTGCGGGGCAAAATGCCTCCCCTATACAGATATGGTGTTGCTGAGTGGTGGATTTTTCACCATGTACTTCCTGTATTCATTCCAACCCGACTGGCTGTAGTGCAGGTTCATAATGCACTTTTTCGACGCTGCATTTTGACCACAAAGCATGAAGACCGGTAGAAAGTAATCACCCGTTGAACCGATCCATTTCTTGCTGTTGAGTTTTCATATTAGTGCTCGTTTCATTGATCAATCATCAGCTAAACCGAAATTTGTCCTATACGGGTGCATTCCTACAGGCCAGAACTCCTATGTATGCTGTCATCTGAGTTTTTTATTTGATCCTTGTGAGTAAAGATACTTGATACCCACCCCTAATCCAAGCTACCAATTGTCCTATTGAGCTGAGGCCTGTTTATTGGGATACCCACAGTTTAACGAAGGCTGCTGATGCACTGTAATTCCTTGGAGCAGGTAACAAGAACCGTATTGATATGGGAAGCCATCAGCAATCTCGAATCGACTAGTTATTGGATAGACAGCGGATTCCGAGAAATGAAACCCGGATTGCATCGATCCTCTTTTTGAATGGTATGCTTTCCCAATGAAAACAAGTGCTTGATCATTGGACAATACTGCAAAGCGGCTACCTACCATTGAATTCCGTACCCATAATTACTTTCTAGAAAGTGTAAATTCGGGAAAGTGGATCTCAATGAAATAGAAAAATGGTTATCATTCGTGAGATTAAAGTTCCAAAAATGTTTTTTTCATGCCTATGCCAGAAATATTCCAATTCTTGACGCTTTCTAAAAATCCGAGTGGAATTCACTCGGGCAGCAAACAGGGCTTGTAAGGTTTCAAAAGACCTTGTTGATGAAAGTTTCATCAACAGAACGTGATGCGTCGACACGAAATGAAAGCGGTTTTTGTCAAGTTAAGCGCTGTGGGATCTTTCTGACCAATGTCCCCGTGATTCTCCTTGCACGAGTTTGCAACTCCTACAAGACATAGCACTGACAAGCTTACTCTAACTTCTTAGCCTGATTGCCTATCTGTTGTTTAGTGCCGGGGTTGTCAGGCGAGGCTCGCAAGGGACCAATCTCGCTAATAACGTCTTCAGCATGATGCTCATGTATGTTTATTTAAATGATTTTCGGAGGTGTAGGCACCTTGATCGTGGCCGTTTTGTCTAGAGATACGCGGCTTTTTGCAATAAGTCCACACCCCTCCCATTTCCTTTTATCTTTTACTAGGGCCTTCTTCCTCCATGATTGTACGGCAGTTAAGCACCAGTTCGCACTACTGGTGTAGTGTTGTCCATGGTGGTGATGGTGATTTTCTCAGAAGTAGGAGGTGGGGTCAAAAAGTAGATTGGAATAAATCTCTTTCAGTGGCAAGTTCATCTTTCGATATCTCTTAATGCTCATCACAGCGAACAAAACTTTCATCGCTGCCATAGTCCCAATGTTCATCATTGACGACAGCAACGCCGGTGGTTCTTGAGGTCCTGTGCATGCACCCTTTGCGCCGATACAGGTATTTCACTCGGAATATTACACGTAGATACGTGGCTCATTTGGTTTGGAAGATTTGCTTCGGAATATCGGTGGAAAACACCAATACGCAGATGTATTTATTGGTTTGGTCCTTGCCTGTGTACTGGTTTTCGTACATACGCACACGCGATTTTCGCAGTTTGGCTGGGAAATGCTCTTCAGTCTTCACCCCTTCTTCAGCGCCACATCGAAAACTACGTTAACCGGGAGGAAACCAGCTGATGTGTGAATTTGGTGGTAGAGTATATGAAAAGTTGAAGCATCCTCTGGACAGCTGAGGGGGAGAAAGCGCATCCTGAATTTGACGAACTCTGTATGCAGAATATCGTCAACCTTATTTAATATGCAAGGCTGTCCAGGGTTCGTTACTGGTCTGGTTGGTTTCTCACACATATCTAGCAAATAATTACAACGAGGCCTCGAGACTGGACGAAGCTGAAAGGCCAAATGCGAAGTTGATTTCTGGCAAGTTAGCTGTTCTGTCAATCCACGACCACAATGTTTTCCACAAAATTGCAACGAATAATTCTATACTGTGGCGGTTCTAGAAGCGACCAGTCTATCAGAAAACGATCGGTTCTCTGTCGACCTATGGTAGAGGTCAAGGGCTGAGGCTGAAATTCTTGTCCGAAGATTTCGCTTCCATTCCAGCCGCAGCCTTGCGCCACCCGGCGCTTTCTCAGTCCTGATTTTTTTGTAGGCTGAGTGGCAGCTGTATACCGGAAGCATACCGCCCCATTTGAACGAGCGGATTTGACTTTTTGACAGTCACTTGTGTGGTTTGCGTTTTAACTTTAACTGTTCATTATGTTGCTGGCAGTTAGCCCATATTCTTTATGAAGTTTTCGAATGTTTAACCTAGACTGTATCACAAACGACTGTCCCTGACCAAAAATATAGTGTACTGGTGTGTCCTAGCACCAACTTTGCTTCCGAAAGGTAGCCACCACTCCAATATTACATGTGACTGGCTTCTTGTCGTCCCATATGACTTTCTTCCTGGACTCCTAGGACTCGGATGACGCAAGGGCAACAGCTTGACTTGTACGGTGCATCAAGCTCTGTCCGATCGAACCCCCAAACGCATAGAGTTACAGGTAGACAAAGAATGATAAAGTGAGCGCGCGAGATGGCTCAGCAGTTAGAGCGCGAATTTACTGACCGAAAGGTCTGTGATCCGAACCTGACCTCTGCGTCCCGACTTCCCCCGTCTAGGCTTGGGCAACCTGACAGAATCCCAACCCTCGTGCTTCCTTCAGGTGGCATGACAGCTAAGCACCGAAACGTTGCTACAGTTGGACGATGAGTAAAGGCTCCCGTGGTGCCTGCACAATAGCTTTGGAATTAATTTTGGTAGAATAAAGTCAACCAGTGAAATCCAATAGTAAAAAACGGTTGCGCACTCAACAACATCGTTCCCCTCTGCGTGCCTGTTAACGGAATTGGCCGTACAATACAATAGTCCTCAGAAGTAATCAGTGCCTTTTGAACCATTTGTTCACTTGCTTTCTGGAAGTATTGTGCGTTGACTGAACTTCAAGTGTTTCTATCTGGTTCGCCTCTTTGAAACCACTTTTTTACTAGTCAACCGAACGTTTGAATGTTATATCCAACTCTGATGGCTGATCAGTAGTCGCCTAGAATGATCGCTATAGCGAGTTTGCCAAGGAAATGGTATTCCGTACATCTGCCGTAGGATCATCTAAGAACGATTATATGCACAGTTTTGCTTGTAAAAGGCAGGTTCCTCTGTACTTCGGATATCGGTTTAATTTAACTCAGATGAGGCTTCTGCACTTCACGCGTAGTGTGTCACCCACAGGGTAGATTCGTTGGAATTCTCATCAAATTCTCGTTTTATGCCAATTAATACGCAAGTAGGTGGTTAATTTAGCCACACTGCCTGAAAACCCGTGAGCTTGTTACAGGGAATTCACTTTTGCCGGCTGAATTAGCGCGTTGAGGTCGTGCACAAACCAGGTGGCAGCTCAAACCTCCCCCCACCGGTAAACACTCGTTACATGCAGCGGCGAGGGAGCCACTCTTTGGAAGCCACACTCACACAAGTGATCGGTGATCCAAGTGCTAAACAATCCTTTGGACGCATGCATTACGGGAACCGATTGAGCGTTGCACTTTCTGTCAAGTGAAGCGCGGTTTACACAGCTCATGTTACCATCCAAGTGCTGTCCTGACAGCTCGACGCGCCCCACGATATATTTTTAGGAGCCTGGTGAGCCAGTTTGAGTATAGGAAGAATGCTACTCTCAACCTACCAACTTGGTCGAACGGCACACTATGATTTATCCTCGTCACACTTGGCATTTGCCTATTTACCTGATACGGACCAACTTAGAAACAGCCATAATGGGCTTGCCTGTTTATTTCCATTACTCGCGCCAACGTGCGCGGCTCTGTATACTTTAGAACTCCTATACTGTTGCCGGAGTTATGGTGCTTCAGTTGAACCTTTGTATTGCAGTTGAGATTATTGCTAACTCAGGTTGTAGTGATGGCTGTTGGTTTCTTCGCTAGTGCTTGGGTTCTCATGAATTTCCGAAGATCTGTTTTTGACGTGCACACCCTCATTCACGTCAATGATTTTATGCTTTATTTGTGAAGTGGCTTCGTCGTCACATCGTGCAATTTTTAAATGAGTTCTGGGGACGGGCCATAAAAACCATCAAACCTGTGTATAGATGGTTGATTGATTTGACTACGCCTAACAGAAGCCTATTAGTTACGGTCCTGTCCTTTGTGTGACTATCCTCGTCTTGCGTTCGTGATGCGTGGACGAGCCTACCGAGAGAGTGAGGCATGCTTGTTAAATATCCAGAGTTCAAACTCCGGCACACTGAAAGGTACGCACCTCTGACGAACATTAATAAGGGCAAAGCTCGAGTCTACTGCCTCCCCGTTTTGGTGTGGACTTTTCAGAATGGTTGCACCAGGACAGGAGGAACGCTGTTCAAACGAGAGTGATGTGAGTGTGAATCCTACGAACTCCGCAACCACCTACAAATTTGGTATTATTAGCTGAGGAGTGGCGAGAGGCGATTCATGTCTAAGTTGCTCACTGTTCTATTGCAATAGACTTGGCCAAATCGGAACGTCCATGTGGAATAGGACTGAGTTTTGTACAATTTCATTCCGGACGCTTTCTCGTAAGCAACAGAAAGAGTGGTTTCAATGGCCTAAGTAGTGCTACTAACTGACATGATTCTGATGTTTTCCTCCAAACATTTCAGACGGTGCACTAAAAAACTCTTATGTTTAGGCAGTTGAGATCAAGCCAGTGTTTTATTCAACAGTTTTAGGAAGTTGACAAAATTACGCTATCCCCAGTAATGACCAGATAAATATAGTTGATATGCTTGTTCCCGGAGTTCTGGTGTCGACTATCCGCCCGATAATGGCACGTTTCCACCTTACATTACTGGTCCAATTAAGGGTTGTTCAAACTGTTGTAGATGGAGCATGGAAATCCCCAATCCGGTCATGATCAGTTGTGATAACTGCCTTTTTTGTAACTAACTGCTGTCCCAGCTCCAGTGCCTTAGTGTCCGAAAAAGACTCGCAAAACAACAGCTTTATTCCGAACAAGTGAGTGCAAAGGTTACAATGGGTATCGTGGTATTCAAAGCGCACTTTTACCTTTGCATCCAGGCTCTTCGATGGGCGTTGGGTGAATACCCATCATCATCGACCGTTCTTATATGAAATGCCTCAACACTCATCATTGTCGGCCACCGCTGAACTGATTGACTGCTTGAGCACCCAACCGGTAGCTGGCTTTTCAGGTCTGGATGCCTGACGGCTTCCCTAATGCGATTTTAGTGGAGTTTGATGGTCTCAGTAGGTTTCGGGCATTCTGGGATTATTTTCAGGAATCTGGTCTTTCTGACAGTCTTGGACAATGATAAAGCGTACTCCATATGGGGGACAAACTTTCCACCACAGTAGTTTTTTATTGTAAGATATTTCATGGTAGAGAGTTCTTGGTCAAATAAAACCTATTCCCTTGCACATTATTATCTGTTAAGTAGTTCCCTATTTGACATAACCCCTCGGGACATTTAGCCTGTCTCACAATCCCGAGATTATTGATCCGCGCACTGCAACCACATTGATGATGTTTGGGGTGATACCTGAGAGGAAAGTTCTGACAACCATTTATTCCTTAATTTTTGAGCTACTTATGACAGCTATTTTATGCAAATGAGTTGATGTGAATGTACGGTTATTGGTGACCACTGAAACTCCTTCTGGGTGTTTTACAGTCCTTCTAAAGAATGTATTTAATTGTATTTCCTAAATAGATCAGTTTTCAGTTACTCTCTTCATATTTAACACTACCAGAGGAACTGTCTAAATATGGTCCACTTGTCGTCAACAAGTGTTTTTCAAATTTGATGAATAGCGTTTCAAAAATAGCTGAGATATAAGGGTGATAGGATGGTTTTACCAATAAATCGTACCTGTCGATCCACCGATGCTAATCAGTATGAGTGGGACATTACAACGAATGCAAATTAGGAATGAAAGGTTGCTGCATTCGGTTTGCAACAGATGAGGGACGGCTATTTCGCGTAATAACCTCGCCTTGTCGTTTGCCGAACAATACTTTTGACAACAAATTAGTAACTTTGGTGCCACATTAAGTATATTCCCACAAAACAACGAGATGCTAAGCTTCAACGTGTTCATGTAAATGGGACAAACCGGACAGGCTACGACTGTTGCTAAGCGATAGTTATTGGTCGACTGTCATGATAATGTATATGTTAGTGTGGCCAAGAGACCTACAGCTTAGCAAAATACACTCATTTGCAAACAAATTTGGTTTTGCGGGAGACTCACCTGGAACCCAGCTGAATCTCTCTTGTATGATGTTTTCAAGCAATGATTTTGCTGCACCAGGCCGCTTTATGCTTCAGTTGGTACGGTATTCGAGGTATCGCGATACATGTATGGACGCAATACACTACTCATAAGGTTGCTGAAAATTCTTCGACAGCCCAGGACCGGTTTCGCCCTTCTTGGGGCTCATCAAGTAGGCGCAGTCCCCAAGTTTCCGTCAACCTTATGTTTGACTTGAACCCAGATTGCACGAGGACATTATAAACGAGAGATTCAGCTGGGTTCCAGGTGAGTCTCCCGCAAAACCAAATTATTTTGCAAATGAGTGTATTTCGCTAATTTCGTGCAATTTGTTTTCAAGTAGAACATACAGTTGACGGAAAATCGGGGACTGCGCCTAGCTGATGAGCCCCAAGAAGGGCGAAAGCGGTCGTAGGCTGTCGAAGAATTTTCAGCAACCTCATGAGTAGTGCATTAGGCCCACAGCTTATTTCGCAATGTTTTTCATTTTGGGATGCAAGAACGATGGATCGTTCCAAAATACGTAGTCACCTGATAATCGATTCTTTGGGACAAACTCTTGACGAAGTTGTTGAGTGAGCAGAGCCAACTTCCACAGTAAAACTGTTGTTTGTTCGTGAAATAATCATACCTTGATCATTTTCGTGTCTGGAGATGGACAGAGGAGCATCGAATTTCATGATGCTACATACGGAATTCTGAGTCAAACGGTTTGTTAATTAACAGATGCTCTGAGATGATCGGTAACCAATTGCGGGAATATGTTCAAGAGTTGGTCCTT
The DNA here is from genome assembly GCA_004794785.1 of Opisthorchis felineus. Classification (NCBI taxonomy): domain Eukaryota; kingdom Metazoa; phylum Platyhelminthes; class Trematoda; order Opisthorchiida; family Opisthorchiidae; genus Opisthorchis; species Opisthorchis felineus. Next base: position 152,816 of record SJOL01006427.1, on the reverse strand, counting down.
CAAAGAGTTCATTATCCTGTAAGGACCACAAAATACATCGCATCTGGTCACAGCCTGGTGTGCAGTTCCTCCTCACCCATCACAAAGAATCCCATACAGGCGAAGACTAGCATCGCCTCATTGAGCGCTTTTGTTGCAACTCTAAATCTCTACAAATCTGGGAAAATCAGACTCGGCATAACAGCTCTCAGGTCATGAGATGACGTTCTGTTGACTCCCTCCGAGACTGTTGAGGCAACGCAAGCGGAAATCGAATCTCTTTATCCTTCTTTCAACCTATTATCAATTCTTCAGGTTGTGTCATGGGACACCTCTAGAGATTGTCGAACTCACCGATCGTATGATGTTCAGCGTCGTAACGCTACATCTCCTGGACCAGACTGTACCTATGCCGGACAAGTGGATCAAGGCAGCCGACAGGGGTTAGGTTTTTTCAGATGTATCTGGAAATCTCGGCGACTGTTGATATAGATGACCCCATTCCACTGTTCTCTTCACTCAGAGTTCAGCGCCTATGAAATCTGTGAGAGCCAGTCCTATTTCATTTCGTTATCGGTGATTTGGATACTCAAGTCTTATCTTCATTGCTTTATTACACTCATGACATAGAATCATGGTGGACGATCAGGTACCAAGAAGACAAACGTACCCTTCTGAAATGGTTCCGGTATGTACAGTGAGTGGGTACTCACTAATCGACTCCCGATAAACACCAAACATCAACATCATTCAGACCGCTACCATATAGAAGCACACAAGCAGGAACAGCAGTGCGAAGTTGCGGGTGCTGACTGATTCATCTGTCTGTCTTTACGCTTGTATCCGGTAGACAAGAAAACAAGAGGTCGATCGGCCTCCTGCGAAATAAGTTCGGCTTTTTTGTGGTTCTACGTTTTTCTGAGTCTGTACATAAGATCCCACCTCAAGTATGTCATATAAACCAGAAATACTTGGCCTGTCCGTGAACGGCGCTTGCCGGAAGCCCCCGAAGTTGAGCGACCAAACTTTCCGCACTATGTCTGCTGGACGCTTCCAACACAGGCTTATGGAATTTGGACCATATCCCATTGACCACCGGAGGACTCACTGTGATTCAAGTCTGTCTTACGAAATTCTCACCACACAAAGCCTCCACTGTGGACACCTACTTCGACAGAATTTCGTGATTGCCTTCTAAAAATACCCATAAGGTCACAGTAACTGCAGGACAGATTTGCCCACGTCATACGTCCATGTTCTGAAATAAGTTGCAGCTACAGTTGTGCAGGCGCCATGCTTATCTCTTCAAATCTTAAACTAGGTAGTCACCACACATTTCTCCATCTCCTTATCCCCTGACATTTGGAATCAAACAATCCTCCATTTCTGTATGACGCATACTGTTCATCCCCTCTGTTGTTGTTTTTAACACATGACAACCGAACATTTACTCACCACCTTGTGAATCTTTGTTGGCGTGTGCTCCTGTACTTGTATTTTTTACGTAAGAAACTACCGTGTCAGACTGAAACTGTCACAAAATGGCAGGTACTGAACGCTCCGTACTACAAAAATGACTGTAAGTTCCAGAAACCGACTACAGCTATGTATACAGAAATCCGTGTGGAGTCGTTAATGTTAGCTTGGTCAACTCAAACTCTATTAATGGACTGCTTCTGTGTCACGCTGAGGATCCAGCCAATCAAAGTTTAAAGCTGTTTGAACTTTCTAGACGGAGATCACACCAACAATGACCTAGAACCCGCAGTTTTTATTGAATTTCATGACTTGATTAGTTTAATAAGACACTACTTACCTGGTGACAACTCTTGATTTCACTTTAACTTCGTGCAGGCAAGTGGCAATTGTGAATGTACTGACTGTTGGTGATTCTTTTGGGCTATTCCGAATTACATGCACCGTGTCCCAGCAGTCATATCTCTCCTGATCAAGTACCTACTTGTGTAAAGCGTTCGTTGATGGTATATCAGACAATTATTCCAAACAACATCACAAACGAGAGATTCAGCTGGATTCCAGGTGTCTCCCGTCAAAAACAAATTGGTATGCAAATGAGTGCATTTTGCTAATGTGGGGAATTATTTTATCGTTGACGTGTGAAACCGGGCCGGAAATTCATCTTGGGAAGAATTGGCTTGGCTTAGCCAGTTTTCCATCCGTACAGTACATCGGACATCCCATTCGCGTGGAGGTCTGATAATTTGGATGTTGTCAATGTTGCCCATACGTAAACCAAAAGTATCCGAGGAGGCCGCGGAATTTACGTCGTACCAGATGCACAACCTGGGATACTTGAATGCAAGCAAACCCTTTGCATTAGTCAATTTCCGCACCAACATCGTGGCCCTGTGGCGCAATGGATAACGCGTCTGACTACGGATCAGAAGATTCCAGGTTCGAATCCTGGCAGGGTCGTCCGATTTTGTTCACATCACAGTGGACTTCCCATTGCCTTCCGCAGACTTCATGACGATTTATTGGCTGGAGGTTTATCGTACTGGCACTCGTTTTCATCTGAAGCAACTCACCATCAGCAATGTTTATCTGTAACCGAAACGCCAGCTGACGGCATTTTCCTCATGCCCCGAAGATTCGTAAAAGGTTTATACTACTTATGAGTAGTTCAGGGGTACTGCAGCACTGCTCAGGAAAGGTGGGCAGTATAAGGACAGTGTCTCACAAAACGACACTAAAGTCTACTTTTCCTATTTATCGGAATTAAGAAGCACAAAGATGGTTTCAATTTCCCCATTTCCCTTTCATTAGCCAACCCTTCATGTACGATGCATATTGTGCTAAATTTCACAACATGGCCCTCCAAATTATTTCTCACGCGGTTGTCACAACTTTAAAACTGATGAACACATCAGTGAACTCGCTTGTGGTGATTCGCACAAATATATAGAGCGATCCTAAAATAATTTTCGTAAATCCGAACTCTCATTCAGCATCAACCACCCGAGATTCGCAGAAAAAGGCTGTCGCGTTTATCTCCAAGGTGTAATTCATCTGTCCTCGACGGCACCGTTCAGAAGGCATAAAGAAACGTGTTAATCTGCAGTGCTCGGATGCGTTCGATCATCGGCGTAAACGAATCGCTCGAAATGCGCAGCTGGCTTCCAATACATCGACCATCCCCTCTCCACCATATAGGACAGTTGTAAATGGTTTCCTTAAAAGAAATGGGTTTGCAATAGATCTCTTTTGACATGAAGGTGAGCTCAATATACCAGTGAATGTCTTATAGGTTTCCGCTCGCTGACTGTACACCTCAATATTACGTAGTCGTCTCTGGACATCTGGACATTCGTTATGTTTATCTGGATGGGGACAATCTGATTTCGGGCTTTCGCTTCGGTAGGATATACTTGCAAAATTTTCCTAATCCAGGCATTTCGCATGACCGAGGCACGGACTACATGATAACACAAGTTGATTGCTTCCCTCTGGAAAACTAAATATGAAACCAAATATCTTATTAGTTGCATGACGCATATCATGAATAAGACGATGGTTGGAGGAAGCCGGATGAGATATAAATTCCGCCGGTATGTGGATCTAGGTGGTTATCAATGGGTTTATTGTTTTCATTCTTCATTCAGACCCTCCTGATTCATGTTTTTTGGTACGACTGTACCTCGATCATCTGTGTTAGGCTAGTGCGAGCCCCATTTCCGCTGTTTTTTTCTCGTCATTACAGCGTCTTATTTAGGTAAACTCACACTGACATTATTATCGGAAGATGATTCAGTTTAAATATAGTTTCGCAGCAGGATACCCTTTTTTACACTCTCACGACTAAGGACATGTCGAAAACAATCTCAATGGCAGAACCGAGTCTAAGTAGCTCTTAATGAATATAGTTCATCAGCTTGCACTGCTTGAACGTCCCAAATAATACTTGCTGTTAAGCATTATAATTTTTTAAAACACGGTCTCTTCTATAACAATCAGTGACGTCCACTGTAAGCCTCCCGTCACGGAAAGGCTGTCCATATAGGGACCGTTTTTTAGCTCCCCAAAATTTTTCTTTCTGAATATGCATGTGTTTTCCTACAGGCACCACCACCAAACAAAGATTCCCCAACTGTGTGGGAGGCAGCATTCTGGAAAAGAAGCAACACATCTACTGTCACTCACACAACTCTGTTATTCTAGTTCACCATACTGAATTCCCTTCTTCATGTTTCCATAATTGATTTTTTCTGCACGTTTCCGTAACTGTAGGCTACCTTCGAAATGTGGGTTTTATAGTACCACATACTCCGTGTGGAAAGCGGATTACTCTGTCGTCTGTATCGAGTACTCATGAAGTGCGTTTCCGTGTACCTAAGTTATATTTTTATGCAGCGGTTGTTCATGTCGGTCTGTATGGTGCATAGGGATTATCTTCGGAATTTAAAATCGGTCAATACGATGAGGCTGCTCATATCGTTTCTGTGATAGATACACGCTCAACTATCTATATAATAGTTTTTCCACCTGTTAAGGGCATGCCACTAGAACCTGCGCATTCAGTCATAGCTGTGCAGGATCTGGTTACATGATCTTAAATGAACAGCAGGTTTGCAGGTGTGTGTTGGGGAGTAATGGGAAGGGGAAAAGGAACCTGTGCGCAACGAAGGTATCAAGCAATCGAATTTCTGTTAATTCTACATCTGCTAGAGCAATACATCCGACATCCGCTGCGGTTCAGTGACTTGACACCTACCTCATTGTGTCCACGAAGAGCCTATAAAATTTACGTCCTTCATGTGACACACTTTGTTTTAACAGTGATTATCCCTCACGTCGAGACCGGTTGTCACTCATTGCCTGGGGCAGTTGAGAAACCGAGTTGCTCTGATTTCCACATTACATTGTAGTTGAGCTTGCTCTGGATGACGAAATTACAGAAGGTCGAATAACCTGAAGGTCACACAAGAGGTGACACCCTATTGGCTCTGGGATTATCAGTCAAAGCCTAGACATTTGGTTACTTTACCCACTGCAGTTATTCGACAAATTCCCATTAAAAGTTTGCAAACTGCAGTTATCTGACAGCTTCCTAAAAAACGGCCTTCTCTTTTACTGGAAAACAGAGTAACCTTCACTCAGGTGGATGGAAAGGACGAGTTGGTTAAGGTTGTCTAACCTTTGTTAAAAAGCAGCAAAATGTGAGTCTCATTAAATGGCAAACTAGAAGATCTCATAATAACCTAACGGAATGACGGTTCTAGCGTATGAACGCCTACAAAGAAAGTCCCGTTAATGGGACAGTCAGTTGTTCTTTCAGTCTTCCGGCTGAGTTTCTTTTGGTTCTAGTTGAACTGACCGGAAAACCTAGATATGTGGCATTTCACTCGCTGATCAGTTCGCAACTTAAGAAAGTGAGATGTCTGGAACGAACAATTTCTGCTTAAATAAACTGTCCTTTGCACAGAAGTCATACTCATCCTACAGGTTTTCGGGAGGGATTTTTCAGTCATGCGGTTGATGTGCACAGAAAATGTATTTATTTAGTCGCAACGAAATATGTTGGCGGCCTATCATCCGTAAAAGAACAACAGCATGAAGTAAGAGAAACTCTCACTTCCTAAGAATATCCGTTTCCACATGCACAGGCTATCCTTCCAGACAAGGACCACTTTTTGCGTCCCCCATGGTGGGCTTCATACACTGGATGACTAAATAATCTCACCCTATGCAATTCCAACAGATGAAGGCAACAATAGAAGCCATCTACCATGTGAAATTTATCACACTATCGTAGATCAGAGCCTTCTTGTTAATGAAAATTGTGAGGCTGTTTCAATCGGCGATTTACTGCGATCAATTCATGATGCAAACAATGGAACTCCGCTCGCGGTTGTTTGAGACGGTGGCCTTACAAAATCATCATAGTCATCATGGACAGCATAACATAAGTGTTCAACACTGATGCTTCGCCTCCATACGAAATCAGCAGGCAAGCACGATCAGTCTAACTGACGTACGCCATATTATGGCCGGCCGAGGGATACCGAAAATGATTCAAGCTGATGAAACAGTGTCCTAAGATTGATGCAAGAACTGAGCATGAAATGGATAAGCCAAATAGCCCCACGGGAAGCGACAGTCAAACCATAAGGATAATGGTGGAAGAAAATGGCTGGCGGGCAGAAATGTGCCAGTGTTGTTGCTAGCCTGTTTGATTTCAGTACAGACGAGACCCTGTTCGTGTGAATGAATCGATGGCATGGACCTCTCTCTGTTCACCAGGAGATCGGAATACGGCTAACGATGCATTTTTTTTCCACGTGAACCACGCGATGAAAGGATAGACTCACAAGAAAATATGCAAATCTCAGAAGAGGCTACGATGATGTCGAGGGCACACATGAAGGTTTGGCCATTTTCATAGGCGCTAAAGTCAAGTGGGAATACCCCATTAAATTGGAACGGGTAGGTTGGAGTCACGGGAGTTAGGCAAACGGTGACAAGGTGCTTTTTTCAACGTTCAAAAAATCGTTTTGCTGTAACACCCTTTCGGTGTCTAGCTGCCATACCACTCGAAGGAAGCACGAGGGCTGGGATACTGCCAGGTTGCCCAAGCCTACACAGAAGTCGAGATTAGTGGTCGGGTTCGAACCGCGGACCTTCCGGTCAGTAAATTCGCGCTCCAATAGCTAAGCCATCTCGCCATGTCAATGCTACTCGTCAAAAGAACCTCTAAAAGATACAAAATGGGCGAGAAAGCCACCTCCGGAAGTAGCAAGATAATCCCACATGATAATAAAACGAGCGAAGCGTAGGAAAATGAACATTGTTGGCGGTAACGCTGATCTTATGCGCAGGAATTTATGGCAGATGCGTGCTACTGATAGGAGGTATCAGTAGTAACTTCTATAAATGACTTGAAACATCACGCTGGTGGTCACTCACCTGTCGATTTATCCGATCGCATCTCCTTGTCAATGCTAGGCGTTCACACCTCGTCCAAAGACACCCGGGTATGTGCCTGAACACATCGAGTAATTTGACGTAAATGAGTTTTCCTCTACTGAAACCTCATTGCCTCACCATCCGACTGACTTCATGACGTATAAGTTATTGTTGGGATCTGTTTTAAACTGGGTTAGTCATCGAGGCTCACTGGAATTTTCTCTGCCTAAGCTCACAAAGCTTCTTGGGGTCTGTGTGACCGGATGTTGCAGATGGTTCTCACACCAGCGTTCACTGGTCAGTCAGTTGTAAGTTTCATCAAACAGATCTCGGTGAAGTGAATCTCAAAAAAGTGACCATCTATCGGGGTCGAGATGTTTCAAAACCCATTCCAGGTCCCAATATCTTGGAAGTTCCTGCATAAATCGTTTCAAAATATTTTAACTTCTTCGTAACACCGCTTAACGGAGTTTTCCTTATGGCGTCAAGATGACTAGCGATTAAACTGTTGTGTGTCGCAAATTTGAGGAAACCGCGCAAGTTCGGTTGAAGAAGAGTGATGAGCATGATAGGAGAGGATTTACCAAGCATCAGATAAACGTTATCAAGAGTGGAGTCACGAGCGCGACTGCAGGCAATATGACTTCAAGGACAGGCATGAAGGGCAGCCGAGCTACTCCCACGCACTATTCCATTAATTTTTCCTCATCATGAGAAATAAAGCACCGTTGAACATTCCTGAATCAATGACGACTTTTGTTTAGTATTCAGACGCATCCATGTAGTCCATTTCGACCAGCGCGACTATGCAGCCACATCCTATTAGTTTGTCGGTCCCACTGGCTCACTGCTCTCATGTGAGTGCTCCTTCCGTCCCACAATTGCGGAGGAATGCGTCTGAAATTCATTCTTGCGTTCTATTTTTCATGATGAGGAACAATCAGTGGACAGTACGTGGAAGTAGCGCGGCTGCCCCTCACGTTTGTTCTTCATGTCATAATTCCTGTAGTCGAAGTTTAAATGGTTTAGACAGATTCTCACTAGTGTCGATTTGTATGGCAGAATAACTGCGTATAAGTTGTCAACCTAGCAGCGAATATTCAGGTGTTGAAATAATACAACTGGCATTGAGTAAAAAAGTAACATAATGGCAGAAAAACAATAGAAAGTTGGGAGTGAAAGACAGAGATGCGTTAGTTGTTAGTCTTGTGGACCCTGTGGAAACCAAACAAGGTGTGATGTTCAGATCCGAAGAACCAGGTACGGTCCCGATCTTGTTAGTTTGTACACTAAGGAAAAGCGCGGTAAGGAATATTTTAACTGAGCTGAGCGTGAGTAATACGGAATAAAAGATTATATTGGAAATTATTTGGTTTACGGAGAACTTAGATGTACTTTCTCTTTATGTCTTAGTTAAAATAGCTAAAGGCCTTGGATGGCTTTCATTTCGAACAGGTGTGGATGTAGATGAACACCGTAAAAAATCGAACTGAAAGCGTTTGCATCTACCGTGAAAAAAGAACAAATTTCTGGTGGTTGACCAGTATAATTAAACCACAGCTACAATTTTGCCCCTTGAAGAATATTTCATTTAAAAAAGCAAACAAAACCAATTATCAGAATACACTTCTGACCTAGGGAATGAATGCCACAAAAATGCACTATGAACAATCGCATTTAATCTAGACAGCAGTAGTGGTAATAGCTGTTTTCTATAGATACGGAATATATCCAAAATCATTTTATGTTCCTCTCAGGCAGGAGAAAGCAGGAAGGTTTTTGGGCACTAGATCAACTGGTGTATATTGGGAGATGCCAGTGGACGCGGTCTCAGACGCAGACTCTGACTGACACTGTAAGCAGCGGACCCGAACTCCTAGGAAACAGGAAGTAAAATGGAGATCAGTTGGCAAGTAATCGAACAACTTTAGAGTTATAGAATGTTAGAATTAACACCTAAATCCATAATCATCGTTCCCTAAATCTGTTGCGTTGCGAATATGAACAGAATTTGCTAGCTAGATTCGATATCTACGGAAACGAAGTATCAGGGCCAGTACAAATATAGTGTAGTGAATCCAAGCAGTTTGCTTCATGGTTGTGCATCTTCTCTTCGGGCGTAAAAAATGTTCAATGGCGAGTTATGTCTTGGAATGAGTTTGTTTCAAACACTCAGGCACTAAGTTGTGGTTCATCTCAACTGGAATGTGAATGAGGCTAGATATCGATCCAGTGAAACCTGGAAAGGTAGAAAACGGACTTTCACCAAGTTAAATATATTGAAAAAGTCAGTTATTGCGTTTCTGTCAATCCCTCTGGAGTTCGCCTAAATAAATGAGAGCAATCGGGATCACGTTTAATAAGGCAAAGGAGTGACTGCTGAGGGCCGCATCTAAGCGGATAATGGGAATCTGGAAGCTTACAAAGCATTTGTACCCCAGTACAGTCTCCAGGCTATCTGAACAACTGCTCATTCAAAATGTGTGAGTGTGAACAAAGCTTCTTTTTGGACGCAATCTACCTCCTAATTATTGTCTGCAACTTCAATAGGATTCCAGTTTCTCGACAGGATAACTCATTCAGTGACATTCGTAAAATCCTCGTTAGGATGTCACAAAGTCTATTTGTTGGGTAGACTAGGTCAAATTTGGCGACCTAATCTCATTCAAAATGTCTTAGGAGTCTCGACAATACGTTCGTATGAAAATGCTAGCCCATTTTGACTGATTAAGGAATTAAATGTGAAAATTACAGAGCGATGTCGAAAATTAATGGAATGCTGCCGTACCTTTTTGATAAAAAGTATGCCAAAACAAAACTGTTGATCAATAAACACTAAAAGATCTACTGGTTGCTGCCGAAATAGTCTGAGTCACACTCGCTTTTTTTCCCACAGTAGCGTTTGCCACCCTATGGTATTTTGTGCTATGTTACCACGGGTTGGTGCCCTGACTTCCAACGTAGCATAAGTATTCAGTAATCATATGGATTTGGATAGATTTATTTCAAAGTTCTCAGTTGAAAGGGGAGGTGCTGATAGAAGCTTTATGTGCAATATATGGGAGGGCAGAGTACATTGTTATTCGTAACTGTTGTATTATTCAAGCACATCGGGCGTATACGCAGAATCTGAGTGCGATGATCACTTAAGCTGAGGAGAAAAAAGCCAGTACTCCATTGTGTTTCTGTTCTTCTGTCCAGAATTGGGCCTAGTACCAAAATTATTAGCGGCTCAAACCTAACGACACGTTCTCCTATCGATAGCTGCCCAATTTACTAGTGTTAAGGTGTGTATAAAGATGTACTTCCACAAAGGATCAAGCAATAACCGCCCACCCTTGGTGTTCGGTAGCGTTGAGAAATTCTATGATTGGCTTGCGGGATAGAAAGATATATTTGTGACAGCGCTTGGGAATCTCTGAGGTAGAATTAAAGAAGGCTGGTGACAAGTCTGTATGCCGAAGTTTCAACTTGACTCATGTCTTACCGATTCTTTTGCCCTGCTGCACGTCATAAGTGAGCAGTGTACTTTCGCAAGTGGTAGCAAGTGAGCCATACGTTGTGGTTTAGCTCGTAATCTTCGTCACCGATTTTGAACACCGATATTTCACTACCGTACATTCACGCTTTTTTAGCCAGGTCCGTGTTCCCAACTGTGCTTATAAAAACTTTAGTTTGCATGTGTTTCACATTTCTGAAGAAAACAGACGCGGTTTTTGAGGTTCATGAGACGGAAACTGGGTATTATCTGCAAGCAGTGAGTGCCAGAAAGGAAAGTAAGAATCAGGAGTTAACCATGCATGATATGGTTGCATCAGCCCAACTAGCTACTGTGGAATAGATAAATCCTTGCTAAATCGGTGACGTTTCTTGAAATATGTGCAGCTAAGTCCATCTCCGAAATCAGGACACAATAATATTTGTAAGAAATTGGGCCTTGTAAAGAAGTCCCATTTCCTAGGCAGCCTTTTTGAGAAGAAAAACCACGCCGAAGGTGACGGAATCGCTATTTTTGCTGTCATATAAAGCCTTGGATCAAAGGGCATGTTATAAATGCACTGGCCCCAGTCTATGCATCTTATCCCTGGAGGTTGATCGAGTGTCTTTTGAACTATACGCCGAGTTTTGCAAACTGACTTAAAAATGTCCGAGGAGGCACAATCAGTACTGGGTCGGGCTAGTAGCTCCTCTCTTCTTGTTTGCACTTCTTTAGTTTTCACATCCTACCCTTCTCCGTAATCGTTGTTTCCCGTCTCTTAAAGGCAAATTAATTGCTATTCCAAACTACGATTAAGAATTTTGCACTACATGTCCTTAGCCGTACCTGATGTCTCGTAATAAGGAAGGCTGTGCGAGTCATTCTTCGGCTTTCTGGCTCAAAATTAACTGTACCGGTTATCAGCCGTACGCGCCTCACAGCTGACTCGAAATGGTAATTACATGTCATTTGCACACTCAAAGCAAAACTGACTCAGTGAGTTAAAAGAAACCAACCTATACAGAGATTCATGATTGGAATTTGCCGCAAGCGTGCTCAGAAGGCAACCGAAGCAAGGCATTGTTTAGTTTCTGGTCTGATGTGTGGAAGAATATGCAGGTTTAAATTTCTGGACATGTTGCGTGATTGAATTCTTTTTTATCTTGTGAAAAACATCGGGTATTTCTCTCGAACCTGTTTGACTGTCTCCAGATTTCTTCCTGAAAATGAGGTAATGTGATCGTAGGGTCAACAAAAAATAAATATTTACTTCGTGAATTGTCATCGGTTTACTTTTACAACACGTTGGAAAAGTAGTCGAAAGTCACACGACGAACACTCACAAGCATGTTGATCCGATGCCTGTTATTTCGGATTCACAATAGCAAGCTTTGGTTTCGAATTGCAAATCATTTTAGATTAGCGTGTGTGCCATGAATTAATCTCCCGTGAATGTCCGTATGCAATAAGCGTCAGCGCTTAATGACCGCGAAATGTCATTCTGCTCTATCGCTTTTGAGGAGAAAAAAGGCTAACATGATTGAAGCAAAGATCAAGCACGATATTCAAATAGGATCTAGGATCTTTGTCTGTTTTACTGGATGGGCTCTACAACGTTTAAAATTGTTATAAAATACTGACGCTGTGAAATCTTGGACGCTGATACAACCGATATTGACCTCCGATGAAGGGCTGATTGATCGAGAACAGGACAAGCTGATTGATTCAATGATGAGGGACAAGCTACAGAAGCAAATGATGCTCAGCTGTCTGAAATTTTACACTAAGGCAAGGAGTCTTCTTCACACTAAGAAATCTGGCTGGTGATGTGTATCTGCATGGAGTGGTCCCAACCCTTTAGAACGCATCGGTTTCATAAGTTAAGGGTTAGAGATGAAACACAGGCAGATCATCATTTCGAAGGGAGCTTTTTTCAGGATTTTATAAAACTGTCGGCTATTATTAGTGTCCGGGGTGCTGTTAAAATGGACTATGCTAAGCTAAGCAGCGTAGACAATGTTAGGAAAGTTTTCACCCTGTGACGGGATTTCTGGAATGCAACCGGCCGTAAGTTTTTCGATGTTTGTGCAGATGCCAATCACCAACAATAGATTCATCTTAATTGCAATAAACACACAGGTCTTTTTCTAACCCTTGTAGTTGTGTCGTTCGATCTTTTTCTCAGGACGGGCGGCCAACATGTTGAAACAATTAAAAAGCCGGATTATTCCAATAGCAGAAAGAGTAGCACAGCAGCTCACGTTAGGATTCCTGTTCAGTCTGTTTCGATTCAAGATGAAATAATTTCAGTAAAACCACTCAACAACGGTTCTTCAATAGTGGAAATCCCACACCTTTAGAACTTATCAGGGAAATCCTTGAAGTTCCAAGTAAACAGGGATCAGTCTGGCATACCAGAGAGGGGATAAAGGTGTGATAATGTAAGCCCCTTTGCAAAGGGTCACAGCCTTCCTAAATGGCGGATTTCGTCTACCCGATACTCCCCCTATGTCTTCAATCCGATTCATGGATTCGTCAGTCAAACAGTTCATGTTGGGAACGAACTGGTGCAGTGTCGAAATTCGACAACAAATCATGCTTCAAGCAGATTCACTTTGTCTCAGTCTGCTGTTATCAGGCGATCACATCCGGGCTAATGGCCGTGACCCGTCACTAACTAACCCTAAATGTGCTGTTAATTTGCCTGTATGTCTGTCTGTTAGCTTGACTGCAATGGTGACAGACAACCTTTACTGTCGTTCGAGGAAGCAGTATAATCCCATCTTGTGCGTTATGTGGTTCACCACTAACCCCATCTGACCTGAATTGCTGGTTTAGCAGTTTTCTTGTTAACCCGTTTTGTCTCAGTCGGAGCAGAATTGCATTCATTCACGAAATAAATCCATTTCGTGTAATTTACTTCCAAATGCACTTTCTCGGGGTTGGTTGTCAGTCAGCAGGAAGAGGGGATCACAGTGTTGTTTTTGTCCCGTCCGACGGCTTCTAGTGAAAATCCATCCAGAATTCCAATTATTCAGCCTACATCTTACCTCATTGCCCCTGGGGATTTACGTGACCGTGATCAGCACCTATACCCCATCGCCTTGTTCGACATAAAACAAACTTTACATGAAGACACTGCCATCTTTTTGGTCAGTTTTTCCTGCCGGGACATCTCGAGGTACAGGGAGATCAAGATCATTTCTTATGACAAGGCATTCTTGGCGCCAAGCTATTCAGTCGGTGAACATCAAGGGTGACCAACTGTACAGCAAGCACAAGATTTTGTCTGGAAGAGCAGTAACTACACTGGTGCACCGAAGCAGTGGTCAATCCCGTCCAATCAACCACTTTATCGATCACCAGCGAGAGGTTCTGGGAGGAGCCCCTCTTGGAACAGACTGTAAGCTTGTCCGAAACAAGTTAAACATCCAGCTTTGCAAGTCATATTATGCTAACTCCGCTGCCTAACACATAAGTGTGAAAGATCAGAAAATCAGGTTGATACGCTAGCGTCAACTGGCTTCTGTATTGACGGAGTTCAATCAATCCATGCAGTTGACAAGTGCGTGTCGAAACCTGAAGCTCTTACTGGTAAAATACAGGTAGGTCCGATAACTACTTCCAGACGGCCTGACTGGCTTGAAGACAGAAGAAAAACTAAATTTGTCAACTTAAAAGGACAAAGCCCATGCTGCTGTTTCCATCCCTCTGGGAAGTGAAGGCTAAAAGATGTTCGAACTGACCTGAGTCAGCAAGGCAAACGCACCAGAGTTGAACGATGGAAAAAAACAAGTGTACTGAAGGATTTGCTTTTAGGCAGCAGTACATATAATTTTACCATCCTCCGATAATTATTTATGGATCATATATCAAGCCGGTCACATCTCTCTACAATGTCTCTATGAGACTGAAACAGACATAGAATGCAGAAACACTGAAATTATGCGCAGGCACTATAATGCTGTCCTCATCAGACCCATGAGCATTGAATCGGCTGCAGCAGATAAACTGTCCCGGAGAAAATTGAAACAACCCATGGACCCCCCCTCTGGGGTGCGCTAAATAAGCCTGGGATTATTAAATGACTTATTTGGAGAAGTCATCAGGCCGGTTACCAGACCTTGGACGAGGCACTTCTCCAATTGATCAGACGCACCAGGCAAAAACAGGAAGTTCCACCGGAATGCAACGATTATGCACCTCCATAAAGGAAACATAAGTAACACCTGACCCGACGACTACAGAGACATCGGCCCACTGAGCTGAATGAGTAGGCTTCTGGCATGAGCCGCACTCGACCGTTTAACTGCTCCGTTATCGAAGTGCATCTCATGGGTTGTTTTTCGTGCTGGTCATAATACGGTGGATTTGGTATGTGCCATACCACCAATTCAAGAAAAGTCCAGCAAACATCTGCAGCCTGTATAGACGGTCTCCATAGATTTTGCGAAGGCTTCTGACTCTTCTAACCACGAAGTTCTTCGGTCAGTTCTTGCTATACATGGCTATCCACAAACATTTTTGAATTTTATCCCAGACCTACATGATGGGATGAGAACAAAAATCGAAGTCTATTAATCGACTTAAGATGGTTTCCAAATCCTTATGGGCATAAAGCGAGGGTGTCCTTTTTCCTACTCTCTCAGGCCTGCATCTAACGCACGTTGTGAAGCCGGTTTTCATGAATGACGATGCTGGTGTGCAGTTCGAAAATCGGGTTGATTAATGTCCCGTCTGTAGCAGACGACTAAGCTTGTGAAAAGCTTGTGGGTGTGTGCGTACTCACCTCTGCTGACGTCTGGCGGCTGCCAGCAGTCGTCCCTCCCCAATACCAACCTGGCAGTCACCAAAAACCAATAAAAAAGCGTCCGTTTAAGGTGTCCGCTACGTTATCTGACGGGGAAGTTTTGATAGACGAGTCAACTGATCGACACGACCAGAACGTTTGCAGCGTTGTCATTCGAGGCGTCGGACAAAACAATCACATTTCTCAAGCGCCAACTGGTGTAACCTTTCAGGCGTGATAATTCAGGTACGTTTAGCATGCGTTGGTGGAGTAGTGGCAACACACTCGCTTCCCTATAAGACGTCCGAAGTTCAGACCAAGCACTGCTAAAGAAATATACCTCTGATGAGCTCTAATAAGAGTGACACTCGAGTCAATTGCTCTCCCCCCATTGCTGTAGACTCACCAGCATATATGCACCTCAATGGCAGGAGGACTGTTCAAAAGATCGTGACGTGAAAATGAATTCTACAATTCTGCAACCACCAACAACCCATACACTGTTGGTCGTCGCTTTGTTCTGCTTACGTTGTGTCAATCTTTGTCACTTGTTCATACATGCCGCTTCTGTCCAGTGTGGGTTTGCAGTGCGATAAAGCCAGTTGGGGTACATTTATTTCATGAGATGAGGAATAATGACCATGTTGATGGGGTAATCGCCACTCTTGTCACATCCAGTTTCTACTTTAAAAGAATAGTTCCAGGAATGAAATCCGAAAGGAGTTATGAGCCCGTTGTTTGGTGACAGGACACTCGGGTGGAAAAAATATTCGTCACTGTGGAAATGCTCCGGGTAATTGGATCTCTGATCCAGTGTGTGCAGGCCAAGAAGGATCAAATGAAGCAATTTCGGAAAAATGGCTTTGCCACTACTTTGGAAGGCCTCAAATTTGGAAATGAATTCAGATACATCTGTTTTACAGCCATCACTGACTTGATTATAAGACTCATGTCCCCTTGTGGCGATGGCCGTTAATCGTTACGGTGTGAAGCCAGTGATGTACCTACCGATATGCACGTTACCAGAATGAACGACTGCTATCTATCCAATGGAATCCCTTATCCAATGATGTGTACAGCACGGATCTAACCAATCTAACTTTTTTTAGATGCTGTACACGTGTCGTACGCAGAATTTTTCGGGGAGCTCCCCCAACACTTAATACAGCTATGAGGTTTGCGGGAGGAATCCTGCAATATGACGCAGACCTGTCTTCAAACGTAAACTGAACCTGAAGGAGTCTGGATATCATTCGATCACCCTGAAAACGACATTCTCTACCTGAGCAGTTAAAAATCGTTGGTTCCTTCTGGTAACCCTGCGCTTAATCATGTTCAGTTAGCATAAAATGAAGAATCACTTAACGGTGACTGGGTATTTTGAAGTATGTCCAAAAACTTCTCAGAAGAAACCGATTTCTGTACTCAGGAACACTGTGGGCTTTCACGTTGTTTTACTGTACACGCAACAGTTGCTGAACGGCCTGACAATGTAAACTACTCTCGACATTTGATCCACTGTCCATTTGACATGTCAGACTATTTATGTAGCCACTTTCAAGCAGACTGACTGCCTTGCATATCAGTATCACTAGCCATCAGGTTGAGCAGTAAATTACGCCATGGAAGCGCAGAAAGCTGCCATACGTACGCACTACTCAAACAATGGATATTTCCTGGCAACGTTAGAAGTGGATACTTTCAACACTGTGGCTAGGAAGGTTTCAAAGAGCTCTTGCGTATACACGAGTTGGAGCGCCAGCATTGTTCATGCCATCTACATACGGCTTTAGCAAAATGTATTAATTTGCATACCAATTTGGTTTTAACGGAAGACTCACCTGGAACCCAGCTGAATCTCTCGTCTGTAATGTTTTTAAGCAACTGAATGTGCTGCACCTGGCCGCCTCATGTCTCAGTTGGCACGATACTCGAGATATCGCGATACATTGTATAGACGTAATACACTGCAAATAAGGTTGCTGAGAACTCTTCGACAGCCCAGGACCGGTTTGCCCTTCTTGGGTTTTCATCAGCTCGTCATTGGAGGGTCATTGTAATCCTCGATGTACCGTTGTTGTTTTTTTGATTTTGTTCGGCAGTTAAATTTACATTTGTTCATGAGGAGTCTTAAATTCTAGTAGATAAGAAACGAAAAAACATTCCGCCTGGGATGATTTTATGCAAAATACTTCTGTACTTCATAAGGGCCTGGAATCCGTTGTGTCCCACGTACAGTAGTAAACATCACCCCGCGCGAATGAACTTCACTCCACTGTAGGTTTCTTCACACGAAGAAACATCTGCAGATAATGCATAGTGGTGGCCACTGGATCACTACTCCTCAGTTTGGGCGATCTATACCACAGGCTGTTGAAGTCAAACACAGTTCAATATAGTTCAGATGGAGAACTGAAGGCTTGCAACCAAAAGCATCAATAACATCATCGGTACCTATACGACATTCTTTTCACTCAGGTTTTGCCAGCGCTGATTAACCCTGATGAGCTTATCGGTGCAGAAGCTCATGGGTGTTATGCAATGGATTTCGTTGCACTGTCACTGGTTCCTGATAGATATAATTTGTGCTTAGTTTACGGGGCTAACAAACACAATGGTCCCAAGCTAATGATGCTACCAAGCGCTCATAAAACCGTTTTTAACGGGCCTGTATTTCGTTTATTTAACCTTACGATGTTTCTTCCAGAACCAAAAGCCCTCTAATGTTGAGCAATGAAAGAACTATAGCCGATAAATGTGCATATTTTCTAGGGAACCACTCCTCAGGGGCACAACTATGACACTGCGAGTACTCTGATTCCAAAGATGTACATCAGTCCAAAATAATATTTCTTTCTTGTACTGAAATAGGGAACCATTCATATATCAACGATAGCGCTAACTGGCTCAACGTGAGAAACGAGTATTGTTACCCGCATGGTCTGCAAACACAAAATCACTTGTTTGTTAATTGTGACATGTAGATTTTAAAACTACGTCAGTTTTTTGTCACATTGGCGTACTGTGTACTCTAGGTACATCGAAAACAAAGTTAGCTGGAATAAGAACTGTATGATCAGGTGACAAGTGACACAAGACATTTAAACTTTTTAAGCAGAACAGTAACTCACGGAATAGTTGTGGGAAGACCAATGGTGGTGCAGCTGCATTCCTCAGAATTCATTTTGGATGAGAGGACTACACAATCATCTGTGGTTTCACTGAAACCACGGAGTTGAGCTAGAAGCTTGAAATAAGAAAGTGGGAGTCGGCTTATATGTTCAGTTCACTCCAGGCAAACCAGCATAGTGCTACCACGTACTTACTTAAGAACTAAGGTAACATATTCGCATACGTCACATCAGGCAAGAACCAAAAATGATGCTCATCTGGTAAGATCTGGCACTTTTCAGAGTATCACAACTTCTTTATGAGTGTTACATATTCAGCTTAAATACATGATCAACTAACCAAAGGTGCCCGACTCACGAGACACCCCGGGGCTTTTGAATAGCAAATGAGAAGTTTTCCGATACCTCGAGTGGCTTCCCAAGAACTACTGGTTTTTCCAAAATGAGTGTAGTGAGTAGTGTTTGATCATCCGAAGCGGTTGTTTACTTACAACGCTAATCTCTTAAAAAAGGTGGACAATTCGTTTTAGAAGTTTTAGGCGTAGAACTGGAAAACACTTACCATACTAAGGTAAGTATTTTTATTCTGCTTTCTAACATCATATCTGCGTACGTAGAATTTATTCCAGCCGGCGTTTCGGGGAAAAACGCACTGTGTGTGATCAACATGTTCTTTTTATCGTGAGTGCTGCATTGTTTTCTCCTCTGGGTTCCGAAGTTTACCCTATGGAAGATAATTTGCTGATAAATTACTTGCAGTTCCGCTGCCTTCAGCGGAATTTTCTAATTAACTAACGAAGACATTTGCCACAATGACTAATTCCAGATAATGGGGCATTTCTGGTGAATTTAGCGCATCTCAAGTGTCAGATTGGTACTTCTTCGCTGTGAGGCTATTCCCACGTAGATATTACTACTCGTGTAATCCAGCTAAATTGAGTTTCTGAATGGCGGGCTCTCTTGCTCGGGGAAACTGACTAAATCCTGAGTTGTACGTAAAAACTGAAAGACGCTGAAAGTCATGCCGCTAATTTAAAAAATCTATTACGCTTGTGTGTAATTCCAAGTATGCTATTTTTACTAGAGCCCATGTGGACATGCTTTCCTTATTATGGAAGATAACTACTGGGTACTAATTAGAGACACATAGCCTCTTTCTTCTGGGAAATTTGTCATTTGAAGCAGGTGAAGCTGTGCAACTCTCTCCGTAATCTTATAATAAATCGGTGGCCGTGTGGTAATTGCTGCTCCATCTTCTTCGGAGTTTGTTTATGCCTTCTCAGCTTTCTCCATCAGGCGGAGGACATCATCTTCGGTATAACATTAAAAATAAATTTTTGGACTCAATACAACTGTCTTATTCATCGGTTTTTATATCCTTCCAATGTCTAGTGCAGTCTCAAAGTTCCAGAATCATCATTTACCTTGTAGTCGCCTATGTCTGTGGATTGCAACCGGAACTCAAAACTGGGTAAAGCTAATTCATATCGTCAGTGTTTGCCTTTTTTGGACGGAAGTACCCAATGGAATTTTATTGTGAACGAATAGTCTACGTGATTCGTAGTTTGTAACTGGCGTTAAGGTATGGTCAAGAAAGATGTGCTGGTAGTCAACTTTTATAAAACAGGTGATACTAGCGTGGTGTCTTGCAACTTTGACTGGGGTTTGAGGTCGAACGGTCCCTTCGACATTTATTGCTACGACTGAAGAGTGCGCCTATGGCTGCTAAAATATGTTTGCCACTTTATAGTTATACGAGGAACATATTCGATCCATTTGTTTTACTCCAGTACCTCTCAACGCATTCATGTATTCACAGACAGATACCAGAAACTGGCATTAGTTGGGAGCAGTGTTCTCGAGTGACAGATGAAAACGTTGACTAGTATTTCCTTTTGGTAGAGCATCTAGACATCTGGATGACAGCCTCTCCTGGCACAAGCCCTCTTGCGGGGTATATATGAGCTTTTATTTTACTGCATTTTAATACCTTTGTTTCCAACAGCCAGGGCTACCTGAAATTTACTTGAATCAGTTGTGTTTGAAATCTCTCAGTATTTCTCTCTTTCTCCTTCAAAACCACAAGCGTCTTGTTTTTGGAGGAGGACAGATCACGCTAACGAGGCTGCCATTATAATCACCGGTATGTCATACTGCAATGCGACGAAGTGAGAGTTACGGCATAATGTGCGTTGTATCTAACCGCACAGTGGCCATAAATATTTTTTTTGCTTTGGTCATCGGTTAGTAACAGAATAGTGCACCGGACTTAATCAGTAGAGCTGGATAGACAGCCTGATCGACCATGGCGAAATTGAACAGTATTCCTCTTTCCAGATTTTTTGTGAGGAAGATTGCCAAAACCATCCATTCCTCTGTTTGGACTGGAGGTGGTAATTAGCACATCAGTCCAACGCTAATGCTATAGGTGTTGGGATAAAGTTGTCCTTGTAGGTTAAGTGTCCCTTGCCAAACGGAATAAACAGAAGAGCAGTGTGTTTACCTGTTTTCGTAGCAGACTTTTCCGGTCTGAGTGAGAAGAAAAACAAAAACTTTCATCTGGGAACACTAACCCGCTTTTCGGAGGACACTGGACCCAAAGGCTGTAGTTCCTTATTTCTAGGAGATGAATCTGTTTGGCTGTAAGGTAAAGATTGTTGTACGTGAACATACAGCATTAGGAAAATTAGTGACTCACCCGACCGGAAGGGCTGTATAGACTTGTGGTACAGTTGGGCCCTGATCCCCAACATGGAATGTTTTGGCAGCGGATTGATGCAGAATGATTCTGTTGTGACAATTCATTGTTTATATCATTCGTCCAAAGGGCGATTGATGCTTTGGCAGGAAGACATATCAGCTGATCGAATTCATATTCGTTAAGCAGGTCCCCATCGACAGTTTGCATGAGCTTACATGCACTCAAATTGTACCCCTGTTAAGATATTATAAACCACCACTACGGTATATGAATATCTGAACTTTGAAGCGCAGAGATTCAAACCTGGAGTTAAGCGATAAGGTAGTCGCCTAAATATCTGTCACTCAAAATACCTGAATATGGTGAACAAGTGAACCTACAATTCATTGAAAGTACTTTATGTACGGGTTGTCCATCATAAATCCATCGTTTCTGTTGATCAACTGTGAGGTTGCAAATGAATATGTTAATTGTGTACGGCGTAATTTCATCGTTCTGTCGCAGGTTTCATGTTTACCGATACAAGAACCGCATCCCGTAGATCTAATGGTTACGGATTTCGCCGGTTCGAGTGATTGCCCATCTCACAAAAAGTAAACGACTGTCCTGTTTCCCTAAGACCTTTTAAACGTACAATGCTAATGTATTTAAATTTTCAGCCAAATGGTAAAAAAGACCTACTTTCTAAACCCTAATTCCACCGTATTAGGGGCTAGAAAGACAACTAAGAAAGAAAACGTCGGGACGTGAACGTCCCACCAAAGTTTGTTAGATAAACATCAACTCCGCGAATCCCCGTACTAAGAATCTCAAACAAGGACAAAAATATCACTAGCTGCAAACTTTTGTGGATTCACGCCTAAAGGCTCAACGACAGCCAATTAGCTCATTGCAAACCAACTAACAGATAGGCGATAATTATTTTCATTACTAGTAAACCTCTTTGGCATAGTAAAATGCAGACAAGAAATTAATTGGTTAAATTTTCGGGCACTTATGCAGAAACCTTTGTTCTTTCGACACTTCCAGTGGTTGATGTACAGAATGGCTGTAGTGTGGCTGTATTGGGTCTAGTGACAACTCCGTGTCGTATAGACGTATTCCCCCCGATAACTTGAAAACTGTAAAAAATATCGGGGCACCGTCTCAAAAATTCTCTTACCCTCAAATAAATTTTGCAAAATTTTCGGAAATTAGATCGACCTCTTCCTGGTTGTCATAACCAGGAGAGAGATTCATTTAACTGAAGTGAAGTCTATCCCACTACCAGTTACTTTATTTACCTATCCGTACTGCAGCCGACAGCAGAATAATACAAGCTAGCTATTATAAGCTGTGATACCCACTTACCTTAATTTGTGCTCTAACACCGTAACACTGGCGAGGGACACAGTCCTTCTGGGCACATTTATGTTGTTATCAGGATGGCGCGATGCACTTATGGGATCTAGTCGAGTACAATTTCACATATGACATAGTCATTTGAAGCAGAATACCTCACCCAAACAATTGAGAGGATGCTGGAACGTCACCGATCCTTATCTTCCTCGCATGTTTTGTTAAAACTTCAGTGAAGCTGCGTTAAAGCGAAAAAGGGCCTGGGGAGTACAGTGAAACCACACCGTTGTACCCAAGACTAGTGAGGGTGATGCTGCAACCTCCTGAAAACATTAGTGATTCCCTGGTGTTGCAAATGCCTAAAATTTGGCTGTTCTTTCACTACCATCACTAATTTCGTAGTTCCAGCAAAAAAACGTCCACAGAATTTAGATGTAGCCGATCTTTTTAAAGTAAGCATTTTTTGGAATATCTTCAAGGGCAGACGGTTTTTTTGCAACATTCTGTCGGGAGCATGGGAAAAACCAAGGGGCAAGGTCCGCATAATGGCTCCGAAATAATCTTGTCCAAAATTCACTGCAGGTAGAAGGTGATCGTTCTGGCACTGATGAAAGAACTACCGATGAATTCCCACCACCTGCAGTGGTTAAGCCCTCATTCAGTAAATCAGGGGCTTTAGGCATTTCAAAGAAACATAACTATTTGAGTCGTGTCTTCGAGAACACCCATTTGAAACCGCTGTTTTTAACCCCGTTACAAGCACTCGTCCATACAGAAGTGAGGTTTGAAGTACAGATTTTATCCTGCACCCAGAGTCAGTCTTCGTTGGAAGATCGAAAGGGGCTTGAGAGTTGTTTGAAACCTTTAGATAACAGCAGCGAGCATCTCACAGAAATGAAGTGAAAAACGCATAACTCCCTAAGGCAAATAGTCCTCCTCTTCCACAGTAGGTTTTACGTGCTTCTCCTGTGTGCGGTTGGACATAATGCAGGATATGTCTGCTAATCTATGTCAGTTTATATCCATATTGTTTAACTGAGATTCTGGAGGTGCAGGTACCTGAGAATGATCGTGGTAGTCTAGCCAGGTTCTTACCCCATCCGCTTCTATTCTTTTCTCTTTTTTCTTCACAGACCATCATTCACCAATCAGAACGCGAGTCAACGAGCAAGACAAAAGGACTAACCACCCAAGTAGCTAATCAAAACATCGTTCCTTCTTCAAAAGTGGACAGGCTCAGCAACAACAAACGCGTACACACTGATATGCCATTAGCTATGACTACTGCCTTACTACTCACTGACGATGTCACCTCGGCTAATGATGGACTGTTTGCAACGAATTCTTTGAACTCAGGAAGAAATTCAACCATCAGGCACGCCACTTGGGCTTTTTCACTTTTCTGCATCAGATCACGTATAGTCTGTAGATAATGACTCGGTTTTGAAGTTGTAAACTTGAATCCCGCTTTGCAGTTGACGTCACTTGAGAGGCCAGGCTAAACAAGATCCCACGGCGTAATTTCCGCTGTTGAAGGACGGCAGTCCTATGTACCCTTCAAGTATGCGTGTAACCCATTGCTGAGAATCACGTCCAAACTGACTGGTTCCCAGCTGCTGGTAAGAAGGCTTCAAGCCCAAATCTTTCTCACGATTCGTGAGGGGGGTATCCATGATCATCTCCAGCAATGGTGAAACAGCCGCATGGCATATTCATTACGTTTAGCGTATCTATTGCGCTTAGTTTAGCTGGTGCATCTGAAGGGACGTGTATACCAGGACACAATAAGGTCAGTGTTGTTATGCGGTTGTGAGACGTTTCTACAGCGAGCGGTGGAACCAAAACATTTCCAAGTTCCATATAACTGTTGCCTCAGGACCATAGCTCGTATGGGCTGGCGCCAACGAATCCGCGACGAAACAATTAAAGATGGGTTTTTGGTTGTGCTGTAGAGACTTCAATCGAAGAATAAGTCCAGCACCAAAGGTCGCGATGGACTACCTGTGTACTGCGCGTGTCAGCTAATCATCTGTGAGAAATGGTGCTGTCTTCCGCGTCAAGTTTAGAGCGGTGGTCAACATTTAGCCTGCAAAAAGGGCATGAAATCGATCACAAAGAGTCTGTTGGTGCTACTCGCCTTCCAGTATAAGGTACGCGTGATCATCTCTGTGCTTGTCTGGAGACCCAGGAAGATACGAGAGATGATCGATGTTGACAGCATCCTTGTGGACACTTGGTATCCAGACTGCCTGTATGAGCAAATGGAGGAGCAGCGCCCTGGGAACGCTTGAAGTGATCTAGACTTCGGCTTCTTCCTTCTACACGTTTGTTCTTTTTCCCAATACGGCTTTCAGTTAAACTGTGGTTATACAGCGGGGAATTACTGACACTGGGTCGACAAATCAGCTATAACCAACTGTACCCATCACAAGTTCCTATCACCACAAACCGAAAAGTCACCCTTCCAGCCTATTTATTATTGTTTGGAAAATACGGAGTAATTTCCAAAGCTGGCAAAGCATGAAACCTAGGTTTAAGGAGTGCAGTGTAGACTTCTGCACTTATATATCTTTCATGGGGACGGATTATGATACACTTGCGGTGTACAACTAATACCTAAATATTAATGTTCACAACACTAATATATCTCTGATGCTGCTGCTAAGAGCACTTTACCGATGACAGTCTGAACTCCCTTCTATGGATCCCGGATGATGTTGCGCTATGTTTGTAAATCCGGTATATATGACACCACATGGTATAAACGGACGGATATATTGTTTTATGGGACAAGAATGGTTGGAACGGCTCACGCAGATTTTGGTTTCCTGCTTGTCAAGTGGCACTACACAACCCCTTTGGGAGACCGTCATGCGAAACAGGCCCAACGGTAGCTGTTTTCTGGTTCCGTATTATGTTCGCAACTCCGAGCCTTTTAAACCCTCGTTCCTATTAAGGCATCAGTAAAGACTATCCTTGGGAAGGGTGCAAAGTGGTTTTGCTCAAGAATGGTCTGTGAGGGGTGTCACATATTTCTTGAAGGAATAAACCCTCCCCTGTTTCCCCTTTGGTGATTCATCTCTTTGAAAACAATGATCGCACAATATCCATTTTGGACGTATTACATGATGAAGTTAATCCTTTCTAACATCTATCCCAGATGGCAGCAACCCCCTAGAAGATCGATTGTTCCCATACTAGGTGAGCTTATCTTTTAGATGATGGATAAGTAAGGCATACAACAAACTGTTCACACTCTCACATTCCTGCCATAGACCAGCCTGACTAACGAAAAGAGCATTCTTCCGTGGCTGAGTAGAGTATTCGTTTGGTGCACCAGTTAGCAATTTTTTTAAAATACAACTCCAATATGTTTTTTTTTTGCAAGAGGAATATAACGCCGTCTGATGTAATATTAGGTCTCCAATTCGTCAGCAACTGCAACCCTTTGGTGTAAAACTACTATGCAATTTGCATAAGTTGAGTGTAAATCTATCTATTAAGTATATTCCTCAAGGAAGTAGACAAAACAGGCTCCCTATTTGGTGGAGAATTCAACCGCTTCTGTCACTGTCGAAATGTTAGTTTAAGATTCGACGAAGGGTAATGATAAAGGTGGTGGAATTCAGAGTAGTTCGACCACATTAGTCCTTTATCTTGTAATCAGGCTTATAAAGTGAACGCGCAGGCCGAATTCCAAACCAATGGTTAGGTAATTTTCAGCTTAGTGAGTATTCAGCTAAGAAGTTTTGATTTTTCTTCAGTAGCCGGAAACGCTGACTGCAGAAGTGCTGGTTAAGTGAGGTTTTTTGCCTGATTTAATTCCCCCAGCTAAGAAAACGGGTTGAATTGTTCTGATTTGGAAATGCAGTCACGTACAACGTATACCCAGTAACTGACTGGAACGCGAAAATAGAATGGAACCCAACATTCGTGGTGACTTAATATGTTCCGTACATATTATTTTGCCACCAGACGTTCGCCCTCTGTACAGGCTTACCCAGTGTATCGCAAGTGTAAAGTTCTAGGATAGACTGACTGATCTTTTTGGTAACTTTGTTGTGACTTTACCGTACATAAAAAATAAAACCAAGCAAGTGCAAATTTTAGAATTAGGTGATAGCCCGTAGACTGAAAATTATTAGGTCATTTCAAATTACTGCTTTCTAACTTTACATTCCCAACTGTCACTACTGAAAGAATTTTAAAATGATGGGAATATTTTCTTACCTTATTATCGGCGTTGTGAATTTTCACGAATCGCCCCTGAGGATTGATTTCAGAAATTTGCAGTGCCCCTGAAGTACTAAGGCAAAAATTCGGAGAGGTTTAATTAAAACTAGAATAACGCAAGCGGCAGGAAAATGTTGAGTCTCAGAAATGGGAGCTGTTCTTGGGGATGAAAAACTTATCCATATTTCTTAGGTTCGAGTACGTTTGCGCCCAGTGCTCTCACCCTATTACTACCCTTACTGTGACGACTCCCCCGTCAACCTCTGGATTCCAGATGGGAGCGCCTGTTTATCTCTGGAATTTGACCCCTCACTAATCAGACCAATAACCGGCTTTTTATTGGCTAATGCAACTTCTGCCTCAAAAGTGAAAATTAACTAACGTCTAGTTTATAGCCAAATAAGACTCTCTGGTCAAACTTAAAACAGAGAGCATATACGCAACGGTACGCATAGACAGGTAGCAAATAAATAAGCAGCGCGCATTGGTGCGTGCCTCCTACCAATTGTCCTGGCCAGTACTTCAACTACCATCAGAGAAGGGTCTCGCATGAGTGTATCTGCAGTTGTCTGGCCCACCTGTCTTTCGACACCTAGTGTGCATTGCTTATCTGGTACGCCTATAATAATACGCACCTAAGTGAATTAACATGAAATCATCAGTCGGCTGAGCCGAGTAGAATCATTTCACCGTCGGTGTGGCTGATGAATAATATTCAGGTAACAAGTGATTCGCTCAATTCAGCCCACAGTTCCGTCAATTTTCTGATTCCTTATAGAAAATGCAGCAGAGAATCCATGGAAGTCATAAGTTATTGAGAAAAGGGCAGAGAAGGAGAAATTAAGAAGACTCAGTAGGTACCTGCGACTGAAGAAGTTTAAATTTAGCCCACCTTAAGTGATAAGGGAAAAATGCATAACCGAATAAAACGGAAAGTGTTAGTAAAATGAATTAATTGGAGGTTGTGTAGTTACAGTTCTGTACGCTCCAATCAAAGCACTACATTGCCACAGGTGACCTGACCCAACAAAATGAATTAAAGGTTCCTGGTGAAATTGAGCTTTATATCTACTGTGCACCAAGACGCTTGTTAGAAAAACGATATTGCATTACTTTTAAAATGTTCGTGGCGAAGTGATATTTGTCGGGGAAGAAACCGTTTGTAAATGGGACAACAGATTACCACTGTGAAGAAGACGCATCGCATTCAATGCTGACGCAACAGGCCTTTGCTTCAAAGCACTCTCCTTAAATATACTGTAGAGTAAAGATCTGAGACGAAGTCCTAGTTTGGTGAAACTCAGAAAACGTCAAAAAATCTAGCTTCAGTAATGGCGCTAACTAAAACACCAAAGATGAACCAAACTTGTGAAACTCACCGATGAAAATCCCTTGCAATAAAATTTTGTTTTCTTTTGCTGTGCCTGCTTGGTGTGCTTTGGTTTTCATTTACCATGACTGAATATGTTGTCTGATATTCAAAATTCACTGATCTGTCAAACCTTGGTGAAAATTATTTATTGAACTCAGCCGATGCTCTTCGTCTTTAAGGAGGCACTGAAGCTTTCTTATCTCATTCTGCACAGATATTATGTCAGTGCAACTCTCCTCGGAATTGATAAATTTCTCAACCAGAGATCCGAGAAGCCCTAGGATGGTTTCTGCATAAGTTGATTTATGGGAGATAGAATGTCGCGGAAATTCTGCGCTTCGCCTTTTTCTTCGAGTTCGGTCCACAGACGTGTACAACTGTCAAAAATGTGAAAAACTACGTTGTTGGAAATTTCTGATATCTTGCTGGCAAAAGTGCAAAAATGAAAGAGCATAGGGTATGTTTTTACGATGAGTTCTTTAGTAAACGCGTTGGTCTAAAACGTAAACCTTTTTGGAGAAGGACAGATAACACCTACTGGAAGAAAACTCTTTTTTCAAGTGTACTTACTCATCCATAGTAATTCATGACCCCGATTTCTGTAGTTTTAACACACAACTTCACAAGAAATGAGAATATTCCGAATGTTCACCCAAGTGAAATAATTACGAAAGCGTCAGAAAAATGTTCCAATAAGTCACCATCCTGGCTATTTACCCGACAAATCATGTAAGTGGAACTCCAAATCAGGAACCTTAAACCCATAGCTGTTTTTTGGAAATCTACTCTTACATAATTCAGATACTTAGTATAAGGGGATGAATATATAATCGTATTTCAGAATTTTGGATTGCAATATACCACAAATAAAGTGTCTTTCTTTACGATGCTCATGCACAGACCGTTTTGTACGGCACATTTTGGAGAAGCGCTAACAAATCGACACTTCGGTTGAATAATTTCGCCCAAAAGCTAAATAGGTTGTGTGAATGTAGAATGTCTGCTTTGAAATGAGCATCTATTATGTGTACTTTTCACGTTCCGTTTTAAGCTCATATTTATATTTCAGCAGTTCATGCTTACGAGCAGTTTTCCTTCTGTTTTTTTTTTTTTTTTTTTATCCTTTTTTTTTTTTTTTTTTTTTATTTTTCTTTTTTTTAAATTTTTTTTTTTTTTTTTTTTTCCCTTTTTTTCTTTTTTTAGTCTCATTTACCCTCTACTTTACTCAACTGGACGTGTGATACAATCCAGCTTAAAATAGATCGACCTTTCAGAATAAACGGTACCGACTGCACCAGTTTTAATCATAATATTCGTTATACTCAAGTTACTAACACAGTCAGCATGCTTTTGTGCAAAGCTGAATACAGAAAAGCACCTTGATCTGCTCACTGGCACCAGGAAATTCTATGATAAACACCTCAAGCTTTCCCGACGATCCCTTATTCGGTCACTCAGATACACTTATAGAACAACTAACATGAAGTAAGCGCTTGCCCTAGCAAGAACTTGTGTTTGAGAACCTACGCAAACTTTAAAATAGCAAAAAATATGAACGTGGAAAATTTAGCTGCTTACTTTATAAGTCCAAAGATAATGAAATTGAACATATTATTTTGAACCTTTTCGAGACAGGCAGACAGTGTCACTGTGTCTACCACTTTACCCACAGCAAACTACTTTTTACACTTTGCGCAGAAGACGTAAAAAAATAAGCAACCGGTGTGATCAGAGAAAAAATGGTCAGGCCTTTGGTCTACCCTAACCAACTCCAAAAGTGGTCACGGAATAAGCATTTCATGCTTTAAATGGACAGATGTTCTATGCGACCCATCAAACACAATATTGAATACTGAGTAATCAACCTCACTACGGGAGAGGCAACCACAGGCGGTCTTCAAACGGTCGTGTAACAATACGTGCGGTGCTCTTCAAACTTTTTAAAAGTATTAAGGGCGACTGCTCAGATTGAATTATCAAAGCGTGTCCTGTAAAATGTCAACGTTCTTTTATTTTTAGACTATATGCAACCTGCAGTAGATCAAATACAGCAACCTGGGCTTCAGCACTACTGAACATTGCCTATACTTTTCCAAGTAACGGTCGCAATTCGATATATGGCTTCTTAACTCGGACGTATATTTCCACTTATTTCTCCTTGGCTTCATTCGATTGCTGCTAGGTGTCTACAGGTTGGCCCCTTTTATTGTTTTGGGTCCTCTCTTGAAATAACATTTCTTTCACTCGCGTGTTTGATCGTCAGTGTACTAATAGCTCTAGCCGCACTCCAGTAAAATAAAATATCAAAGCACTGGACTCACATGCAGCAAACTTATCCGTTCTGAGTGAGTGGTACATAATATAACTGGTCCGCAATCCATGGTGTCCATGTCTACATAAGTCATTGTGACCACGTTTTTCAGTCGCTACATCCTACATGCAGCAAAATGACTTATTGTGAAACATCCATTTCTGCCTTTTAGATGTATTTTTCTCATTTTTGTTGTACCTCCTGCTTGTGCTGGTGGATGTCCTAAACAAATTACGCATGAGGCAAAAGAGAAATTACGCTAGCGAAAATGGTCTACACTAATATTACTTAGCAATCGGGTAAAACTGTTACTAGTAAGCTCATCTCCAGATATTGAGCTTGTTTCTGCCAAAGCCAATCTACCCGTACTATCCAGAAATTTACCAACATAAACCCCCTGCTTTGGCTTGCAGGCATCAAGAGTCGAATTTTGGAAAAAGTGCTGACAATTTGTGACCATTGGTTGTAACCAACCTTTGATACAAAGTCGTGCATTTTGGTGAACTTAACAATAATTCTCTCCAAATGAATCTTGAACGAATCGGCCATGTGAAATTTACTAAACTCTAACAGCTCCTCTCGCCAAAATAAAAACAATTTAATCCCAGATTCTGCTGGGTGAAACAGGAAAAGCGACGGAATGTATTGGCACAGTTCTGTAAAATTCACGGCATTCCAGCCGTTGTTCTGGGTGCATATTTCTGAAGTTTGAGTAACTATGTTTCAAAAGCTGTTTCGAACTCTCAGGTGTCTCTGTATATCGGTTAGTAGGAATCTAGCGCCAGATGAGTGAAGTCGATAAGAAGCGCTGTGTAACAACAATGGTTACTCTAGTGAATAAAGTTAAGAATAAGAAAGCAACCTCGTACATTATCCAGGTTGGATTGATGCATTCTGGTATGTGTTGGTTTTCTAGACTTTAGAACACCCGCCATACAGAGAAGGAAAAACTAAAGTTCAACCGTGTCCAGTGGTATTTCAAAGTACGCATATTTAGCCTCGGGGAAATTTCATTCTATGAAGAGTTGTGCAGTTCCGTAGTCAAACGTACCAGACAAAGTTAAACTCGGTCCGACTCGTTAAATTTTACCCTAACCGGAAGGAAAGAACCTGGGATTCCTTATTCAAGAATAGGTTCGACAAACTCTGAAACACACTTCTAAAAGCCCATTAAGTGAACAATTTGCTACGATGCCCACAGCACCAGGCAAAACTTCACCCTTTACGCGCCTAGCACGTCTGAAATGACCAAAGATCAAAGACCTGCACAACGGTATTCTGCAGCGTAAACCGTCCCACCACAGCTTCCCTACCGCAAGGAACTACGGTGGTGTAGAAGGAGATGGAGGCCTGACAACCCATCAAAAACCAATCACTGTACTGAGTACTGATCCCGTCGGGATTCTTGACATTTTTCTAGGTTTTCGAACTATCAGCAAATAGCAAGCGTGGGAGCCTAGGTAGGAGCAGTAAGCATCGGACATAAATATTTCCGAGTGCAGTCCTATAAAATCTGTACTCTATTACATTTAAATTAATAGAGATGAGAAAAAACTCGGAGGTTTGTTTTAGACCTATCTTAAGTTCACACTGAACCATGTAGTGGTTAGCTGGTAACTCTGTAGGATGTCTAGAGTACACTTCACTCAGTTGCGACTGGCGATTTCAGGTCTAAGAATCAGTCACAACTAGTGGTCAAGAAGGGGTCTAAATTCTCAGCAAAGGTAGCGCTGCAGCCTTGTTCGGAAGCCTGTTTCACAAATTCTTGGCCATGGAAAAAAGGAAAAAACACCGATGTTATCTTCCTAAACTTAAAATTTTAGTCTTATTCCCAGGACACAAACATTATCATCTTGTGGTACCAATCGACCAATCAAGAAGTACGATGATTTTTTCGGTTTCTGCCCGTGGGTGAGTATCGAAAAATGTTTTAACTGATTGGTTGTTTGACCTCTGCCACCAAGTCTTCCGCTCTCCCAAGATATCCTGAAAATATTTCCTATCCTCATCTGTCCGGATGCTGCACTCCATCTTCAAGCTGTTCACCAACATCACTATATGGTACTTTGTTCACCTGAACGGGATGATGAACAGTGTGGGGCACAGTAACAATCATTATTGAACTTTAATGCCCACTGGGTATTCATCTGAAAAGTTGCCCGTGTACAATCTTGTAGCTTTAGCTTGCAGGTAGTTGGCTGTCGAGTGTATCAAAAATGGCTGAAGAGTGCTTCCTTGAAGGTCGAAAAAGGTTTTGGTGCATTCTGTTATTTTGCGAAAGTGTAAGACTATTGCATTTACCTGTTTTCATTGACCAGCTGAACTTGTTCGGCATTTATGGGCTAAGACCGGCTAGAAAATAATGACTCCCGGATGTTCGTACATATATCGTCTCAAGGCTCTGCTGCAAAAGACATCTCACCCATCTTTTAACCACCTTCTTAATCGCCGACATCAAAATAACTCGCCCCCAAAATTGCCGAGCTTTGCTTTCCACCAGTTTTTTAGGGAAGCTCAGTAATGATTTCCTTCGATGTTGCTGGTACCATACCTTCTTCCACTGACGGGTCAGCACCGGTGCCGGAACGGTCGGTAGAGTTTCAACGAATGAAATTCATCCGGTTCAGACGCTTTATTTTTGTCCAAGAAAAGCTTAATTGGGGTTAATTCGGGTGCTTTTTGTAGTTTTACTCAATTTCCACTATTGTATATAACTATTCCGATATCTTTATGGGTCCTGACTGTGATAAACTAAGGAGGATACGCGAACCAGTTAGAAAACTTGCACCAGAGTGTCTTCCACTACTTGAGCTGCTTTGATCGTTGGTGTTGGTAACTTCTCCACTTTCCTGGAGCTTCAGAGGATGTAGATGATAACTTGATGCGCCTCGTCCTTTGCGCTCTGGATCTTTAAACATTTCTGGACTTCGTTCAAGAATTGTACACATTGTGAGTCCTCCTTACATCTTGTAATACGATGATGTTCCGTTTTCCTGGAAAGCCTTATGTCTGGCACATAGGTAAGTTTTAGTTCTATCCATTTCATGGGCAACTTTGATTGTTGCAGTTGCTTTGCATGAAGCAATAGGACTTAAGGAAGTAAATTCAGATGTGCTTTGGCAACGTGCAGCAACAGCTGGCCCAGAAGATGTGTGCGGATCAGCTGGTAGTAAGTTGTGTGTTCACACACAAGAGTTTCGATAATATCAGATGTGGCGTATGCGTTGCTTACTATGATGTTTTGTTGCTTTCTCAGACGTCTGCGTTAACTGTGCAACCAGAGCGGTCATGCTGGATCTGCCTTTATCAGACTGAAGGCCTTTGTCTTAAAGAACTGCATTTTGTAGTTTTTATGCATGGTTTTTGTGTACCGACTTTCCTTTTCTTCCGTGCTATCCACAATCCTTAAGGAATGACACTCGATCAGTCAGGTTACCAGCAGCCAACTAACGGTGGTTTTACCAATTATTACCTCCGGATTTATGCGCTTAATTGGGTAGCCTACTGTGAATAACTCCACGACCAATGGGTCAAACTGATTAAGGTTACGGTGTAGATCGGGAAGTGCTGTACTGCATTATTGTCTCTCGCTTTCCGCATGTGGTCTGAATGTAGCTGTGTAACCATTTGATGACCAGGCCATTATTTATTGGTGGTCCCGTAAACCGTGGAATGTCGTTATCAATAACAGTTAATTACGGTTGGCCGATGGCTATTTGGCCGCTAATAAATATTGGAATGCGTTTGAATAACGGTTATTTCACCGTCGACTGACTGCTATACGCGGTTTTTGTAGTTATTTGACGGTTATTCCTTGGTTATTTAACAGGAAACCACTGTTGAGAGTTTTTCTAGATAGTAAGATAATCACAAAATACTGTTATTTTGTAGGTCTGACGGTACAGATGACCACCTACAGACGATGCTGGATAGGTAGTAGGCACACGCATTTGACCGGATAACTGGGTTTTCCCCACCGCTTGTGCTGACAGGGATTCATAGAAGTGAAACGTTGGCATAACATGTGCAGGTTCATAAGAAAAACCAACAACATTAACGCCTCCTTCCAAACTTTAGGACACCCGAGTGACAGCATTTGGAACTACCGAAAATGTAGTCCTGTGCAGATTGGGCATTAATGTCTCTAACTTACTGACCGGCACCGGCCATGTTTTTATTGGAGGCTAGATGCAAATAGAATACCAGCCTCAATTTTCGGCCACAGGGTCTCCATCATCTCACTTTCCCTCTCTCGCCATTGCATGAAACAAACTCACCTTTATATCGTGGTTTGAAATACTAACAAGTACAAATAACATAAAGAGCGAGCGAATAGTCGCATACCTGTTACGTTCACAAAACTCAGTGGGCAGTGAAGAGTTGAAGGACAAAAGCTGCTGATCTTTTTGCTGCAAAACTGTTTTCAGTTCACTGACCTCCAACAAGAGCTTTGCGTTTTTCGATGATTCGAGTGATATTCTATAAGAATCTTCAAGAATTCAAGACGAGAATACATACCTATCAGCCAACCTAGCATTTTCTTCGGTTTTGTTATAAATTTCTCTTTCTAATTCCTCTATTGTATTCTCAAGTTTCTTTACTGAACAAATTAATTTGTGCAATTGTTTTTCGTATGACAGTTTTAGTGAGTGCATGTCTTCCTTGAGTGCTTCGATGACAATGGTCAGAGAAGGGTAATCTTGATGCCCGAAGAGTCTCTTGGCCTTATCAATATACTGCATGAATCGTGTATTAATCTCCTCTAATTCACACTGAAGATGGTGTAACATTTCTCGTGGTCACGATAACAGTTAATAAAGCTTAAAAGACCGCGAATTCAAGTGATCAAGACTCGTCAGTGAAAACAGAGCCTTCAGTTCAGTCTGGAACGCGGATCATTACAGCAATTAACCAGTTAGTCAGGAACGGGTTGAGGGAAGAAGGGCTTGTCCCGTGGGGCTCCCTCACTTTCTGCTCGGCTTGAATGAGGCTATTCCACACAGAAAGACAAGTTCCACTAGGATGCCCTTTACTCAAAGAGCTTCCAGGGAATTTGTCAAGTCCTTCAAATTGTCTTTCGGACTATTACCCGAGCATTGAATATACTTCCAGAACATAACAGATGAATTCGATATAAAAATGCCTTGTCAACACATTCCATCAGTGCACATAAATTGGCCTCCATATTTCCCCTCGTTTCCGACGGTCATTGGATATGTATCAAAAACTAGTGGGGAGCGTAATGCCGGAAAAATAATTTTGTATCTTTATTAGAACGCTAGACTGCTGTAAACGATCACCGTTTCAGTGCACTTTTTCAACCATTTTTATCGCATTTCAATTTCAATCAATTTGGAGGGGATACGGAATGAAGACAGCGAACCTTTAAATAACGTTTATGGTAAACGGTCCCTTTCTGCACGATTCACAGTCTTCATGATCGTAAAACTGCCGAAGCCACTGGCATACCGAACATTGAAACAAGTGACTGGTGCCGGCTGACGCACACGTAACTCTCCAGTGCTAGTGTATCATTTTCTTATCCATTTTATTGTCGTTAATTCCTACCAGTGAAGCTCATTCAACTATGACAACGTTCTGCACAGAATACTTATTACATACACACTACATATGCTTAACCATTGCTATCACCCAGATGGTCGTTTTATCTCATGGTAGTGATCACTGGCATAGTTGTTGTGGTGTTCTCACAGGGCCTCAAGCGATTTCGCCCCTAGGAACTCACTTTTCCTATTGACCCTGGGAAATTGCCCACTTATTGTAATCCTGTAGTTATTATAGCATCCAACTTGTGCTGTTGGGAACTGTAGCTATGTGCACCGTATACTTGGCGGAACCATTGCGGTCTGCCACTAGGCAAGGCGTGAGTGTTATAACGTTGCACACCAATGTTTCCCAATGCAAATTCATCATTTCCGTATCGACCTGGGGTAAGACTTCTCGAGCTCACATAATAATGCCGTGAAAGAGAAATTCGCCTCGTTTTGAGGACTGACACCCACGTCCATTTATCAAACGAATTGATGAGTTTTCAACGGCCGAAAATGCGGATCAATACGAGTGCTCCTTGTTGGTTATGACCCTGGTTTCCCCCATTTTTCATTTTTGAATCCAGTTCCAGTCTGATAGAACATCAACAACTATTCTCTCCACATTCTAGACTGTATCGTCTCGCTCCATTGGAGCCCTAACTACGAATACGAACGAACTGCTTACCTGGCCTCAACCCCGTCTGGAATGAATTTGTCTTAATTCACTCAACCTTTCCTCGGATTCAACCGTCTCGGCGCACTTTCAGTTTGTCCTCTTCGTAAAGCGAATGATTGTCTTCACATTTTATGTTCCGTCCCGTGCATGAGCACCACCTCTCTCCCGAGGAACTTTTACACTCAACTCTACTTCAAGAGCGATACAAGTGAGTTTATACAGTCAAACTGTACACCGTGATCCTGAGATTTAAGCTGTCACTTATCCCTATTGCAACTTTCTCTCTTCATCAACCCAGCTTGCTCTTTTCGTGGCCCAGGCAAACAGCACACTTGTCCAAGGCTACGCAGCATCAGCAGTGGTCTTCAGCTCTATTTCAAACTGGCCGGCCGGATATCTGCAATGCGGTTCATTCTCCAGATGCGCTGTTATGGTTCATTATTGTCCGCAATTTAAAGTCTCCTGTCCCCTGTCAGACAGGATCTCTTGTTTTGCTTTTCTCCCGTTGTGTTGCTGCCCGCAATCTTCTAATATTGTGAGTGTGATCCTGTTTCAATTCGATGTGTTCCCTAATAGACGAAAAAACTAATTAC
Organism: Opisthorchis felineus; assembly: GCA_004794785.1. Taxonomy (NCBI): domain Eukaryota; kingdom Metazoa; phylum Platyhelminthes; class Trematoda; order Opisthorchiida; family Opisthorchiidae; genus Opisthorchis; species Opisthorchis felineus. The sequence continues at coordinate 115,739 of SJOL01006427.1, read as the reverse complement.
CGAGTTTTTCTGTCCCCATTGTCAACCAAGTTCAGATCTTGCCAATTTGGGCCTGACTCTATCTGCGTCGTATAATGCCCATCATTTGTGTGATTGCCCCGCTTCAGCGCATTCTTGACATCAGTTTTGCTTTTATGCTGAATTAACCATTAGGATAATGCCTCACGGTGTGCCACCCACCAGCTGGGAATAAACATTATTATTATTACTCGCAGTGACACGAGGGAGGTTCATATGCCCGGTACTGAAAATTTCCAGCCGACAAAAATCAAGCATCACAATTTCGTTGACACTTTCGGTTGTCGGAAGCTGGTAGCTGTGCATCATTTTACACAAGATTTTGGGCTCACTTTTTGGTTGACGGAATGAAAAATAAAACAACCGCCTCTAAGTATGCCGGGTGAGATCAGAGCGCATGCGAGAATTTCTACTGTTGCATCGTCTGTGATAATCATGGCGATGTAGCGGCACTGTTTTGGCACAGTTACGAATTCTGAGTTTTTTGTGCTTAACTGTTATAGCATCGTTTGATTACAAACCTGTCCTCAATTCTTGCTCGCATTAAAAACCCGAGTCCGCCAAACGTTGACTACCATGTTGCACCAGTTTTCTGAAGCGTAAATCCAAGACCCTTTATCCCACATTACTGCGAATAAAAGATATTTCCAGTGATATTACCGGGGCAAGAGAATAACTACTGCGCGCCCCAGCGGTTCTTTTGTACGCAATCGCCATATGCGCTCCTGAAAGCAGCGGGGACTCCTATGCTTCGGCCAGCATAACAATGGTATACGTGCATGGCCGGACGTATAATTCAGAACCGTTGAAAGTTTCAGTGACAACACTCAGTACCTAACGTGCTTCCTGAGTGACATTGTGGGCCTGCACACGCGAGAATTTGTGTACGTTTATTCATTCGTGAATAGATCCAACTTAAAATCGGAAGAATCTCCACCAACTTTTGTTCTTTCAAACGACGTCAATGCAATATTTCTCCCCCATTTTATGACAGGCTGTTCGAATCTAGCTTTCTATCTCGCATGTCACCAATCTGCCCCCAGAAACATCCTACGGAACACAGTTCTCAACCCTCACTCATCTGGTGTGGCTGAACGAGTCTTGTAATCATTCCCTGATGGCTTGTTTTTACCAAATGAAGATGGCGTCATCCGTCACCAAATATCTCTTACCGCCCCGATTTTGCATGGTCTTGCTTTCTCATGTCCAATGCTAGGATCCATTTACAAGATTAAGGAAGCAAACCTACCTCGTTGTAAGTACTACAACCCTTTTGTCCGTATTCTAGGCCCCGATGTGGTGGGGTTTTCCCTCATTAAAACTGCTTCAGAGATCCATGAGCTACCAGTAAGTCGACATAAGTTTCCAGAGTGCGATGCGGCTGGGCAAATAACACTCCGAGGGGCGCAAGACCCCACCTGTACAGCTCGACAGCTTCTTCGGACAAAATCGTCTATTCTCTGTCCTATACTACTGCATTTCAGGAGCGAACACAATGCCCATCTGCTTCCAGCCCGAACATCAAAGAAGCATCCGACCATAGCGTCCAGGAACCCCTTACCCCAAAATGTCATCTGAGCCTTCTCGGAAATCGAACCTCATTTTCTGTCCGTTTTTCGCCCGGACTGCCCCCAGCAGTGCTGCGGTTGACAAGGATTCCACAAATTCTCAATTACCTGGCAGGGATTCCTGCACATACACTGCTGGCATTCACAGATGGTGCTAACTTTGTCCTTCGTCTTGCGCCATTTGTTGCTTGAAGATCACAGCATTCACTGGCAGGTGACCCATAGTCCTAACCCCATTTTCCATCCCAAAATCTTCTCCCCTTCGGTTCACGTAGCACAGTCCTTTTTCATTATCTCCAAAGTCCACCTCCACGATCATTCGCTCTCGGTTTACGCCTCTTGGTAAACATATGCTCAGTGGACAACATACGACAACTCGAATTTTCTGCCACCGGTGATCTCTGGCATCGGTGTCCGCACACTTGCAAGGCAAAGTCCAATCCCTGTGGGTTCCCTGTATGCCTATTTGTCCCACTTCAGCGTCATGCTGGCAATCTAAGCCTGGCGGTGATCGCTAAGTAACTCAACGTTATCTTATCCTAATTTATGCTTATTAAACAACCCGGTATCATCACGTAGCCATGCTAAACTTAGGACATTTTCCATAAAAGAACTCCACACTGTCGAATGCCTTCACATACCCATCAGGCTGTAATAATTTCGCCTCATTTTTTCACAGGTTTCATGGGCGGCTGCAGCTGCTTCGGGTAAACTGTTTGATCATTATCCGCTCAAACTTCTATCTGTATGGACCTCTAACGAGAACGAAATTACCTGCGATCATCCATAACTCTAAGTCTACTCATGTTGTTCCCCTTAGCTAACACGAAGCTCGCTTCCCAGAGCAATGCACACAGCTTTTCCAAACACTTCAAGCATTACCTCCGTTACAGAGCTACATAAGAACAGAGGTATGCCGGTGCCCTGGTGGCATGGTACCGCTAGACCCAGCCTAGTGACCTGCTTCAACTACCCCATTCATACTCTAACCCTAATCCCGTCACCGCCTCAGGCACGTAGGCGCAAATACGCCCGAGCTGATTATAAGGACTCAACCAAGGTGGAGCGAGTTTGCTCTGATCCGCTGAGACCTTTGACTCAACCACCTCAGTTTTCCGCCAAACACCTAACCTAGCTCAACCCTGGCTGTTAACGTGACTGTTCGAGTAATCCAACATCAGCAGCGGTTTCAGCTTCAGTTTAAACCACCTGGGTTTCTCGCCTCAGTGTTCCTCTTTCTTCTGCCTAGTTCTTCTTTTGTGTTTTTCATACCCTTAACAATTTCTCAACAAGTATGAAGCCCTTCCACTTGGTTTTGCCTATTCTCCACTGTTGTCTCGCCAACCATGTTAAAAATGTTAACAATTGATCATGTTTAACTGTTCCATACATGTTGGGAAATAAACCCACCAATAAAACATTTATATTACATTAAATTAACGTCTATCAAGCTGGACTAATTAGGAAACAGTGCCAGCAAAGTGTTTTCGTTTGGTGAATAGAGGCACTAAATATTGACAAAATCATAGATATCGATGTCCACAAGAAGACGCTGAGTGTCGCAGTCGATCTACGCCTGACATTTAAAAGAATCGCTCAAATTTCAAAGGAATTATTTAGGTTTTGCCCAAACTATGCGCTGTCTCTCCTTTCATTTCTTTGATATCCACCGCCATGGCGCTGCCATGTGGTGAAAGGAGTAGATATTTGACGGAGAATAGCTTAGCCAGAAATCTATCGTATCTTAGGGTAACGGCAAATAAAAGGTGGCATCGTCTTCCCACACCGTTGCTTGCTTGAAATGAGCGATGGGACACCCGGGCCCCCAGCGAACAAAATCATACAGCGTTTAGGTGTGCTCTGTGTTGCACGATAATTGACGACCTAAACGCAAAACCTATACGGTACGGTTGGAACCTCATTCCTAACCGCAGGATTTGCAAACACTGGGCAAAACGAAAAAGCGTCCTAGTGGGAGAACAAAAATAAATTTACGGAATGTGTCAACATTGAAGAAAATTTTGGAAATGAATGCCGTTATCTCTAGAGCTTATTTTAAAAGTGCACCTTTGGTTGTTACCAGTACCTTGGTTCAGCTTAGGAAGCCATATAGACATAAAGAAGCCATAGCTGCTGCAGCCTTGTTGGAGTCCACCAAAGTCACTGGATGAGTCATCAGCCAACCGTGCGCGATTAACCTACGAGGTCCCTATTCCACCTTCCGGTTACCAAAGTGAATTCCTAATACAACATCGCCTCACCTGTAGCCTGACTCATATTCACAAGTAGCGACGTGAGCCTATCCAGCTTCACTGTACATCATGGGTCTGAGATGCAAGCCATCACTTATCCCCGCAACGAATATCTCCATCTCACCATTTCAACTCACACCTTTCATGACCTTGACCAATAACTCAACCGTTCAAGGCCAAGCAGCCTCAGCATTGGTTTCAATTTTTAGTTCAAATTGACCCCCAAGGCCAGTGAAATACTTGTGCTTCTCTAGATTCGTTGTTCAAATTTCTTTTTTCCTGCAATATACAGTTTTTTGTCACATGCCAGGCGGGACCCATTGATTTTTCCTCCCCTCTTTGAGTTTTCCCTCGCCATCTTCGAACTAAGGCAGTCTTGCCTTCAATTTGGTGTGTGCCCCAAAAGCTTTTTCTGGTCCCCAATGTCCACTGCACTTAGACCATGCCAGTTTGAGCATGGCACACTTCTGTTGGATAATATCCATTGTTTGTTGGAATGCCCCTCTTTCCCGCATTTCTGGGTGATAAATCTGATGTCAGTTATGCGTTAATTATGCTATGTCAGTAGGATCACACCCAATGGCATTCCACCCACCAGTTGGGCACACCCATTATTCTGGTACGAGAAACATACGTGATAATGTTGAATGTACACGTGCCACCCTCTGGCAGGCCAAAAACCTGACGAAAGCGTAAATGGTCCTTTGCACTGTTTTGGCATTATTACATTCCATGGGCAAAAGTTTATCGCACTCTTTTACTGCACATTGTATTGCATTCACCAAAACCATTTACCGCTTTGGACGCCCCCAGAATAGAACATCAATGCAATTCAGCCCTTGAGTTCTCTGTTTTTTGCAACTGTAGACGCTACTTGAAGGTCAAGCAGCGCGAAACACTGTGATTACACTCGCTGAAAAGGTGAAAGTCGGAGTCAGTTAGCGGAAGCCAAACTGAGAAGAATGCACGAGCTCGTGGTTTTAAGCCAGCAGATCATTCACATAATCGGAACAGTTGTTTCAGTGTGTACAGCGACTCCGTCCCTCTCATTTGCTTCTTATCTGCCTGAGGAGCGCCGCAACATTTAATACGAGTGTTGCATCAGATAAACAACAAACCAACCAAGTCTCAGCAAACTAAATGGAAAATCTAGCTTTCTCCTGGCGTTCGTGCCTTTGGGAAAATACCCAAAAGCTACACTTTGTCAGTATGGGCTTCCTTTCATTCCTGGATTAGAAAAACTTGATTGATGTTGCAGAAGATTCACCGTTCTAAGTGGCCTTTTTGATGCCTGTGCCGACTTGCAGCTCTAATGCGCTTGTTAGGCAATGGCTCTAGCATCCTCAAGTAAACCTGCTTTGATCAATACATTAGTTTTGCTTTTGTTCAAACTCTTGCACCACCATTATTTCGTTCAAATCGCTCCAGGTTGGCGACTGTCTTGCAAAGATTTCTTAAACCAACGTTTGAAATGAAGGCGTGTACACCTTATTTCCAATCCTGTCCATCTTATCCTTGTGTTATCAGCGACCGTATCCCAATTTAAACCCTGTTACATCTTTATCACACCCTTCCGTAGAGACGGTTTGGGTACTGTTGGCTTTCAGCAATTATTTGGCAACATGACAAGCCCTGACTCTATCTGTCAGTTATCGGCTCTGTATGTGATCTCCGGGGTTGCTCCAACTGCTTTTGTACCAAGTTTGAAGAGTTGCAACGAACAACAGAATACCACACATCAGGGTCACTGGTTTGTGTGCAGAAATAACCTTACCACTTGTCAGTTTGCTTTCTCTGTCTTATCTTTGCAAATCGGACATATGAGTAACCTGCGTCATGTTCGGACGTAGGTGAAACCACCAATTTTATGTGCGACATTAACCGAAATATAAACTTCAACTAAGGATGGATACTAAAATGCCTTTGCCCACATTATGGTGAACAACGGCCGTGATTTGCGCCTAGCCCATCTGCATACCTCGTTCTTGTGATCCACCACCAAAATTTTGGTTCCTCAGAAAACCAGTACGCCAAAACAGGAGCGGTAAGAATACTGACGACAGCCGGTAAGGTGCTATTTGCTTGCCATCATTGATAGATCAGTTCATAGTTGGGCAACTAAAACACTTGATGCACTGACAGTGATCGCGTGCCTGCGCATTATTTCGGGTCTGCTTGTGCGTATGACAGTGTTTGGGCCATTGTTTGCCGGAGACCTCAAATATGCACACAACGAAAGTAAGGCAAGTATCATCACGGACCAAAAACGTCCTAATATGTCGCAAGTCTCTTCCTTTGGTTAACACCTTTAAACGGAATTGCCCCACTTAGCTGGTGGGTTTTGCTCGGGGACTCCCAAAAGCGTCCATTATTCTTCTAGGCAAAAAGTGCCGATGGAGGTGCGAAGCAAAAGTTCAGCTGCCCACGTGTGCTAATTTAAACCATACGGTACTTTGGGGTTCGTTTTCGGCCTGAGTATAAAACGCAAGTAGGATGTCACTGAGGAAGTTCTTCTGTGTGGTCTGGACTTACACCCTGTTTCTGGTACCCAGAAACTAGAAGCATAAGCTTTTTGGTGTTCATGGGGGCTGGATCCGTGTACGGTTTATTGGACAGAGACTTACTCCCTTAAAAGTGAAGTGAGATCAAAGAAGGGCGTATTCACCTTATCGGCGGTTAAGTGCCATGGCCAAGTTAGCTTTGTCTTGCAAGGAATCTGTAATTTGCTGAAAGTGTCATGGTGTTGACTGTCCTCATCAAGTTGAATGTACTTCTTAGCTGCCTCTAGACTAGATAGGTATTCTATGTTTGTGACGTTTTTGGAATTGAAATTAAATCCTCTGATTAGAACATTCTGCTCTGCCCCTGTGAGCTGCCTGTTGGAGCGGTTCTCGCTCGAAGCGTCGCGGTTGTTCTCCTTTTCTCGGTTACCGACTACCCTAGAGGGATTGTTTTCCAGACAGGTTTTCTTGTTTATGGCGGCGGAGTTGTTTTAGTAGTTCTGGTCCCAATATCCTCCGGCAGACTGGTTTATGTTTACTGACCATTCTTTCATATTTTCTAATGCAATTCCGTGCATCTGTAATCATTAGCCGGACCATCCGCCTAACATTCTGTCTGGCCAACTTCGCAGCATGTGGATGATTCAGTGGTCGTCGATAGGTTACGCTACGAGAAAGGATGCACGTTCTTAGACATTCAAGGTAGGGGTGTAGCGGTTGTCGTGTGGAGGCTTGACGGTAGGCAAAAGTTTCCCATGGACGAGCTGTTTTGAGCGTGGAACGCCCGAATTTGTTGTCGATTTGTCAAAATATAGATAGCTTGGCTGTGTTTACTGTTGTTTGAACAGATGGCAGTTGACCTTTCCGCCGAGCTTGGCAAGCAGTTTGCAAACGTTTCGTCCCCATTCGAGGAGACATCGTCAGTGCGCAGTTGAGTGGGTGCTTCCTCCGTGCCCGTCCGCGTTTATATAGCTTTGAAAAGTATCTGTCATGTGATTAGCTACTCGGTATGTGCCCTTCTTGTAGTGTTATTGGCCCGATCGTGATCTGAGCTGCGTTGTGGTCTGTGGGCCTCGTGTTCCATTGTTCCGATGGATGGCTATTTTGGGGTGTTTAAGGTCCGTTCTCGATTGGTTCGGTTTTGGTTGCCTTGTGGTCTCTTCCTCGAATTTAGTAGGTTATGATGGCGGTTTCTATTTTTGGTAGATTCCTTACTTCAGCCTGGTTCAACCTGGTTGTTTATTTTAGCTTGTCCGCCTCTGCGTTCTGTAGTTCCGTAGTTCCTTTGCTTGCAGCAGTCGATAGACCGGGTAAACTTCAAAGTGTTTGTTGATAGCTTTTTCAGTGGGGTGCCATGCTTCCATGAATTCACGTTCTTTCTTTGTTCTCACTTGAACCAATATGTGAACGGTGCTCCGGTCGAATTTGTGTCAGTCTTGATCTTCGTGCAAGGAGACGAGAGAAATTTGGTCGTGCCTTTTGGTTGCAAGGTTGTGTTAATTTATTCTGGTAGAGAGCTTCCTTCCTGTTTGTCTCACGTAGCGTTTGTCACAATCTCCGCGCTGAATCTTGTACCCGACGTTGGTCCTCAACATTGTGTCCAATCGTCCTTTCGGGTTTGATAGTGTATCCGTAGGGTGTTTGCCTGTATGTGGGACACTGTTGTGTTGTACTGTCCTGGCAAGCGTGCGGTCATCTTTGAAATATTCCTGATGTGCGGAATTGTGATCCGTTTGCCTTCTCCTTGTGCTATTGTGTTGGTCCAATTGAGTTTTCTAAGAGTCCGCTAGATGAAAGTTCTGGTGTATCAATCTCTCAAAAAACCTTGTACAAGCGTCTCTCTTCTCTGACTTTTGACTCTGTGGTGTTGCAGTACGTCTTAATACACCTGAAAAGAGTCCGGATGCAGCTTTTCTTGTGACGGTTCGGATGATTGCAGTTAAATTTGGTCTGTATTCGTTGCCTTTCTGTAGAGTTTCGTCTGCAGTTGTCTGTTTGGTACTATTGTGATAAGGAGGTCTAAGAATGCCAGTTTCCCATCGGTTTTCTGTTCCACTGTGAATTGTATATCAGCAAAACGCTGTTTCGGACAGTTTGCAGTGCACTATATTTCATGCCATGGCCTCTGTATGGAAGCCCTATCACAGCTACCCTATTACGTTTCACAATCAATCATTCAACTGACGTTTTTCTAACAGATAGTCTACTCGGTTGCTGGAACCAACTCTACTTAATGCACACCACTTTTGAGCACCGCTTTTGGCGTCGTTGCGATCCTCTTGTTTATATCCCGTCTCCTTGGCATAAAAGCTAACGACAGGTAATATCTACTCAGCAAGCGGTACCACAGATTTTTAAAAGGTAGCTTCCAGACAGCACTGTGTTTTGACCATATGTATTTTCTGATGGCAGTATGTCCGGCGAGATTTTATTTTGATAACCAAAAAGCCTGGCCACGATATTGTTTGTTCATGTAAACAAACCAGTTGGATAGCTGGAGCTCTTTTGAAAGTGCACTCAGGGAAATTTATGCGAGGGGCATGTATGGTGAACTTATTCCGCTCACTACGAAACACTCATCTTAGAGACTGCAAGAAGATAAAAACGGACTGATGTTCAGCCCGAATATTCGTTTAACCTAGGCAGAGACCGGTCGAAATCAACGCAACCCAGGCGCAAGTTGTGCACATGGGAAGCTTCTCAAACTGTAATCCAACTTTTGGCACACCTACGAGTTGGTTTCAAAGGCTGCGGATGTGAGTGAATGGATTGTACACGAGCTGCCAAAGTTTGTGTGACTCACTTAGGTGGCGCTGGTGCGCGAAGCAACAAGTTGGTGTGATGGTAGCTGAATTTTACCGAGAGCGATCACTGAATTACGAGCAGTCCTAATAATGACACGTGGTCTAGGTAGCCAAAATGAAACCGCGGATAACAAAACACGAATCCGTTTTGGGGAAAGTTTGCACAGTATGAATTGAAAATAAAGTATTATGATGTCGCTGTCGATTTTGCATGGACAGTGATAAATTCAAGAAACTTGGAACCCAAGTTCAGTGAGGAGGCAAATATTGTTAGCAGTAAATTTAGTCAAAATAATCAGGAAATTGATCGGTTTTCAGGGAGTGCACCTGAAATCATGGAAGAGCTGATCTGCTTGGCGTAAAAATGAAAATGAATTATATATGGCGAGTTTCACTGAAATAAACGGAAGGGTGCACATACTGCTAAAATGCGCGAGGATCATGATGATGTGAACGCTGGTTTCACGGATGCTCTGTAAAAACAAAACAAAAGAGCGCTGAAATTTAGTCCGACGTATCGAACGCCGGATATAACATGGAGCCTGGTTTACTGAGTATGTTTCACTTAAGTGAACCAACCTAGTCAGTTTCTGTTATAAAGTTCATGCCTTCACAGGAGTCGAAATTTAGTTGAGGGTAGTTGGACAGAACTGCTTGGAAACCAATGGATAGTAGGTGTTTCGCATTAAGGCATTATCAGTTGAGGTTTGACACAATTTCTAATTCAATGAAGTTGTTGCAGCTGCCGCATCGGAAGTCGTTAATTGACGCCACAAGTTGACAAAACTATTCTCCTTTCAACTGGCTAGTTAACTGCTAGAAATATGCACAGCAAAATTCTACGTGACACTGCGCTGTAGCTGGTTGCCCCGAAAACATGCCCGAGTTGCTCACATTGAAACACAGACAATGTAACACAGTAAACATGGAGACAATGAGTATAAACCAGGGAGGATATTTGTGGTAGTAAATGCCTCTCTGAATCTTCAGAGGACTTTTAAAAAAGAAAAAACCTCTCTGAGTGGTTATACAAGAACTCATAGCATTTAACTGAGACGGGCAACGTCAGCGTTGCTTCCAGCGGACAAGTCCACGAACGGATTTTTCAGTGGGTCTAACTCCAAGCCGAAGGCTGGCACAGAAATTAATATGTAAAAAGATGGCACGGCTACCACAGCACAAAATGTCAGCCACTGAAATCCTAATAATACTTCATCTGGTGTACAATAAACCAGTTTCCCCGTCCCCTACAAAATTTGGAGGATGTTGAACGGATGTGATGGTAAATTCCTAGTGAGCACAGCTGCTGAGGAGGCCGTAGAGTTATCCTAACGCGTCCAACTATGAACAGCGTTGACTGTCTAATCCGAAAGGCAGAGCAAGTGATTATACTGAGCATCCAATTCACAGAGTTGCGGAAGGGATGAAACTAGAAGGCTGGAAGTATTTTACTGAGGCCGTCTACAAAGTTAGGTGAAAGGGCGCCGCAAATTGTGCGATGAGATAGAGGGTAAAATCTGTGAATCCATATACCTTAACCCATTTTGTAGCCAGTTAATCGGGCCGTTCACAGAACACTCAGAGCAATGCTCTTCTTTTGAAAGCTGTGCAATAAGGATGCAACTTTTGTCTCCTTCATTGTTGAGAACATCGGTTATCTGTGCAGAAACTTAACAGTTCAACTGTCTGACCAAAGCACAAGATCGAAATAGTGACGGCACGGAAATCCGCGCCGAAAAGCGCGCGGTCATTTGCTGATTCAAAGTAAAATTTCGTTATCCTGATCGGGCGCCAACGCCTTCCGTTGGGACAAACAAATTACACAACTCTGTACCAAAGCTGGAGTTGCATTATCGCGGGCACCCGAAAGCATTGCGTCTTTAATTGTTTTCAACTTCTCATGGCGTATTAATTAGGTTTTATTCGAAAGAAGCCCACTTAATCGTGTAAGACATTTGCCCTCAGGAAATACAGTCAAAAAAGCACTGCTGAAAAGCTGAAACCAATTTAATGAAAGCAATCGACGAATTACTCATCCACTCCCATTAAGTGGTGCACGGTCCAAAGATACGAAATCGTGCTAACATGCCGCGGTTTAAACACGGACCTAGTTGAGCCAAATTGTTCGGAAATCATTGAGCGTGATCCAAAAGACGGAAATACTGCGCGGTCAGAGAAGCCTAGTTGAAGAATCTTACGCGACTGTGGACAAAAAAAGGAACAGCAAGCTATCACCTACTTAGATTTGCGCCTTATTGTGAATATGACGCTTGGTGGTCAAGAACTCTTGCGATATTTGGGATTCACCGGTGACTGGAAGGTCGGAGTAGGGTCTGAGCGCCCTCGTCAAAACGGTTACAGGAATAAATACGCCAATTTAAAGGTGACTTTGGGGCTGATTTTTTCTTTATTGTCACAACCAAACGAAGTAACACTGTAATGCTACCGGAAATCAAATTAAATAGCATTTTGATCATTGTAATGGTATCGTCATTGATAATGGCATCCTTTGCGGCATCTCAAAGCTCGATTTGCCTACAGATACCTTTGGCGCGTGTCCCTGGTGCCATCCAGTGGTAAGTAGGTCACGCACCCGTGCTCGTGGATGTTGTACTCAAGAGGTACAGAGCAGATGAAAATCGGTTGCACCGTGTGTTTTCATTAATGAAAATGAATATGCTGACATACTCCGCGTGCCGAACGTATGCACAGCACACGCGGTAAACAAGTCATGAATAATTTTTCAGACGATAAAACTTAGGGTGCATGGCCCCGCATGAATGAGCAGCGTATTTCGTAAGCACGGAAGGGATCATTTGAACAAAACTGAAACAGATTTAGAGCGTTAAGGACGATGTTTAAAATTTGGTGGGCGTACGTATGCAAAGCTCAAAGATGACTGGCTCCGCAAGAAATAACCGCACAGAAGAATCACAGGTTCATCCCTCTTGCCCGCTGATGGTTTACCAGTTTACCAGTGTAAAGTGGAAAACCCTTCGCCGCGAAGTCACTTACTAGTAAGCACCAACCAAACACTTACAACCTATTGGACAGGAAAATAAACGTCTCATATCCCCTTGTTTTTAAAAACTGGACATCCTCACGCGAGTTCCTGAAATTTCGTATATATTCGTTGACTATCACGCAATTGTAAACGAACGCTGCAAAGCAGTTCCACCAGTCCCTTAACATACCTCACCTTCCATTACACGCGAGGCGGAGTTACGAGGAACCCACATACTACTCGCATGCCTCATCCGCCGTTACACACTTTTCCCCTTTAAAGCTCGCTTGCATGCCACCGACTCCCATTTACTTCTGCTAGGTCGGCCTCAGCGGCTGATCTATTCGGCAGCACTTCGGTTGTATCGTGCCGCATCCGAAGTTGAGCCCCATTCACCCTTTTTGATCCCCGACCGTCTTGAATTGTACAGACTTTCCCCGGCGGTCAGTAGCGACAAACGGAAACTGCCCTCGACTGCCCAGCCTCCGCGACCCCAGTCCACTCCTTCTAGGATTCTGATGATCGTTCCACTTCACCTTCGTGCCTTTGGGGATGGTCGCGCCTTTCTACTTGCCAACCCAAAACATCACGCTGCTCACAGAATTGCACAACCCAGCCCAACTACCTCAGTCACGACGTCCGTCACGGGGCTGTCCAAAAACTGAGGTATCTCAGTGCAGTAACGGCACGGCACTGCCATACCCAGTTTGATGGCATACCTGCAGCTGTTCACTTCCTACTCTGAATGCGCCCTCTTGCCCACCCGTTCCCTGACCTGCAACCATAAATGAAGTCTTTATCTGGCCCTAGCCGCCTCCGGGACTCGTTCATTCTAAACCGCTGAACCTTCCGTTCGGATATAAACATCTCGTTGACTTTCATTCTATGCTCCTCACAAAGTCAGTCATTTTTCGTGCAGTTTGCATTCCTTCTTGTGCGGTTGCATGAACTCCTTCCCCCAAGGAACATATACACACGACTCCGCTCCAGCAGCAACACTAGTGAGTCTCTCCAGTTTCAATGCACACTGTGATTCTGAGTTTCCAAATACCATTTATCCGTACCGCAAATTCCCCCCACCTTACGATCCCAACTTCCGCCTTTCGCGACCCTGGCCATACGCCCAACAGCCCAAGGCCGCAAATCCTCAGGGTAGTCGATTCATGCACAGGCCAAAGCCAAGCAAATGATTGGCTGGTCCGCGTCACGTGATCCATACCCGAACATACGACTGCTCCATAGGAGGCCTAGTCGCTCAGCAGAGGTTTGCACCAATGGCTGCTCGCGGCTCGATGGCTTAGTGGGATAAGTTTGGGCGCAGGGATCTGCTGGTTCGCTGTTCGAATCTGGGGCACGCCGTGCAACTCCTTTTTGACTTTCCCCGTTGGCACGCTACTTCACAGGACTCTACTGCTTTTGATAACAGTTGTATACAGTGTAAAAATATGAATAACTAAGATGGGAGCATTTTAAATTTCCGAGTGGGAACGTCTTCATGTGCATACGTACGTACGTAAATACGTACGTAAATAAGTGCGAATCTAGAATTTTGGAAACGCTACTGTCGAGTTCCTGCCAAACTTTTATTGGAAGAAGTGACGTGGGTAGGCAGAAACAGGTTGTGTGGAGAAGGGCAGGTCGATAGAGGGCATTTTAAGGTGCGTGGATACGCTTTGTGATGTTAAGGTTAATTATTCATTTTATAAACGCCAACTTTTACATATTTCAGGCGTAGAAGCAGAGATCTCCTGGAATAAATTCTGTCAATTGTTTTATGCTATTTCTCCCTTGCATCGACAGTCTACCTTTCCTTGGTTTATGCGCTTCAACTATTTAACTCGTTTTCTTTCTTGGCTTGTACACAAATGCAGTTAGAATGCGCGCGCTTCCTGGCTTGTGCACAACTAACGAATCAGAATGCTGGCTTGTGCATGAGTCGCATGCCAAGCCTCAGAGACGGTTTTAGGCTTTAGTTCAAATCGGCCGGCCAGATCGCGGCAGTTCTGCTGCCTCTTCAGATCCGTTATTCTGGTTCCCCATTTTTCGCAGTTTGAAGTTTTTTATCACGTACCAGGCAGGAAGCCTCTTATAGTGCCCTTCCTCGTATTGTTTGTGTCCGCAACATTCAAATCTTAACGATCGTATCTTGTCCCATCTGATATGTTCCCCATAAAAAAGAAAGATCCCTTGTAATTTAGGTCCCGTACCCATGCCGCCTCAGGCGTGACCAAGTCTACATCGGATACTACCCACTGTCTATGTCACCGTCCCTTTCCGATCTGTAGGTTGTTCCATCGCACCTGTATTTACTAAAGCCAGGGCGCAAAACCTCTGTATTCGGAGCGTCGGTTAAAAGCGAAAAGATTTCAGTGGGTCAACAAGTGTGAAGATTTAATGGTAACTGATAGCCACTGGGAAGTATGAGAGCTAGGCACGAGCTTTTCTCAGTTGCCTTAAGTACTGATACATTTTTCCTTCCAAAATAAGGTGCGAGGATTATTTAGACCAAACATATAAGAGAACGGATGTTAGGCTAGCCGAAATACGTGTTCAGATTCCACCGAGATGTTGATAGCAATGTCCGTCACATAGGGACTGGAACTTACCGTGGTGTGACGGTTTGTGCACCTTCACGACTCATTAAGCTACAATGGAGTTGTCCGTGCTACAATCGCAGTCACCCATACACGGTTGATCAACGGTTGGAAGTCTGAAGAACAGTCTCTTGGTCCTACAGGCTGGGGTTTGGGGCACGCATAGCGACGTGTTTCATAAAAGATGGTAATGAACTTGCATGTCCAGTCCAAACACCCCTGCATTGCGGTCGTGTTTTTGAGTCAAACGTTTTGGTTGGGAACCCTAACCGTCTTTCTGTCTAGGTATGAGTGCCCTGGGAGCATCCCATCACACGTACAACCATGGATTGCACATGTAAAGGTTAATTCTTGCTATATCGGAAGTCGCGTGTTGTCATCTTCCTGGTCGCCTCACTTGCTGCATACGACGGAGAGGGTAAGCAAAATCGGGCTACTACTCACGCCTCCTTTCTTTATCTTTCACATATTTTTCTCCTCCTTCTGCCACCCCATTAATAACTGTCTCCTTGTAATCACAGCAGCTGAACTGATGACTCTGTTTGCTTCGTATCAATTTCGCAACAACATTCCCACGTCATCCGGCACCGCATCCTCAGGCATCTCGAAATCAACCTTCAAACCTCGACGCCCCGTCTATTTGACCGCCTTCAATGTCCGCACTCTAACGCAAGCAGTTCAACATACTGCTCTTGCTCTCCTGCAGGACTCGTTTGGCACTGATGTGTGCCGTGTATCAGAAACAAGAATTCAAGATGCAAGCGCAGTGTTTGAGCTAACCGCTCCTTCACTTTCCAGTCGCTTCCGGCTACGCACCTCTGTTATGCAGAGACGGCTGCGGCAGGATGTGCATGGGTCGGTATCGTCCTGAGTTACCGTGCGGAAGGATCGTGGCTTGACTGGAAACCCGTTGCTATTCACCTCTGCGCGGTTCGTCTGACAACGTCTGTGAGGGAGTCTTACAGGAGAGAAATTAGTCTACGTATGTTTGTCGTGTTTGATTACGCCACAACTGACTGTAACTCTGACAACATCAAAGACAAGTTGTATGACGCACTGAATGTCCTGTTGCGCTGAGCTAAGAGCTCAGACGTCGCTGTAGGTTGTCGGAGATATGAATGTACAAGTGGGCAAGCTTAGCGCATCTGAGACTTAATTAGGTGAGTGACATGGATTGAATTCGGGACCTACGGACGATTGTAAACTATTGCTTCAGCCGTGTGCTGGCCGCAGGCGTGTTTTATGCAGTACTAAATTCCGGAATAAGTAAGTTCGTCTGGTCACATGGTGTCCTTAAAATCCGTGCCGGTCACAAACTCAAATCAACCACAATAACAGCAGTTACCGATGGCGCGGTTCAATAGCTGGCTGTTACCCGTTTCGGGACACACTTGTGGATTCCGACAACGCGCTCGTCTGGAGTCGCTTTTCCCCTCGTTCTCCAGGGCTGCATAAGGTGCAGAAAAACCGCCCGGCAAATGAGAGACTGGCAGATCCTGAACGTACCAGAATCGTATTCCAGAATATCCACCGAATGCTCCACCGTCAGACGTGAATTCACACTTGGAAGAGATGGCCACCTTTTTGCAGAACGATGGGAGCCTTGCCTGTGAGACGGCGCTACCAGGCTCATTCAAGCACCGGATATCAGACCAAAAATTGGCACTGCTTAAATCTCGGAGAAATGTCGCAGCCGGTCCCGAACGTAACCTGAAGCGACAAAGCATCAGACGTCAAGGGAAAGTGGGTGTGCGAGCCGACCGTGAAGTCTGGTGGACACGAAAAGTCAGGGAAACGTAAGAGGCACAGAGAGCCGGTAATGCCTGAAGGTTATTCCAGTTGATCCGCGCACCATTTCCCGAGAACCTCCTGTGAACGAAACCATCAAGGATCAGTGGTGAGTAACTATCTTGAATGAAGACAACCGCCTAGAACGGTACAGAATACTTCAAATAATGATGATCGTGGCCAGAAGCTACCAACCATCCGAGCCCACTGTTGACGTAGAACCTTGGAAGATGAGCGTGAAGCCCAATAAGGCTTCAGAGGTTTATTACTGCATACGTTCTCCTAAACGCTACCAAACATTTGTTCCGGATGGCCTCCAACAAGCATTATTCAACGATAGCGGTGAAATCCTCAGTCAACGTTTATCTGATCTGTTTGCCTGCATTTGGGAAAAGTCACCGAGTCAGACAACTGGGGAGAGTCGGTGATGGCGCCCATTTTCAACAGAGGAGCTCGTATTGGATGTGGCTACCACAGAGCTGCCACAGCTTTAACCCGATTGGAATGAGGCTGTTGGTATCATTTATGATTTGTCCAGTTATGGTAGCTCGTGAAACACGGACTTGAGCGCAGCAAGCAGGTTTACGGCCTGGTAGTTTGCGTTGACCAAGTCTTTAAACTATGGAAGGTCTCCAAAACTCCTGTGTTCAAAAAGCCTCTGACGGAAACGTTGGCAATCCGGAACATGCAGACGATTTCGTTCTCGTTTAAAAAGTGGAGGCGAAAGCGCAGGTATTTTGAATAAACTGACCACGTTACTCGTTATCCAGGGAGAGACACTCGAAGTTGTGGAGCGCTTTGCGTACCTTGGAAGTTGTATTAGTCCTGATTTTAGTGTGACAGATGAAGCAAATGCGCGAATCTGCAAGGCTCGGATCGTGTGTGCTAATACGAGGTATCTACGGCGTCAAACCGGTGTATTTCTGAATCTTAAAGTACGTGTGTATCAGGCTACCGTGTGGGATATTTTGTCTTATGGATGTGAGACTTGGCCTGTTTGAGCAGTAGAACTGAGACGGCTTTAGGTGTTCGACAATCGATGTCTCATGACCGTAGCTCGTGTGGTTGGGTGTCGGAGGTTCAGCAACTAGGCCGTAAGAAGGTGAGTTTTTGGTTATGCAACCGAGACATCCATTGGAGAACGTGTCTAGCAACAGAGGCTGCGCTGATTAGACCATGTATTACACATGCCAAACCAGCGTTCGCAGAAGCGAATGCTGTTTTCCGTGCCTACTTTAGAGTGGCGGAAGCAGAGTAATAGCCAATCCTTGGCCTGACAGTAATGTATGAACGAAATTACGAATCGTTTGGGTGCTTGCAGTGCTACTCGCCTTTCGGGATGGGGGCCGTGTGATCCCCGCTGCGCCTAGTTGGATGCGTCGCAAGATATGGCCACTAATCGATGCCAATGGCATTCTTGTGGCTAGGTTCTATCCAGATTGCCTGAATGAGTGTCTGAAGGTGTGTGCACCTCAAAATAATTGTAGTTAGCTTGCATTAATTCCCTTCACCATCAGCCATTATTTTCTTTTTCACACTAATACTTTCAAATAAATCATGGTTGTACTGCAGCAAAGCATCAGTGTTGAACACCGATGTAATGATATTGCTAATGATGATGACCTGCTCTGTTCACGATAGCAATGGACGTAGAGGAAACACACCTAAGGTAGAGCATCACGGCGGAACATGCTACTGCCAAAGTTGCTGAAAAGGCTTTGGCGGCCCATGACCGATTAAGTCTACCTTGAGGCTCATCAGATAGAAATAGCCTCAGTCTCAATCAACTACTTGGACTCTTTGTACACAGCTTGCAAGGTTCACTCACTTGCAAGCTCACCTGGTTTTGGCGGAAATCTTGAGTAATCCCCTCTTAAGCACATCGTTTATGATAACTTTGAGAAGCATAAAGAAAGTCTCATCCTTTTTTGGTGATATATTTTTGAGAGAGCCCACTGTAGAATGTACAGTTCAAAAGCTCAATATGGGAACAATTATCGCTAAGGAAAACAAAATTATTTATGGCAGTATAGGAGGGTCGTCAGTCTTTGGAGTGAGACGGGCCGAGTAATTAGGAGACGGCGATCCATGCAAAAATGAGAGCAGCGAATGCAAAGTTGGGGAAGATGTCGATAGGGCGACTGCTGTGAGGGATTGGGTGGCTGTAAAGATGGACATGTGTGAACACAAAAGTGTAGTCGGAGTGGCACAGCCCAACAATCGTCACATTGATGTAAACGTGGCTGGGAGTTTCGGGTTTGATCAAATGCTTAACGTTGGTAGCAGTATACGCTTTCACCGAAATCACAATAAAACCGTGAAGCACTTGTGTTTTCTAGCGGAGGATCAGAAGTTGGTTCTTGCAACTTTATTGGGAGCCAGTCTTGGATCAAAAGAGCTTAGCTTAGTGTAGCGCTTGGTAACGTAGTTTGAAAACAAAGTTAACAAGTCCGGAGACCTGAGGCACGAACTTGTGCTTACACCATCTAGTGCAGCACTTGGTTTGGTTGAGAAAGTTGTCGTTGCTGCCACGTCTCACAGTGGTTCTGTTTGTTCGATTAGGATGGCTGTTATAACCACAGCCGCTATACATGGTACCCACAATTCAGAAGAGCGATCCAGGCCATATATATAAAAGAAGTGCAAGGATCCACCTGGTGTTGTGAAGAAAGCAGAGTCGGGACCCCGTTAACTTGGGCCATTTCACAAGTGGTTGCCTTGCCGAAGAGGTGAAATTGACAGCGCGGGGTCAGATGACTTGGAAGAAATGGCGGGTGGCTAGTTGACGTGAGGGGTTCTGGATTACTATTTTCGGATGTAATTACGTTTAACGGGTTTAAACAAAGTTTGATCAAGTTCTACGTCTAAAATTGTCACCTCGGAGGACTTGGTTGAGCCAGGGGAACTGCGTATGCTAGCGACTTACTCTGACTGTGTTGAGCATTTAGAGTCCGGGTTTATAGGAGCGCCGTATTAGAAATTTGCCTTGTGGTCAGATGTGAGCCGTACTGAGCTTGACGGTTTAAAGTTGGTAAGCGAGGAAGAGAGGCTCGCAGTGCTAGTATCCGTTGGACATCGCAATGGTGTAAGTTGTGAAAAAACATCGGACAACGCATGGATCGCTTTGACTTACGGACCCGCCAAGACGGGCCCACGGATGTCAGCATGCCTCATACGTTTGCCTGCTCAAACTAAATCCGGTTATGTGAAGAGTAACCTAGAACTTGATGCCAGTTAGCCAGGTGTCGGTGCATTTTTAAGGTAACGTAGTTAAGGATTGAGTGCCTCCTGATGGCTGATGAATAGCATGCCATATTATGTCTATGAGGGCAAGAATGGGTTAGCGGCAATTGAAAATTACCATGTTCATTTCCTGACGGGTATACGTGGGAGCAGAGATCAACCGGATACATCGGATTTGAGAATCCTTTAATAGATTTGTCATGAACGGTAGCTAAGCAGTAGAGTGACCAAGGAATTTTAGTGTGGCTCAACTTGACTCAGTGATTATGGTGCGGACTTGCTAATCGAAAGATCTGTGGTTCCAACCTGGCCTGTGCACCCAAACGTGAGTCCAGTAGGTAGTTGATCCCAATTAACTAGATAGTACGGTTCAGGGTGGTTTGTACACTATACCGGTTGTTATAATTTGATTTTGGTGGTGCTAACTTGTGCATGCTTAACGCTGTAACAAACCCCCAGGATAGCTGTTTTTTTAATGATTTAGCAGTAATGTTAGCAGTAATTCCCATAGTTCTGAAAAACCTAATTATTTGATCAGTTGTTCATCAGAAGTTCTAAAGCACCGTGTCATCACGGAAGTTGAGGCATGGCATGTATGGAATCTTCAAAACTTCGGAGAGTCTTTCTGGATTTAAGCCAAAGTTTATTGCATATGAACCTGCATGCGCACTCCAAATTACTTGGTTTTGCAGCTGATGCTGAGTTTGAACCCTCTCACACAAAGTGCTGTTCCAGTCTACCTAAAGAGCTGAGCCTAATTTTAACCGGTTTTGTGAAGGGCATTTCGACATTTTAGTTGGAATGAATGGTAAAAACGACATGAAATAGCAAGATTTCTGAATGCGTTAACTGGACTACAGTTACAGATGTGTACCATAACGCAAGTGTTACAAGATAAACTTGTCTACCGTTTTTGAAAATACTCAGGTAAAGAAATGAACATTTATTCATCGATCATTACATCTCAAGCATTCTCATGTGGATTTTAAAGACGCTGCAATAGTAAACCTTCCTCCTCCCGCGGTATTTGCAGCCTAACGTTTACAGCTATATTGGTAAATGTAGACGGTTATATAAAGAGTGAGCGGGAGTTGGCTAGTTAAGAAGTTGGCGCGATTGAGAGAATGTTTTTACCTAATTGGCAATGCCGATTTATCTAGCACTACGTGGGTTAGTTATGGGAACTGCCGATGTATCCTGGCAAATTTTTGGGTCGTTGAAGCTTCCCAGGAATATAACGTCGGTGTGGTAAATTTCATGCACCTGATAAAGTCCACTTGGGTTTTCGTACGTGGCGTCTGTCCCTTCGCAGACGGCTTTCTCCTTGTTCCTAAACCCTCAGTGCCCAAACCCCACGTCAAATTTGCTGACACAACCTGGCTTGAGTTAAGATGGGATGTGCTATACATTGGCGTACCAACAGTTCCCTCATCTTCGTCGGATGAGGATGGCTTATCGTTGTCAAGCCTTTGCATCAGGTGCATGACACTCAACACCTCCACGTTATATTTCTGGGACTCTTCAACAACCCAAAAATCGGCCAGGATACGTTGGTAGTTCCCATAGCTGCCCTTACCCACGTACCGCTAGATAAATCAGCATTACCAATTTGGCAAAAACATTCCCGCAATCACATCAGACTCTTAAATGGCCAACTAGCGTTTACCCCTTACGTCACTCTAGAGAACAAGAGCTGGATGAGGCCAGTAAACTCTCTTGTCTGGATGACAGAAACTGAGTAGTTTCCATGTCACTGGCATCCCACCGCATCAAAAATCAAGGTACCATAAACTCTGTTAAAGGGCCGTAACAGTGCTAGAAACTGTCGCCGCTCACTGTCCAAAATATCACGTGCCTGGTCCTGCGTTGCACCCCTTGACTCAGTACCACACCGGCCAAAACAAACGTCGCGTAGCTCACTTAACCACTCTCTCGATTTGACCCCGAGCCTGCTGGTAGATTTGCGCTTGGTGGAATGCACACTGTACCCCTTTTACCATAATGGCTGGCCTCTGGCTCCAGCACCTTAGTGTGCCCTATACTCCTCAAGCAGCTTCCTATTATACTGGTTCGTTGTCTGTTTGTTTGTACAAGATTAGTATCATCCTGGTACTCCAAGCCTGCCCCTGATTACCGGGACACTCAAGTCGACCCTACCTCTATTTATGCTAGCTTACTTACCTGCTGTCACGTCGTAGCATTGCCGACACTAAGATTTTTTTAACCATTGCACTCCGCGCTACTAAACACGCTCACATAGCTGCCAAGCTCTTCCGAACTCACCGCATTCTCTCCTCTTGCCAAGCTTCCAACCGCGGTAGAGGCAGCTTCGAACAAACTGTTTGACGGCCCAATCATCCAAATTCATGGACCTCTAACAGGACAGAAATTACCTGTGATTTTGATCATTCTTATTCTACTGAATGCTTGGTGGCATGCCACCATGCAGATCTGGTATTACGCACGAGGAATGAAAACTTGGTGTGGTGGCCGGTACGTCCTGCAGGGAGGGTCGCGTTGCACCATGGTGCGTTCGTATACCCGTAACCCATCCAATAGCACGGGTGCATCGCCCATCGCCGGTGATTCTGAGCATGATCTTCCCTTCAGGAAATCCATAAAAGAGTACCGTTGTTATCTGTTTTTTGCTGCTGGGCAAGACTTGTGCCGGTGGCGTCATTTAACTGGCAACGCTATAAACCACAGTCGATGAAAGACCGACCTTTCGTCTGTCAAAATAATTCGTTGAAAAAAGCGGATGGGATAGCCTGAAGATACACTGTGATGCCAACGGCTCACATCGACGTGCAGAGCTGTAGCTGCCGTTGCCATATTTGGGGTTGCACCGCACCAAAGCCTACCTGGTCAAACAAACAAAATACACACCAACCTACTGCTCCCAAAAGTGGATACATATAATGATATATGTGAATATATATATACATACAGATATGTACAATGAGATACCTACCCCTCCACTACCAGCACACAAGACTGGCACCTAAAGACTTTTTTCTCGCCATGCACTTGTTAATTGAAGCTTGTAGGAGGGCTTCGGGGACTAATGACCATTTTTTCTGCATTTACTTTCTGTCCTAGATTATGACACCCTCCAACTCACACAATAAATTCCAGATAACCAAGACCATCATTTCGGAAGCCATACTCTCATCAGTCCTTAAATGTCTGATTTCCCGAAGCAAACCACCTCCCTGCGTACGCATTCTGATTTGCTCCAGAACACTTGTACTATTATACTATGTAGTAGCAAACTCAAATTGTGCCTGATTGTTAGTCTATTAATTGCACACATATCCCAATCCTGTTTCAATTAATCACTTGATGTCATCAGCCTAATTGTGGTAAACGTTACGTTTTTCTCTCGACAATAATATACATAGTGCTATCTGATGTCTACTCAAACTCAATAGGCTCTACTGATCTCATCCCATTCCCTCGTCTTCCCAAGTTTTGACCTACGGTAAAACCTGATTCAAACGACCTATTTGGATGTACATTATTTCACCTGGCCCGTGATTTATATCCACAGAGATTTCCAAACAGAACAAAGAAACCCTGCGATCGTACATTGGCTTCGTTCTAACTCTAGGGACTACTTTGGCAGACAAAAAAGGCCGCTGCTAAAAAAAATCAATATAGCAGGCCATTACCACAAAAACGCCGTTTACTACGGTACTGTTCAGAAAACGAAGTACGTCAGTGCAATGATGGCACACCACAACCATACCCAGTTTTATAATATACCCGCAACTGTTCACTTCCAACTTTTAATGGTGCCCTCTCGCCCACACGTTCCATTACCTGCAACTACGAAGAAGCTCTTAACCTGGCCCAAGCCGCCTCCAGGACGCCTTCATTCTAATCTGCTGAACCTTTTGTTTGGGCTTAACCATTTCGGTGAACGTTTGGTCTGTGCTCTCCACAAAGTTGATAATTTTCTTTACAGTTCGCGTTCCGGCTTGCGTGTTGTCACCAACTCACTCGTCCAAGGTAATTTTACGCCCAACCCCACTACAACAGCGACACCAGTGAGTCCCTGCAGTTTCACTGTACACCATGATTCTGAGATTTCTGCTACTATTTATCCGCGTTGCCAATCCCTCCACTTCATCATCCCCACTTACGCTTTTCGTGACCCTGGCCATAAGCCCAAAAGTCAAGGGCCACGAAGCCTCAGCGGTGGTTTGAGGCTTTGGTTCAAATTGGCCGGCTGGATCACGCCAAATCTGCTGCTTCACCAGATCCGTTGTTCTGGCTCCTAATTTTCCGCGATTTGCAGCTTGCTTGTCATGTGTCAGGCAGGATGCCTCTTGTTTTGCCTTCCGTTGTTTTGTTTTTGTCCGCCACCTTCAAATTCTAACGATCTGATCTTGCTTCAGCTCGATGTTACCCAAAAGAAAAAAGGCAACAGTAACTAGGCTTCCCTGCCCGTGTCGGTCTGAAGGTGAACGCGTCTACATCGGATAATGCCCACACCGATGGCAGAACGAAGCGTGACATTTCATTCGGGCCCGGATATCCCCAAAACCTTTTTGGGTGAAAAATTTTCCGGCGGAGTGTTCTAAGCCTTAAGTAATTTTAATGGTGGTATCACTCGCACACTGAACGCTTTCCGGAACGTGTCCAATAATTAAGTTGCTCTTTCACACGTGGCGTAAGCCTCGCCATCCCCATAAACGGGTTTCACACGCCGTGATGTCCACGAGTACTGGCATTCTTCGTCAAAGACCTTATGAAACAGTTCAAATTTAAAGATACACGTGGCAACTACGTCAACAAACCGTTCATCTTAACAAATCCAGAGAACTCCCACAGTAGACCTCAAACCCCTCAGGGATATTCCAAAGTCGAAAAATAATCTTAATGTTTATTTCCAACTGGTCAGTGGCGTAACTTCAGGCATGACCATGATGCCACAGTCAGAATAAACCGTGATTGGCGAGATTTGCAGGTGCTGGGGATTGCGCGGAAAAGGGACGGTGTGGGCATTATCCGATGTAGACGCGTTCACCTTCAGACCGACACGGGCAGGGAAGCCTAGTTACTGTTGCCTTTTTTCTTTTGGGTAACATCGAGCTGAAGCAAGATCAGATCGTTAGAATTTGAAGGTGGCGGACAAAAACAAAACAACGGAAGGCAAAACAAGAGGCATCCTGCCTGACACATGACAAGCAAGCTGCAAATCGCGGAACATTAGGAACCAGAACAACGGATCTGGTGAAGCAGCAGATTTGGCGTGATCCAGCCGGCCAATTTGAACCAAAGCCTCAAACCACCGCTGAGGCTTCGTGGCCCTTGACTTTTGGGCTTATGGCCAGGGTCACGAAAAGCGTAAGTGGGGATGATGAAGTGGAGGGATTGGCAACGCGGATAAATAGTAGCAGAAATCTCAGAATCATGGTGTACAGTGAAACTGCAGGGACTCACTGGTGTCGCTGTTGTAGTGGGGTTGGGCGTAAAATTACCTTGGACGAGTGAGTTGGTGACAACACGCAAGCCGGAACGCGAACTGTAAAGAAAATTATCAACTTTGTGGAGAGCACAGACCAAACGTTCACCGAAATGGTTAAGCCCAAACAAAAGGTTCAGCAGATTAGAATGAAGGCGTCCTGGAGGCGGCTTGGGCCAGGTTAAGAGCTTCTTCGTAGTTGCAGGTAATGGAACGTGTGGGCGAGAGGGCACCATTAAAAGTTGGAAGTGAACAGTTGCGGGTGTTTTCTACCTGTTGTTTCACCAGTTGTTTGATACTGACGACCTTCCCTTTGCTTGTAAATGCGCGATAGACAAGGCAATCTATAAAATTTTTGACCGCTTTTCGCAGCAGTTGCAGGCCTCTACGCATCGCTAGCTTACTGTGCAAGGTAATGGAACGCATTCTGAAGCGGGCCGTCCAAGATCACCTTACTATCAACAACTTAATTTACAGCTCAGCACGGATTCCTCCAAAAGCATTTGGGAGTGACGAACATGCACGTCTTTTTTGCAAGCTCAACCCAAGCTAAGCGCGAAGGACTCATATCGGATGCTATATTTTCCGACTTATCAAAAGTATTCGATCTATTCCTACACGTCCCACTGTTCTACAAGCTCGAATCTTACAGGATCCAAGGAGAAATTCTACGCTGGATTAGGGCGTTTCTCTCAGACTGAACATTCCGAGTGAAAGAATGCCCGACCTACTTTACTCCGCTGCCGGTCTACATTGGAGTTTTTCAAAGCCCCGTTTTTGGACCACTGCTGTTTCTGGTGTACGTCAACGAGCTTTCAGATGTTCTTTCAAATATATGTCTACATTTTGCGGATGACTTGGAAGCCAGTGCCCTCGAAATGGACGCTGCAAAGCAGTGGTCGTTGGACTGGCACCTTCCCCAGATTGACGAACAGTGCGTCCATATATCTTCCGGAGGGGAATCAGCGAACGCCTTTGTCCTACGTGGTGAGAATGGACCAGAAGACACCAAGAGGATAGATGACACAATGGATTTGGGTGTGTGGCTCTCTTCAAGCATGTCCTTCTCACTGCACCATGAGAAATAGGGTTGAAAGGCATTCGGCGTTCTACGGATTATTCGGCACGCCTCCTCCCGTATGAATCGCATGGACTTCCAAGTACTCTATGAGGCCTGCGTCATGCCGCCTCTTGAATATGCCAACCAAGTTCTCTACGCAGGGCGCACGAAGGACGTAACCCTCATTGAACGTGTCCAGCGAGCTGCTACGAAAAGGGTTGCCGTCCTTAAATCCGTGGGCAATGGAACGTGTCTCGCGGTGCTTGACCACTTTCCCCAGGAGTATCGCCGCCCCCGAGGTGACCTAATACTCACTTATGCCCTCTTTCAACAAGGTTGGGCCAACAATTTTTTCATCGTTGACCCAGCCAAAACACGGCGGGGGTTGACACGGTAAGCAGATTTTAACGCTTAGACAGCACACTTTCATTAGGCAAATTTTTTTCTCATATCGGGTATTTGATGCGTGGAATAACCTTCCTCCGAACGTTGTCCATGCTCCATCTACTACCCAGGCACTGTCGGACTCCTATTTATGCGATTAGTCGCGCTGGCAGACTTACTATCCCGTGCTGAGAACTTAAAGAGCAGTGCTACACCCTTTTTATCGCTTGTGCCTTCCAGGTGAATGGCATCCGATGAATCCGTAACAAACTTAACCTATTCATTTGCAACCCAGCAGTATTTTCATTATTGACCGAACAACATACAGTTTATCGTATGAACGGCACTGTATAAAAATAGGAACCAATCACCATATACACACGCGTATTGCTCCCATCGAAGCTTTCGAATCTATTGAACCGATCTGAAGGTCACTTTTGAACGCGCCATTTTCGCGTATGATGACGGGTGCGAAGAGGGACCAGGAAAAGCTGCAGTCCGAGCGCCATCAGCTCATTATTCAGGAGCTGTTGCGCGATGAGGATAACAAATATTGTGTTGATTGCGATGCCAAAGGTAGATAACTATATTTGGTCGCGCCTAGTGTGCTAGGTCCCAGATGGGCGTCTTGGAATATAGGTGTTTTTCTTTGCATAAGATGTGCTGGAATCCACCGCAATTTGGGGGTTCACATTTCCAAAGTGAAATCTGTCAACCTAGATACATGGACAGTTTCGCAGCTGGCAGTAAGTCTTCAGGTGTTCATAACCTACCTCAAACTAGACAATGCGTGATATGGGTAATAGTCGCGCCCGAGCGATTTATGAAGCTCGTTTACCCGATAATTTTCGAAGGCCGCAAACGGATTCTGCACTTGAAATCTTCATACGCTCAAAATATGAACAGAAACGTTATATTGCTCAAGAATACGTTCCTGCACAACCGGATGTGGAGTCGCTTTTGAAGGTGAGCCACCAACAGTGTTCTTATTCTTTTATTCATCGCCAGAGTTTCCTTGGTAATATTACTTGAATTGGATTCATCCAGAATTTCGGTTTTGTTTCGGAGATCCGACTGGGAACACAAAATAGGTGCGCCAAGTTTTAGTTTACCTGAACAGCAACATTGGTCACCCTTGGCACCCTGTTCACTGTGGGGCATGAAATATCCCTCATACGATTTCCAATCTCCCAATACCACAATCCCTTAAGTATAGAAAATAGGTCCGCAGTTGACAACCAGTAAAGTATTCCGGTTATTACCAATGGGGTTTATCACAACGGTATGCATTTCTGACGCTGAGATGGGTGCCTTCTATCGAGAGTTATCTAGGCTCATTCGTCAAGTAAGAAGCACTGACACCAACCCTGATGGATGATATAAATGCCAGTCTGTCTAAGTTCCTTGGAGTCATATCTGGGCGGTTGATTGGGAGTCGATGCTCGTCGGATATACAACGGAAAGCGACTCCGCCAGTGCTGATCATGAACTGTTTCTGGCTAGTGCGAACTTTCAAAATAAATGTTCGCATCGAATAACTTAAAGGTCACCAAGGACAAATCATCCGTGGACCCAGTTGGATCAATTGGCCAACAGCCACCGTCGTGGAGCTGCAATTGAAGAATTCTACTCCTTATTGGTCACAACTTGATTCCGATCATCTCATGGTAAAACCACGCCTGACAGTTCGCTCCCCTTCAGACACTCGCAAGTCAGCCAAAAACGCGTCAGTCCACTGTCTTCGAAGAGCTACCATAACATAGGTGTATCGATCTGAGCTAGCTCGGCTACTCTCTACGGTAAACCAAGAGTTTGCTGGTTGCAAGCACGTTGATCAAGCATGGCAAAGTGTGAAAGGAGCTGTGTAAGCGGCGTCCAGTGCTGTCTGTCCTAATTATGCGATACAGTCAACTGACCACTGGATATCGTTGGGATGGCTAGATTTGACTGATGCCAGGAAATCCATACCAGCAGGCAACGGGCACGACGGTGCACGCAAATCCCTCAGACGCCAAATAGTGAATAACCTGAGGGAAGACCGAGAGACTTAGTCGATAGCGAAAGCTCGGGAGATGGAGAAGGCTTGTGCCACTGGAAACAGCCATGCCGTATACCAATTGGTAATACCGACTGACCATATGAAAATAACGGTCGGTGAGACGATAGATGAAAAACGTGGTCCATTAATTTCCTCGCAAATCGTCGACTGGAAAGATGGGCCGAACATTTCGAAGAACACTTTAGTTGGTCTCCTGCAACACAGCTTATAGATACAGTGCATAAGGGCGAATGCGATGTAAACCTTAATCTTCCGTCAAAAGAAGAAACAAAATACGAAATATCCGTACTGAGACCTGAAAAGGTACCAGGACCGAGTGGTCTGTATCCAGTCCTCTTCACAGAAGGCGGAGAATCCCTGGTGACCCATCTAACAAAGATCCCTCGTGCGATATGGAGTGAAGAGTGCAGAATGACGCGCATCGACAGTTATTGCTGTCTTCAAAAGGGGCACGCAGACACTTAAAACCACCATGGCATTATCCTCGTAGCTGTGGCATCGAAGGTGCTCTCTGGTCTTTTCCAAATACTGACTGAACCGAAAGAGTGGCGGACCCGTGAAAACCAAGTTGGGTTCCGTCCTGCAAGAGGAAGTATCGATCAAATCTTCACCCTCCGGCAGATTCTGGAACTGCGACACTACTTCCAGCGGCCAACAATGGTTGGCTTCCTTGACTTGGAAGCTTCCTCTGACTCTGTAGACCGTCAGACACTA
This sequence comes from Opisthorchis felineus, assembly GCA_004794785.1. Taxonomy (NCBI): domain Eukaryota; kingdom Metazoa; phylum Platyhelminthes; class Trematoda; order Opisthorchiida; family Opisthorchiidae; genus Opisthorchis; species Opisthorchis felineus. Next base: position 86,280 of record SJOL01006427.1, on the reverse strand, counting down.
TTGCAGTGTCTATGGAGCAAAGGTATCCGCCGTAAATTCTTGACCCTCCTGAAGCCGCTGTGTGACGACTCCCGCGGACGAGTGAGGTTTCACGGGAGTCTTTCGCTTGGGTTCACTACATCAAGTGGTGTCAAGCGAGAATGTCCTCTCTCACCTTTCCTGTTTAACTTCGTTAGGGTTATGATAATCGTAGACTCATTCCCAGCCTCTAGTGCCCGTGGGGTCGAAATGTCCCCAGGGCGTTCACTCACAGATATCGAGTATACAGACAACATAACTCTTCTTGGGTCTGACGTCATTGTGATGCAGACAGCATTAGATACTCTGAGTAATTCTGTCCCACGGTTCGGTGTACGCTTCAGACCTGAAAAGTGTAAAGTGGTGCTTCAAGACTGGGTAGGCTCGAACCCCAACCGCATGCTTGCGGATGAGCCGATTGAGGTAGTGGACAAATCTATCTACCTGAGCAGCTGTATTAGTCTCGGTCGTCAAGCCAAAGACGATATTTCCATCCGGATTGGGATGGCCAGACCAGCTTTTGCGAATCCGCATCACCTGTGGCATAAGCGTGAAATCCGCTTATCTATCAATGTTCGATTCTACAGTGCTGCAGTACGCTCCATGTAGTTATATGGGTCAGGAACCTTGCCGCTACGCGTTGAGCACTTCGGACCATCGTTACCTTTGGGGCATTGCTCGAGTCTGGTGGGAACACAGAATCACTAATGCTGACGTAGGTCGAATGGTTTTCGGAAGAGATAACTCGCCCGCGATATATGAACTGATCACAGTCCATAGATTGCGCTTGTTTGGTTACGTGCTCCGTATGCCAGTTGACCGACATCCTGAGAGAGCCCCTTTCGTACATTCACGCGAAGAGTGGAAATGAGCGAAGGGAGGTCAAAAAATGAATTGACAACGAAGTATGAGAGCCATTGCCAGCAAACTCAGCTGCGCTGGTCAGTGCCGTCCCCCTGGATGGGGACCCCGAAACGGGACCCATCAATGGTTAGAGACATTGTCAGACATGTCCTAGTCGCGTGCTCAATGGTGTGCATGCATCCAACCTGTTGCCTTTACTGCATAGCTCCCCTTCCGATCTCCCCAATGAAAAATCCACTGACACCCAATGTTGACAGATCAATTATGTCGACTACAGCCACCAATGCGTAGTTATCTACCCCACCTCCCCAAATAATCGACGAATGAAACTGTGGCAGTTATAACCACTTTACGGCAAGTACGAGGCCTTCACAGCTGAAGATGATGGTGAGGTATGTGGGACGAACGGACGTATCACCACTGGACCCAACTTATGGTTAGAGGAATTGCTACACTGACGAGTGGAGAAATCACTGTGTTCTCACATCTGCACATCGTACGAAAGAATTCCGTTCTATCAATAGAATATAGGCATTGGCCCACTTCTGCTCAGTGAATTAATCGTTGTCATGAATCAATGCTGACAACGGTACCGTTAAGTGTCAGGAATGAGAGTCATGTCTTTAAGTGAGACCAAAATCATTCATTTTGGCAATATTTCGGGATATGTGAACCCGATGGGTCGAAATGTCAATTTCCGGGAACATGACAGAATTAGTGGGAATATATTACATGCAGGGTTCCAGAGATGTGATTATTCAAGTAAGGCTGTTGGCAACGTTGTGACGCATAAAACGTTTTTTACACTCTGATATCTTTCGTGAGTGATCACCATCTCTCCTTTGATGCTCTTTTCTTACCTAGTAGTGTAAACATAGCCCTCAAGGCTTCGGCACATCTACTTTATGCATTTTCTCTTTCTATTCCGACATACTGCTTGATTCCTCTTTCCTTGGGTATGACTGGGCATAACATGCTAAACTCAAATACGGCATATGACGACCCAGACAGAGTCGTTGTTAAGCGTTGGAAGATTCTCGTGTTTCCATATGAAAGCGAGTTAAAAACTCATGGACAGAAAATAAGTGCAGAAGCATAAGCTGCCTACCCACGGGCAAAATTTTCCTTCGGGGCATATGTTTTGGTTAACTATGATCCTCGTTTCCAGAAAATTTTGTTTCTATTCAATTAACTGACGAACAGACACTGGAAACCAACCATGTTTGTCCTTCTATCACTTTAAAAACTCCTGCTGCAGTCTGTGTACAAGCTATTTTTATCTCGCTCCATACATACTCCGTAGGTGTTCTGATTTATTGCGATCAAAAGCACATGGTATTTTTTATCCGGGGATGGATTTGGTGATGTTATATCTAGCCGGAAGGCGACCTTTATCCCTTTATGACCTACTGGTTTCCATGCTTCTGGGGTTGTTAACTCCGGGAACAATTTTGTCACTCTAAATACAGAGGTTCTTACTTTCATGCTTACGCAGGAGATTCAGCGGCTTGAACAAGCAAGCAAAAAGCGTCATGTTCCCAACACTGTTTCACTTGGCCAGTCGACCGCTGCTCCCTGCAAACAAGCTGCCTCTCAGGTGAGCTAACTTGTAATGTTCCCTTATTCAATCATGAGGTTTTCGACGGCCGCTGTTGTAACGCCAGTGATTCTCTTGTGTCTTTTGTGCACAGCTTCGGAGTATGTCTTCCCGGTCTGTGCACCCTATAATCTATGAATTCTACCGAATTGTCATTGCACGATAAGTGATTGGTTTAAGAGATTAATAATCGGAAATGTGACATCTTTTCTGTATCTAGCTGATGTACAACTCGAGGAAAGCACGAGGGCTGAGATCCTGTCAAGTTGTCCAATCCTAGACGAGCCGTAATTTCGCGCCCTAACGGCTGACTATCTAGGCTCAGTTTAAGGTTAACTAAGTCACTAAATTTGAGGTAACCGCAGAGTTTCGCTTGCGCCACTAGTAGCTTGTCCTATGATCTTGGTGTTTTATCTAGGCTCATTAAAACCAATTATGGCGTAAGGCATTCCTTCCAACAACGTAAACACCAGTTTACACCCTCAAAACAAATGCCTAGCCGTTCTTCATGGTTTTCTATCTTCCGAGTGGTGACTGCTTAACTCCACACTTTTATCCCATTGAGTGATTTCTCTGGAATGGCGGTTAATGTAAACCAACTTCTCTGTGTCCCGCCCTTGTGCCAGCAGACCAGCCCCCTGGCCAACGTAAGCAGTGCCCAGGAGAAGTTGATCGCGTGCGTCTTCATAGGAACTGGATTGAGTAAAGGACAATAATCACATAATTCTACCAAAGGTTGATACAAGTGCTTCCAGTGTACTTCCGACGACATTTTCAAAAAGCCGGTCCGTCTAATAAAAATGCCTGTATCAACAACCGTGTTATTTCGCCCTTCATCAACTGCGACAAATGGTCTGTCCACGAAAAGTGGGAAACCACTTCTGGGGTGCCCCTTAGTTTGCGTTGTATCAAAAAACCGAAACCAATTTTTTTTAGCCGACTGTGCCTCTTTGCTCCCTTCTAGGGAGGCTCGTGTGTGTTTGTTAGGCAGTTTGTCGTATTCACTAGTCGAATCCTTCTGGTTCCTTGGTTTGCATAGCTTGTTGCATCTGCTTGTTCAAATGCACGCAGCCTATAGACATCCTATCCAACGTACACGGACTCCTAATGAGTTGGAAAAACGGGTATCAATAGGTTTGGCCGTCAAACTACCCGTCGCAATCCAAAGCGCACTCGAGGTTAATATAACTTAGGCGGTCATACTGTGGTGATATAGAAATCAGATCGTGTGTGCGTGTGCCTGTATGCACCCATCCGACCAATAATTTCTGGTGTTGTGAGAACTATTCGCTCATCTAGTAATCCTCTGCCCAGGCCAACTTGTTCATGACGTGGAAGGGTACGAGGTAGTCGGCCTGTTCAGTGCGAATGAATTCCGTGCATATTCAGGTTGAAATCTCACATTTCTTGCTAATAATCACAACTTAGGAAAGTTTTTTCAGAAGTGAACCGCTATTATTCTCTGTGATGTTTCCGCAGGGGGGAACTATGTTGTGTGAAAATGCAATTGCTTGAATGACTGAGCCATGAAGCTCAAGACGAGGTATGCGCAACTTTGATAGGACAAGGGAACACCTGTTCTAAATTCAGTGGAACTAATTGTTTCCTCTCTTTAGGCGACTACAGAGCCTACTACCCAACAATACCGGGCTCATAGGTAGTCTTGTTCCCAGCAAGCAGTCCAACCCTTCTACACAGATACAACTCGTCGAAGTTAAACATGATAGAACGTTCATGCACTACTTTCTGAATTTAGCAAATGGTGCGGCGATCACAGTTGGACTCATCGGTTATTCGAGTAGAGACAGTATTGCTTAATGAACTGACGATTGAAGAAACGAGAGATGATGGATTGGATGGAAAACGTTGGGAACCACTGGTCTGTGCGATTAGTTTTCTCTTGTAGGTAGCGTCGAATATAATCTCAATAGAATTGCTAAACACCACGAGCGTTGACCTTCTGCTAGGCTCTATCAAGTGTGCGCGTCACGTGGCAAGTCTGGACTTCGTTGTGCCATCGTTACTAACGGCCGTATCGCGATTGTGGCCAAATATAAGCTCTTGAGGTTGCAGCATTCGTTTGGGTCACAATAATTGGCTGTCTTGATTTGGCGGAAACGGTTTATTATTCTCAAGTAAATGGGGATCCCAACCAGTAAAATCACGAAGAACTAGCGCTCTGTTCAAGTAACGCTAGTGGAATGTCATCAGATCTTGGGTCCCGGTGTCAGAGACGGGCTCTGGCATTCCAGCAGATGAAAGGATTTCTTAACTGAATTTGGTCATACGCCACATCTTTCTGTTTGTTTAGTTTTTGATGTCTTCATCCACCCTACTGACTGACAGTTCATCGCTTGTATGAAACAGAACGGATAGGTTGATCCTTATCTATAGGACACATCACACAATAGTCTTAGTCGTTATATCTTTCCTCATCTACGGTGCAGTCACAAAAGTGCATAACAACAGGCGTTAGCTCAATCATGATAGTCTTGTTTGTGACCCTGAACATGTTAGGTTCATGACTAATTAATTCGACAAACATCAATTACCTTGATACTTCCAGTTATTCATTCTTCCATTCGTAGGCACTAAACAAGTCCTCTTTGTGACATTTCAGCTAAGCAGGTTAGTACTGAGCGATCACGTGAAACGGACACGTGGACAATGGACGACTCTAGCCTTTACTGTGACTGAGTTTCCTGAATTCACAATAGCTACATTTCCTTCTATCGGAACTATGTTATGCTCCGGCCGCTTTTTATTTATTGATGACTTTTTCTATTTCCCTTCCTAACCTGTTCCATTGTATGGTTGAAAGCTCCCACCCACAGCACCGGACACTCAGAGACAGGTGGTTGATTTACTTGGCCTAGAAGCCGACACATCCACACCCAATCACGTCAATTCGACGGACGATATGTTCGGGTCTTTGGGTCCTGAAAACACGACAGGTAATATAGCTCCGGTTTCGACGTCTACCTCCATCTCATCTGCTTCTCAACCCATTGTAAGTTTCAGTGTGCCATTGTATTTCTCCCGGTTTTTTTGGTTATGTCGTTTAATTTGTTCCACGTATGGTTCTCTAATCATTCCCCTTTGTCAAAAGTTTATCCATTTCGAGAAAATATGTTTACGTGATACCTTCTTGCTCCTATTTCGCTTGCACCCTTGCCGTCGTTTGTTCAGGCGAAGTGCGTAAAGAGACCGAATATGACCGCTATTTTGTCTTAACATTCGGTTGGTTGCACATGGTCCATAAGCTAGCTCTGACGAAACCAGCAGTGCGAGGCAATAGATGATATTAATACGTGCTGAGTGACGTTTCAAGGTTATTCAGCGCCCTTTTGGTCACACAACTTTTATTTTTCATGTTGGTTGTGAATGTAATTGCTCAATGCAACACGTGGAACAGATCACCGATACGACCATACATTTGTCATGATCCTTATACGGGAACAGGGTGCTTTCATAACTGTGCGAAAAATTAGTCGCCGTAAGGGTAGCAGGGGAAAGTTTTCGCACCACATCTTCCATTGGATCTGCAAACCTACGCGGAAAATGTCACTACCAGAGTAATGTTCGCCGTTGAACGGGACCGCTCTGGGGGAAAGAACACTGTGTTTGATATGTTTGTCAAAGTGTTCGTTTGTATTGGACATTATTATTCTCCTTTTATTATCCATTCTCCCCTTCCTCATCGGGCTGCACGCATGCTTTTCGTTGCGGCTATTATGCTTCCATCGTTTGTGTTGGAAATGTTAGTAGTTTCCCATGGTGGAGCCCCAACCTCGATTCATCTAGACTAGACAGATCTAGATCTTAGACAGTTGTCTAAGCTACGCTCTGCCAGGTAAACCTTTTTCACTCTCCGGATCTATCAAACCCTTTCTGTTCACCTGGCTTAGCTCGAAAATATCACAATCTCGGCTTCAGATGCACACCATATAGACATGTCTATTGTTGTGTTCACTTGTGCACAATTCACTAGCAAGTGGGACATTCTATATCTAAAACCTGTAGGTACGCATGGAACAAGTGTGTACAAACCTGGCGTTCAATGCTGCTTGGACGGAGTTCAAGCGCGGGAGCATTAGTGGTCACATGATCAAATAACGGTTCAACTAGAAATCGGTCGCATCTATGCTCATAGGACAGGGCGATGCAGACACACCTGCGCTAACAGACACATGCATGGTAGGTATGCTATGAAAGGACTCGAAAGTCGGCAATTTGTTTTGTGTTGGGCCGTTGCCACAGCGACGAACGCTCTTCTAGCATCCTCCTATCCCCTTGTTCCGTCCGTGTAGGAAGAAAACTTTGAATGAATACAAACCAATATGTTTGTTGTTCTAACCGTGAACCTGGGGTGCTTCGTGTCTGACCCCTAACTGCAAGAATAATCGCTCTCGAGAAATGTACCAACTACGGGCCAATTAACCAAGGATACTATCTAAAGGATACAATCAAAGGGGTAGCGCCCTTACGCATACAGCCCCTGACAGTGTAATGTTCTCAGTTCAATGAGAAGTCTTCTTTACGATTAGACTACTTAATATTACGAACGATGTCCATTAGCGCACGTCAGACTCGTAGTTCAGTGCCGCCTAATTCCTGGCCACTCGGTTTACGTGATTGTCCGAAGTATGTACGCAGCCACTATTAGAAGTAGTACGGATGCAAACAGGAAGACGAATTTTGCTGTTAATCTTTGTGAGCTACATATCGTCAAGCAATTCTCTGTTCACTCCCGCAAAGAAAACGCTCGAGGTAGAGTTTGCGTGCAGTAGAGACTTCTGATTCAGAATTTCGGCGAGAAAAAGTGCCCTCAGATACTAGCTACTTGCTTCTACTTCAGTAAGCTTATAAGGTCAGATCTGACTGCTCCCAAACCCAATAACTGATTTTCAGTTTCATCAGCTACCGGTCTTCCAGACCCCATGGCGAAGCGGACATGTTTTGCATGTTTGGACCGAAACCCTCTCCCGTGCTTTGGCAGCCCAGTCCATGATACTAACAACAGAGAAAATGTGCGGGAACAGTTCACCCTTTAAGAGTGGTCTCTGGCTGTAGAAACATTGTCCATTGATTTGAACTGATGTTTTACAAAAAACCCATTCTTCATTTTGAGATCCAGAAGTATATATCAACCCAACCGGTGTAAACCGGTCTTGTCACTTTTGGTGCCCTGAACGTAAGCATATCGTCGTGACTAGTTGAGTCGAAAGTTACACCGGTAACATATTTGGCTCCACTGATGTCTTCAAGAGCTAGTCCGCTAGGTGTCGGCACTTCACTCGGCTGATGAGATATGAGATGGTGGATGGATTGTTCTGTTTTTAGTTAGAGCGGGCTAGAATAACTGTTGGGGCAACGCCCATCAGCTGCCCTGTTACCTCAGCAACCACCACCAGCCACAACAGTGCCTTGACTTTACGAAGGTGCATGCAAATCACGCAACAGCTTTTTGTTCAGTTGTGCAATCGGGGAAAATTGTCGCCACACTTGACCATAGGTTTGGGTTAAATGTCTGTACTTTTTCTTGTTTTTGCGTGTTTGCATTTATGGGGAAAATTTCTTGTTCAAGATAATTGGTATTTCTATCACAAATCTTAAGTGGATTTACTGGAACTCAACTTATGGTGCTGAACCTTTGCATTCCTCAGTATACACACTAAAAAGGGCTGGCACCTCTCACACAGAAAACGTTTGTTTGCCTATATCAACGTAAAACTGAAATGTGCAGATGACATGTTGTTATCATCTGGAAGATCATTTTAGTCTTTTACACCGTCTATTGAATTAAACGCTGGATTTTACGGTAGGTGGCTTTCCCGATGAGGCCTCGCTTTATCTTATGTACTACTGGTTTGTATCCAATCTTTCAAGCAAACGAACGTTATCGATTCGGAAGGAAGTTTTTCCAACGACCTTTTGGGACTGGATGTGACCAGTGCTCCCGTTCACGCCACTACCATCAGTGGTCCAATTTCTCCGACCATCCGGACAAGCGATGCCTCTGGCGTCAAAGCGTCAAAGGACGCCATCCTCGCTCTGTACCAGCAGAACCAGCAGCCTACCACACCATCCATATCCTTCCCTGCTGTTACAGGAATTCCAGGGAATGCGTTCGGCCAGTGCGCTTTGGGTGGGAAAGATGACTCCGGGTGGCCCCTTGGTAACTCGTCTGTTGGTTTTCCTGACAAGTCTGCTGGAGAACTGTTCGGTATGTCTTCTATACACTATCCTTCTTTTTGTTTTCGCCTCTTTTGCTCTGAGATAGATTTTCATTGTCAAAAACTGAGTTTCCCACGTAAGATGATAACCGCCTCGTTGCGGTGTCTCATGTCTTGTTTGTATGGTCTGACTTGAAACTGATATAGTCTGCTCATGATAGGTTTCCCCATTGCATATACGTCCTGCGTATATAAGGAAACACGATGTCCATCACTTTAACTATTTTTATGCTTATACTGGACACAGTAGGTTGCGGCTTGTTTTTTTTACTGCCACAGATAAAGTGAGCACGTTTGGAGACTTGAAGTTTAACTCGCGTATCAGGCTGTGGAAGTGTGCGCTTAATGTCGCATGAGACCGTGTACCAACTTATCCGATGCTCGGGTGACAAGCAGTAATCCGTTGTTCGCTTATATAAATGGGTATTTTGTGTAGGACCTGGTATAGGTTCGATTATGTCTTTGGATGCAGGCGTGGGGAAAACTAGTTCTATGCAAAATTGTGAGCATCTAAGGTGTTTGACGATTCTTCTTTAGCTTCTATAGGTACCTCTCCTAAATCTAGACACTTCTACACAAGAATTCATCAGCCCCATTCTTTTCATTGGAATCAGCTGTACCTCAACCTTTTAGCTGACAGCTCTTTACAATGAAAACTTCTAACCGATACCCAACACCGATCCGGCCTAATTTTGGAAATGAACATCTGTGATTGGTTTTTCGCCAGTGTCAAGCTCAATCATTCCTTAGCTCACTTCATTGTCTTGAAGAAAGATTTGTGTCAGAAAAAAACAAAACGTTTCCCAAAAGTTTTTCAGTCTTTTTTTGTAATGAGTGGTTCAACTATTTTTCTAGTTCATTGAAGAAGATGGTTCTTTCCTACATATTCGAATACGAGCTGAATATGGTGCCATAACAGGAAGGAACCAGCAACAGCTTATTTTGCGACGTGCATCTTATCCTAGCCCACTATACTGGATCCGGTTGTGTTATGGCTTCAGTTTGACTTTCCGGTATAAAGTGAACTCAGTATGTTGGTATTATATTCCGCTATGACGAGACTGGACCTTATCGTGGTGTGGCGGTTTATTTACCTCTTTAACGCACTGAGCTATACTTGCGATGTCCGTGCGACACTCACGAAGTCTCTCATGCAAGATTGGTCAATGGTTATAGGTTTGACCAACACGGTCTCCTGATCCTCCCGGCTGGGAATTCGAACATTTGTGGCGGTCTGTCCTCTAAAAATGACGATGCACCGGCATCTCCCGCCAAACACCGCTGCCTTGCAGTTAGGTTTTTGAGCCAAAGTCTTTGTTTGAGAACCCCAATGGTCTTCCTGTCAAGACTTGGACGCCCTAACACTATCCCAGCCCGCGTACAACCATGGTTCATACAATTAAAAATACTGTCATGCTACACCGACCGTCGCGTAGTGTCATCATTCGGATCGCCTTCCTTGATGTACACAGCAGGGTGCGTAGGCGAAAACAGGCTATCACTGACGACCCCTGGCACTGCTTGAATCTCGGAGAAATGTTTTCCCCAGTCCCGTAAGTAATTCAGCCCGACGAATTATCAGACGTGCGCGCCACCCATGAAGCCAGGTGGGCACCGAAGACAAAGAAAATGGAATAGGCTCAGATTACCCTGGATGCCCGAAGATTATTCTGGTTAATTCGTCCGACTGGTCCTCGGAAGCCATTTGTGACGGAAAGCATCAAGTATCAAACTGATGCGACGGTCGCTAGTAAGGAGGGACGCCTCGACCGCTGGGTGGAGCGATTTGAACAGCAATTCTTGTGGCCACCTTCCGCTACGCACTCGGTTTGTTTAACTGCCCTAGAACCTTAGACGGTGAACCTCGGAGGTCTATAACTGCGCCCCGGTCCGGATGACCTCCCACCCCCATTGTTCAAGGACGGGGTTGGAGTCTTCAGTTAGCATTTGTATGCGCTGTTTGCCTCCATTTAGGAAACGGAGACTGTCACAGACAAATTGGTAGAATCGGTAATGGTGCCCGTTCTCAAAAGCCCGTGTTACATGCAGTAATGACAGGGATCAGCTTGACTCCAGTTGCAGCAAGAATTTTGGTGTCAGTTGTCCTTCGTCGCCCTATGGTGACCAATACGGTATTGACTTGAGAGCGACAGGCGGGATTTCGGTTCGGTATTGGTGGCGTTGGCCACTCTCTCCATTTTTGTTCATTTTTTTGATCGAAAGGATAATGAAACGAACCCTGGGAGGTCTTCAAAATCTTGGTGTTCAAATAGCTTCTTACAAAAACCTTATCGATATGGAATGTGCAGACGACTTCCTTCTCATTTTCGAAAAGTAGAAGAGGGCATAGATGTTTTTGGATGAACTGACCACAGTCATCCCGTCCTTGGGCATGGGCTTTGCACCCACAAAGTGCAAGGTCACGCTCCTGAATCTGCAAGCACTGAACAGGCCACCTACAATCAGAAGGGGGGCACCCGAGGTTGTGGAGCGTTTTGCCTACCCCGGAAGTTACATGAGTTCCGATTGTTGTGTGACAGGTTGAGTTAGTGCACGAATCTTTAGAGCTCGGGTTTGTTTCGCTGCATTCTCATACAATTTCTCATTGAAAACAAGGTGGTTCAGGGCTATGTGTTCGCGTTGAAGATGCTTCAGTTGTTGCAGATTTCTAGTGTAAATATATTTACGTTATCCTTATACGGAGCGTAAGTACTCCCTGATTGATGACCGAATTTCAGTAGTGCGCAGTACGGTTCACCTCTTGCATCTTTGTTCCACATGAGCATCTCATTGGCGCATGTTGTCTAACAATTCTTTCGCCCATTTCTTGACCCCCCACACATATAGGTGATCTATGTTCAATAAAAAACACATCGAAATCAAATGAATTTCCATGCTTTGCACAGTCGAATTTCGCACAGGCTCATACAGCTCAGAACCCCAGTTCAACGATCCCCGCATTTTCTCAAGTAAGTTATCCGTCATTCAGTTCACTCTGAATGTCGCAGTAACTATGTTAAGTTTTGTCTGAACCTTGTCTCCAGTCTGTCGATAAATATTTTGTAATCAATACACAAATGTAGGTCTGGTTGCCTTGGCTAAGGGCTTAGGAGAGTCAACAGTCGAAATGCCAATGTTCAATGTAGGCTGCTCAACTCTGTGCAGCTGATCAGATTTTCGAATATCCGAGCCCTTGTATTGTTGTTCGCTAGACCAAAGTATACAGCCTTAATGCTCGCTAATGTCAATGCCTGCATTCTGGTTGTTGGTTTCTGGCTACCATGTGGGAAAGAGGAGCTACGTGGTACGGGTAGAAAGTGCGCAGCAACCTGGATTGGGACGATTAGTTGACGTTCCTGGGTGTCCATCGAGGACCATGGTTTAGAGATGCTCGTCCGCTGTCGTGCCGAGGTAATAACCCTCATGTAAACCACGTGGCTCATTGTTTAGTTCACTTTCATGTACCTACCAGTGTTTGACGGTGTATGCGCGACGAATAATGTACCGTTCGCTCCAGTGCTGGTTTTAATCTGGTATTTCTTTCTCTAAACTGCGCACTCATCTCCACACGTATGCCTGCAGCTTTGTTGTACACAACTTAGATTTTACCGATCGATCGTGATTTCATATAGTGCATACCGGTAAGCCGAGGCAAATCGGATGTGTACATTCCGTCGTTTTAGGACACTCCTGTACCTCAATTTTTGGAATTTAGCCATATTGGAGCTTGGGAATAAGACAACAATCCAACCTCGGACATTTTCGATTTTGAGAAAATAGAGCTTATGTAACTGAGTGATAGCGGCTTTTCTGAGATCTAGTGATTTTTATAAGCGCGCTCGGGAACATCAAATACCCGGTTTTCAGCAACTATTACCTTTTCCAAGTCACAGTTAATGTCTTCTGAAGACGACGCTTTAAAAGCATCACAGTAGGTTTTGGTGTGTTTGATTAATTTGTGGCCCATTTTTCTGTTTGCACCGTATTTGAGATATCGCAGCATATTTTCTTGGCATAGCACACTGGTCATAAGGTTCCGGAAGAAGGGTTCTCAGCAACTTTATGACTATTAATTTGTCCAAAAAAAAAGCGTGGGTAGTATTACAACCGGTGAGAGTCTTTATGGAAGCTTATGCTGTCGCCTACTGGCCACACTGCCTAGCTCAAGTTTGTCTGTCGTCTGTGGAGTTTTGATGAGGTTCGTAGAGGACGTTGGCTGGATCCCACTGATGTGGTCTTGATCCGACGTTGCGCATATACTAGGAAGTCCCGCGTTTTCTTTCCTTTCGTAAATCTGATTTTTCAGTTTCCTCTAATCCGTTACCTCTTTTTCTGCTTACGATACCATTTTCATTGCGTTGTTTGTTCAGCTCAGTATCGGTGGGAGCTACCTAATTCACAGACCTAAAGTATAATTAGGCTTATTAGTGAGTCAAAACTTCCAGACATTTCACACCGTGATGCCCAATAATTCACTTGTCTGCACTTCGTAGCGAACAGGACGACATATTGTTTTACCAGCATGTTAAATCCACTCTATAATCATATTTGCTACTTACATGCGGAGGTTTTCTGGTTTAGCGTGGCAGTGTAATGGTCGATATCGCTCCCATAATACTTCTACTTTCTGCTCGTGAACATCCGTTGAGTTATAGATTACCTCCGTTAACTGCGCCCGTCGTTCTTTAAAGCAAACTGCACGGTCGACTGTTTATATTATTTTTCTCAACAACTTTTCAGAGGCCTCCAGTGCGCTGCCTGTTATGCCATCTTGTCTCTGTGAGGTACATCTAACACTGCGAAATCCGTTCACCGTCATCGAGATCATAATGGATCCGTCATCATATACCCTATTGCTCTTAAACTATTACTGATCTGCAACCAAAACACTGCGTTAGACTTAGAAATTCCTCACCATTCACAGTTGCTCATCCCAATGCCAACCCCATTTACTTTTCTGCCTCCGCTGGCACCAGTCGATTAAATCGAATGACAAATAAATTGGACTTCTGGGTGAATTTAGTTCTTCTGTACCCACTCATTGAGTTGATTGAAACTGCCATTCTTCTCGTGCGTTTTGTTTTTGCTGCACTTGGCGTACTGTTGTGTGTAACTATGGGCCTGCTAAGCTGATACCAAGGGTGACGAAACCACAGTAGGACACCTATAGGGTTGTCACGCGACTTTACTTTGTTCGCTTTCCCAACGTGCTGGAGGGTTTGTCTACTAGCTTCACATTTTTTATTGTGCCGGCCTTCATTTCTTACCTTCTAGATCAATGTCCCTACGTCACCCGGATTCGCTGTATGGCCTGATGCAAGCAAAACCTATTCACACTCTGGACATGACAAATCGTCAGTAGAACACAATCCCACCCCAACATCACGGACTCAATTTCCAATCAACACTGCGTGGAACTCTCCACCTCATATTCAACCCGCAGTACTCTCTGGACAAGTTCATTCTGAGTTTACAGCGCCCACTTCGTATGGTTCTGGACTGGTTGGTTCCGCGTCTGCTGCACACCAAGCCTATTTGTTACAGGTGAAGTTCCCAACATGTTTTATGGAATACAACTCTCTCACTGTGCACACCACATGACGTTTTGGGCAGCATCTTCGCCGTATGATTGTGTCAGTTGATAGGGTGGAGGAACTGAAGCCGGTTGAATCAGTAGTTTGTTAATCGATCAATCTCACGGAGTTGGCAGAGGCCCTATCTGGCTTTATCCATCAACCGAACTTTCCATGATCTCTCCCCTCCCAAAAAAACAGACCTGCTCCAACAATAACACCCTATTCATCAGGATAGTTCTCCTGTTCCCTGAAACTCGTCTGTGTTAAAATGATAAGAAAATTCCTTCCTATAGCAAACGAAAGCACGCTACTCATCGCTGATGCATCCCAGTAACCTTGGTTCATCCTACCAGCAGCGGATCCGTGTAAAGGAACTGTTTTATAAGGCTAGTCTGTCTCCGAGACACCAACTAGGTATGTGCCTTCCTTTTCGGACATTCGTCATGCACCATACTGTGGGTTATAGTGAAACCAAAACAGTATGGAACATCAGCGAAATACACTCATTCGCAAACAAATTTGGTTTTGCGAGAGACTCACCTGGAACCCAGCTGAATCTCTCGTTTGTGATGTTTCCAGTTATGAGTAGTGCATTACGAGTATGAAACATCATTACCGACAGACAACTTATGACGACTTAATAGTCCGAAATCTGTAGAGGTAGATCGTTTGCAAACCTAAGTTGAACAAAATTGAGCCGTGTGGTGACCGAGCAAGCTAATGGTTGCTAGCCATAACCCGTAAAAAGTCGGTCAAAGTCGCTACATATTCAGCTACTTCTGTCCGAGTCCCGTATATTCCGAGAGATCTTCACAGCTTCATCTCTATCGCGAAGTTGTCAATCTTTGAACTATGAGGTAATAAATCATATAATCCTCCTTGAGCTTTCCGCTCCATGGTATCTGTTTTTTTAACTTTCGAACTTGATCGCAGGCGGTTGTACGGGGCTATCTCCTCTACTCCGTCACAGCCAGAGACTGTCTGTCTTGCCCTTTTATCAGTGCATTTGGTACATGGTGTCTGCCTCAGTGATTGCGTGTGAAATCTGCTCAATTATCAGAAATGACCAACGTCAGAATTCCAGAGAAGCGGCAGACCATCATTGCTTTGTAGAAACGATCTGACCCCGATCCCCACTTTTCCATAACTCTTTCTCAAGTTTTTGCTAGCCTTTGAAACACGGAGTCTCAACTCAGGATCAGCAGTCAGTGTGCTACTAAGGTAACAGAAATATGTACACTATTGGATGAAATCTGCGCGGGGTTGTTGGAGATTCCACGTTTTCCTCATGTTAATTAACACGTCAACCTCTGCTATTTCAGTCGCGAATTCATCTGCTTGGTGTTTCGGCTAATCATACGTTCATGCAGACGTAGTCTTCGGCGAAATAGAGAATACAGGCCTTTTCTGGTAGACCAGGCTCCTCGACCGAGCGGTCGTACGTTGGATAGTCTGTCAATTGGGTACTCCAACTGCAAACCATCTTTCCGTTACACTGTAGAACAGGATTGTGATCTATTTCGAATGTCCACATCTTTTATTTGTTCTTTTTTGAGGAATCATCTTCGATTTTATCGCAGCTAATGCTCCTTAAGGCCCACTATACAGCGACCGGAGTAGTGTGCTGTTCTTCATGATCGCGACGGAAGTGAACCTATTTTGTTTTTTCAGAGTTGAGCAGCCAGTTGTTACTGTCGTCGCAGTTGTGTTACCAAACTCGTGTGTGGTGTGCAACGACGATATATATTCATATATTTTTGTGATTTTCGCATTTACATTCAACAAACATTCGTTGACCAAGATAGGTGAAAATTTCTATGGTTTCATTGTTTTTCCACAAGTATTCATCTTTAATAGATAACCTTGTATGAGCCTCGTCTGGTGAAAAAACTTTCGGCAGATTGAACGGTTTGGATTATTGTTTTGAAGGATTAGTTCATTCGTTCCTTCATGAATTGTTCATCTAAGGACTTGAGCCGTTTCATCTAAACTATCAGCCACACAATTGGGCGGTCATCATGCAGTTCAGTATACCAGTGCTCTCAGCGCTGACTAGAACACCTGCTTCAGCCATAGATTAGTGTTCTTTCTCATCCGGATGAACGCTTTATTAGATCACTGCTTTGACCGCAATTTTCAGAACCGGTCTGTGAAGTACCAGACACGGACTTTTCGTATTTTCCTTGTAAATGAGCTTCCGATTGTGTTGTATATTACAGTTGTCAGGTTGTTGGGATCCAGAGGTCACGCACTATTCGGAGCCCGTTGTTTTATACACTATTTAGTAACACTAATAATGGGCGGGATGGCTCAGTGGTTAGAGCGCGAATTTACTGACCGGAAGGTCCGTGGTTCGAACCCGACCTCTGCCTCTCGACTTCCCCTGTCTAGGCTTGGACAACCTGGCAGTATCCCAGCCCTCGTGCTTCCTTCTGGTGGCATGGCAGTTAGGCACCGAAAGGGTACTGCAGCTGAATACTAACACTAATAACATTCTTTTACTGATATGTCTGCTGATGTGCCTCTTTTTGTTCCTATCTAGGTGCAACGTCAGTTGGCCTCCCTGCAACTCAGTGGGACAGTTAACAATCCACAATAAACACTTGATTTGACAACGCCTTGTGCGGATACTGGAGCATGTCAACTCTCTGATCTTTGTTGATTTCTTTTATTCACAGGCGTTCAATCAGTCCTGTTTTGTCCGTCCCGTCCCTGGACTGTGATATTTAGCTTGCAGCACGGATAAATACAACTCCCAAGCGTACATCATCATGTCCGATCATCAAATACAAGATAAACATTTTGGTCGCTTCGCATTGTCTATGTCTGCCTTCATGTTCGCTGCATAACAGCTTGTTCTCGCCAACGTTTTCCTCCAGCGAGGTCGGTCTCTAGCACATCTTTCTCTTCCATTTCACTCACCCACTTTCTTCTCGGCTCTAAAGCATTGTCGTGTGGGACCATGAGGTCACATCATTAGCGTCACCGACGGTGTTTTTGACTGTTTCGTCCTCGTCCGTTCCAACAGAGGTGTCCGAATTTGTAATACCCGGGACCCATGAGGAGCATATCTTGTCTGATAAGATATATGTTGAATGAACATTTTTTTTCATTTTTCGCTACCAGTAGTGCGGTGTATGGTAAAGTCTCGGTGTACCTTCGTTCGATGGCTTACAGCTAAACATTGAGCTGAAATGTACATATGGGCTTCTAAGTTCCCTCCTCCCATGGAACCCGTTACTGTATTGCAAGCGAGTATACCGAAAATACAATAGGTAGGCAGGGACAACCGTCTTGTAGCGCATCCTGAAGATGTGTCACGCACAGAGCTTTAGTGATGGAAGAGCCGTGACAAGCAGGTGTTTCTGAAGACCATAACTTTGTACCACGCACCTCACAATCGCTTGGCTGACGTCGCAGGACTGCCAACTCTTGGATTACACTCATTCTGTTTGAGCCTATAGGTATACCAGTTTCGGGTCTTCCGGTAATCGTTTCCACACGTGTGCATCTCATTGAGTCGTTCAGAGGCCACTCCTTACACACATTGACCATACTTTGAGTTAAATTGGAGTGATAGTAATTTGCACAACTATCACATGAACCGTATCGATAGCTGCTCAGCAGCTATTCGAATTTTGGGAAACTTCAGTGCGATTGTCCACATTGCCCACATTTCAAATGGGCGGAGGGTGCAGACGCCTGTTTTCACTGTTCGAAAATGCACAATGTCTGTGAACCACTAGTACTTGCACTAGTCTGCACGTTTTTTGGGAGTCAGCAGCGGAATCTTCGCTGGGAACCTACCTCACGCCTCACATTGCTTACTTTCAAATCGGGATCATTGGAACATACTAAGGCTGGTCTAGTTCCAGTCCAGGTTACTATCCCCCCGTTTTGATGGTACAGTCTAACACTATGTCGTAGACAGACGGAAAACCAATACGATATGAAGCAATATGTGGTAATCCGGATGGGAGTAAGGTGTTTCCTCCAGAGACTAGCATGTTCATAGTTGTGGAAGTAGCGATTCTAACTTCCCCGAAATAGGCCGGGTTAGAAAAGACCGGCCCCAAAAACCGATCACCAGATGGTAAACGCTGACCGCTTGCGCCTCATTCTGTACGCCTAAAGTGCTTTTAAAACTAAAGTGCCGCTCTGAAAGCACCTGCTCTGCCCAGTCGCATTAGGAGTCAGACAGTTGCTAGGCATGCCTCCCACAGCTAAGCGCGTCGGAGCGACTAGCTTCATACAGGGTCCCCCAAGAAACCCCCATCTCCTGTCAGCTCGCGGGTCAGATCTTTTAGTCAGAGGCTAAGGACAGGGCCTCGGGACAAAATCCTACTTCCTCCCACTGCCTTGTGGGTCAAACTTTCGAGTCAAATGCTCAAGGTGTAGTATGTCAGACAAATCCCATTCCTCAACCGGGAAGTAGCGTCTGCTTGCTCAGCTTAGTAGCGGCGGATAGTCTACTTAATTTAATATCCATACGAATAATACCCGGTCTGTTTGTAGCTGTATACATTCGGTGTCGATTTCTGGCACTCTTTCGAGAAAAAAATTAATCCTGCGGTACTAATAGCAAAGAATCTGTTCAACGTAGCGGTGTTCAATGTCCCTACTCTGGCATAGGCCAACATTTCCTCACATTTTCCGGAACACGTGTACAAGATCCCACTACCGTCATAAATCTTAACGTGGTCCAAAGCAACTCAGACACGAGTGCTGTTGCTGCACCACAAAAGCAAAGTTCAAAATGACTGAGGATAAGTGTCAAATAGTCCAAACTTCATTTGAATCGGATCAGCAGTCAGCTTACCAGCAACTGATACCTTCAGATCTAGGCAGTTTCTATTCCGTGGAACCTTCGAACTTTCCCGTGGAGGAGGTTTTTTCTGATTGTGAACTGCTGCATTACGGCTTCATCCAACTTTCTAATTACAGAGTAAACTGCCGCCCCTGTTTTTAGTGGTGTGGTTTCTAGCTACGGTTGTTTTAAGTGATAGTATTGTTACTGTTGGAACGGAATGCAGTCGAACTTTATGCAGTGTCTTGGTGGTTCACTTCTTCTGTCAGCTCATTTCTATCACTCGTCCACCTTATGTGTTAATTTTTCCTGTGGGGGGTTTGCGCGATATGCATTGTTTACATTCAGGTCACTTTCGTTTGAACGGTAGTCCTCCTGTCCTGGCGAAATTATTCTGGTGAGTCCACTGCAAAGCACTGGACTCGCTCTTATCAATCTTTGTGTAAACTGTGTTTATGTGATCGTCGTCCTGACTGATAGATTTGCATCTTGGGCTAAGTTGTACTCTTCGTATCAAGTCCGCACATTCGAGATACGGGCAATCGCATATTGCTTCTTGGAAGTCGGCACAACCTGATTATGTTGAATGTAAGTCTTGTTTGATATTTTCAGTTTTTTTAATCCTACTGGCTTTCGTTGTTATGAACTCGAACTTCAACATTAAGGTAAGCACAGTTGGGTATTCTATATAGTCGTTTTTTTTTCATGATGCCTACTACAAAACATAGGTCTCTACTAGGAAGCATACGTGCGCACCCATCAAAACGATAAACCACAGAGGAGAGTCAAAACCAAGACTTTCTGTCTACCGAATGTATGATTCTCCGGCTGAACGACCGTGAATGTTGTTCCGTTGAAGACTATTCAGACCCACTTTTCATTTTCCCCAGTTCAACCGAATGCCTTTTGGTTTTCATAATGCTATCGGCTTTACAGTCATCAGGTATTCTATCGGGTTGTGTACATTTTTCGACTTGCGGTCCCCATAAGCGGAGATATGGTAAATCCAGGTGAATTGCTCGGTCTTTAAACTACCTTCATAGATGAGAACTTTTCTTGGTTCCAATCCCTTTCATCATAGCCCGTGTACGGTAAATAAAAGCTGATTGAATTTAAGGACAACGCCATTTTGATGAGCCCCAAACAGGCTTGTTGGTAAATTTTGACCGATCGTTTCATGTTACTTTGTAGAACACGCACACTCTCGTTCCTCAAAGGACTGACTCACGTCAACCAGAAGGCATATCACATTAGGAGCACACTATTCCATTAACGCAGGTCTATCGATCGAGAGCCAAGTCCTGTAAACTAGACCTGCAGCGTCCTCGAGAGTTCTTGCTAGACGTGCATGTGGACTGAATTCTATCAAGTGCCCGCACTATCACAACAGGAGTCTACCAAGGATCGGTTTTACTGCCTTCCTTATTTTTGCTTTATTTGAACAATATGTTCTTATGTTTTGCTTCTAGCTCCCATACGTTTCCTGAAAAGGCTAGCCCTCATTAATACACTTCTAGGGAATTTTGACGACCGTATGCAGACCGCCGGCATCGTGAATGTCGATCTTGGTGCAGCCGGTGCGATGGTCCATCATCCAAGAACCATTTTAACTATTCTATATTTCCATCTTTCTCTCCGCTGTTCTCCCGTCTACCCTGGATCTTGGCCGTATTCACTATTTATTTTCACTGCGCTTGAAGTAAAAATTTCCTCAGAGGTTTGTTTCTTCCTCCGATCTCAGTTGTGCTTTAGGCCACTCTAGATTCTGCTTTCAAAAAACAACCCTAATTTACGTTTTCTTTTGCGGAGAGACTTTCAGTGAAGTCCAAAAAAAGTTTGGTTGCCTCATTCTCACTTACCCCCATGTCTATAACATTTTTCTATTTCTGAGTCTGAGTCTAACATCTCCATTATTGCCGTCACTACCACTATTCAAGAGGACGTTCCCCTGGGTTGGAATTCTGCCCTCTCAAGCTTTCAGTTGTGCCACTTATCATCGCTTTCACTGTGCGACTGATATTTTTTGTCTCCCATTCTTTTCTCGAAACTCCTTCCTCACAGTCCTTTGCCCTCTGCGTCCTTAACTTTTTAATTCATGTTAACAGTACAACGACGGGAAATTTCTACACTTTTACGACCGGTGCAATCAGGTTTGACAGCACACTGGAGCGCAAACGTCAGTCGTTTCCTATCACCAAAATTAGTGAGTAGAGCATTTCGCAGTGAAATAAAAAGTATCAAGTTTCATATAATAAGTCCACATGTATTACGCCACGATTTCTTCCAAATTTTTCCACAGTATTACCAACGCCAGTTCTCACCGTTTTGTCTCAGAGCACTTCAGAGATAACTGAATAGGTTAGAAACTAGAGGAAGCCTGAACGGGTTTTTAGAGTCTTAACTGCACTTTCAATATCACCATACCAAGAATTCTCTTCTAGCAGCACCATGCACGAATCTCCTTGTAGTCTACCCGAACACGCATGACAGTAAATTCCAAGGACCTGTTGTACAACCTTGCAAATGGTTGTTTTCACATATGAGCTTTAGCTATGGGTGTTTTACTTCCTCTGCTGGTAGTAATAAGACCCACAACAGGCTTGCGATTTCCAATCGAGCTTTCGTCTTGAAAGTGAGGGGGATTCGAGCTCGTAACCTCCCTGCTAGTAACTGAAGGGCAAGTCGTTCTGTCACCAGCGGTTTTAAAGTAGGAGTCAAATCTCCTGCCAATGAATAGGAATATTCAACACGGTATATGTTGTACGCATCAAGCGATTTTGTCTTTTTGGTTGGATATTGCTTAACGCTACTGTCAGTCTTCCAGTCTTAGACAGCTTCGGGAAATCGAAGAAAGTTCACATGGAGAGCTGTTTGCCCTCAGAAAATAAGACGAACAAACAATTTTTTGCTATTTACCAAAATTTCGGTCCAAAATCGACTGTTCTTGCTCAGTTCATAGTGAAGTATACCCATTTTGGCTACACTCCAGTCAGGAATTCAAGTCCACTTGAAACTCCCTCCATGATAGGCTGGACTGATGCCATTCAGATTTTCAGACCAATCGCACTTTAAACTTGCAGGGTTTCACAGTAAACTTTAATGTTATTCCAGCTTCCTTGCACGAACTGATAGGGTAATGCGACAGGTTAACAATATATTTCGTTGGTTGTCTGGTTTCGACTGCCCACTGATGACAGCGCATCCAAATAGCCAGGAATTTTCCAGTCGACTCGCTTCAGCGCGGATGGAGCAGGAATGAGACATGGTGTTGTCACTAGTTGCCGTGCTACTCATGGTCACCGTTAAACTGACTTGGCAGCACGTTTGCTCTGTAGTTAAACCGTCCTGCCCAAGACAGAAAAAACGCCATAGGATGTCGGTCGTCGATGTGTATATGAATGTTGACACTCTTTTCCATGGAATTTTTATCTGAAATCAGGTCATCAGCTTCACTCGGCCTCTTGACTGAAGACATGCTGCGTCCTTGTGAAGCCAAACAATGAGCAGTTTTAACCTATGGCCCTTGGGACCCTAGTAATGGTGTGGAAAACTGAGAAAGTCAAACATTTTGACACATTAATGTGCACAGAAAAACGTACAAAACATTAGCACGAAAATCCACGCTCCCGTTTGTGACGGTCAATGAGCAACAGAACGAAAATAAGAACAGCCCATCACGTAGCGTACTAGCGTTGATTGAAGTAGCTGGAGTAGACATTTGAAATGATAAGAGAAAGACAGGAGTTCTACGGATTGCACTTCGAGATGCTGGGTTTTGAGTCAGTTTATCAAACCTTTGTTTCGAAGTATCACACAGCTGCCTAACGATGCGCCGGTCTGGTGCTGCATTCTTGGACGATACATATCCGAAAATGAGTGAATAGAAGCTATCTGGTTATTTTGGGTTCAGGATTGGTTCTTGAGAGCTTGTTCGTTCGTTAGATTTCGCGTTTTCTCTTGGGTATCTGTTTAGAACCGAACATATCACATTGTCGAAAAATTGTTTATAAAGCTAATCTGAGGTTTTTCTATACTTCATTTCTTTGTAGTTGTCCTCCTATTCCTGTTCCGGATGTCTTGATGGAGCGAGGCTTCGATTCACATATGGAATTCTATCTTACAGTGCACGATCGACCATTGAGTTGTGCAAAGATCGAAAATCCACTAGATATTGCTAACGAACTATATTTGGTGATATTCCGACCGCCAAAAATACTTAAGTCCTGTTTGAGTTTTGTATTTCTTCTCTGGCTTGAAAATTTACGAGACCATATTTCTGCTGAACATAGTCGTTACCTGAATGCCTAACCGTAAAATGCTTGATGACACTGAACCACGTAATAACTCTCGAAAGGCTGGGGTAAATTTTGGAGCTCATCATCATCAAAGACAGCAACATCAGTGTTGACACTGATGCTTCACTGCCGTACAACCATGAGGTTCGTCTAATTATACTTAAAGCCGTAGAGTGAAACGAAGAGGAAAAGAGTGGGTGAGGGAGGGGACCTAGTGCTGGCCTATGTCGAGCGTTCTGAGGTGCCTACAC
>SJOL01006427.1:3750-59535 GCA_004794785.1 Opisthorchis felineus | reverse complement strand
AAAGTGTAAGAAGGGAGGCGTCAGCAGTAGCATGTTTTCGCTTACCCGCCCTGCTGTATGCAGCAAGTAAGGCGACCTGGTTGATGGCACCACGCGACGGCCGATGTGGCATGAGAGTACTGTTAGTTGTGGACAATTTGCGACTGCTTCAATCGGGTCCGTTGTAGTTCATATGTGGTACACAACGATCAACGTTCCTCGTATGGATTGCACGTGATGGAAATTGGTTGGATGTGGGTGAATATACAAATAAAAAGGGTGCGCGTGAATGAAAATAGTAGTCGGGAAAATTCGAGGAAAAATCCCGCTCCATTTATCCGGAAAATTGATTAATGGGTTGTAGGACCCCGCAAAGACGTTGAAATGATGTCCCATGCGGAATCTGGAGCCATAATTTGAGAATGTAGGGCAACGGTAACATCTATTTCAGGCGCTGGTACGTCGTTTGATTGAGACAACGAATTATCAGTATCATTTGAGGTTGCCCTGGCAAGGATTGTGTCGCCAACGCGTGTGCTGGGAAAACGGGGCGTTCATAGAATCTTGTTCTGGTGCGGATGACGCATTGCGGCGTGGCAACGTCAACACATGACTTGGCTGTTGGGCGTGCTGAACACGGTAGCAGGCAGAGAAGAGAACAGTGATAGTGTTAATCGGAATTCCTGAATCTGTGTAAGTTACTCCGGGACACATCAAACCCACTTAAACAGCCGGATTGCTTGGCTTTTCCGAGTCATACAAGTGGGTAAACAGCTGTGGTAGTACTTACGGTGATATTAGTAATAGTATTGCTAAAATAGCAATAAGTCTCAGAAGGATGTCGAAAAAACGTCCTCAGTGTTTATTCAAAATACAAAACAAGGACGTTGTCAAATTGCCGTACACTCATGGGTTTTTTGACAAACCTAACGTTTTCACTTTTAAGTGACGTCACCGGTTTAGGATACATCTCTTCAAACACTGACCCTAGGCTGCTTCAAGAATTTCGGATTTAAAATCAAAGCTGGTTCTCTTTGATTGGTACATTACAGACTTTTGCGCGACTTTAGTTAGAGTCGGACCGTTTACTCGATACAACAGAATGGAATCCCTCGTAGGTAGACTCAGATATAGAGGTCAATGAATCTTTGTGGATGCAGGGATGTTAGGAACCTAAATTGAACCAAATCCGATCGGTTGGGGTGCATCGTGTAAACGAATTGGTAGATGTGTTCCTCGTCCTTATCATGGTTGGTTTTGTCCAGATGTGACAATTGCATTTCAGCTAGCTTTCTTGAAACAACCTTCCACGGGCAGCAGATAGTGTTTCCGCATGATGTCCTACAAACGCCTTGTTGCCTTATGCTAGTCATCAACAACCGACCGAGTATAGTGCAAGTAATGCTGTCGTGACCACTCATTAAGTTCACATCTCCACCTTGGGATCCTCAAAATTCTTGTCCGGACAGTAGCTGAAAACAAAAACACTTGAGATTAGAGGCGTAATCCCATCTGACTGCCATACAATATGGCGTTAGTATGTGAAAGGTCACTATAGTCAAAACAGGCTATGTACAGAAGTGACAGCTATGCCGGAAAATAAGGCATTATGTGCCTGGGATTACTAGGAATAATCTTTTTGGCGCATATATAATGAATTTTGCGGCAAAGTCTCTATCTTTCACCAACCTCCCTAGTTTATCACTTGTAAAATGCACGATTAGCTTGATAAACCACAACGGCGATTTTGCGAGTTAGGTAGTTTGTATTGACGCACAGTCGTGTTGGAACTTCTTGTCTTGATATGAAGTGCCAAGAATTCCTGGAAAGAGTTAATTATTCACTATCTTCAGGTCTTAATCTCCCATCTGGTTTCCCCCCGGCATTGTAAAAATAGCCTCTTATGCTATCACAGAGCCGCTATGATAAATTCGGTCCTTGCAGATTCTTCCCTGTTTACTTTAGTCATGATGGTAGGATGGTAGGAACTACATGAATAATCAGGATTTAATGTGAGTGTCACCCTCACATTCCTGTTCTAAAGAGGTGTGATTCTGTGTCCAGTTCATTCTCTTCCCCATGTAGATCATCCCACACATGGTACCTTTCTTATCGTTCTGTTTTGTGAATGAGTGGCAATGTGTTGTAACTGAATAGCCCATGCTGTGACTGACAAAGCTTATCTAATTCAATGCTCCATGTGCCGCTGCATAGTCGTCTGTTCGCTTTTCTATCAACCTTACGCCTGATTCCTCCTCAAACAGTATCCTGATGGTTTGGCAAGAGCTGTATTTAATTTAACCACGACGTCCCCATGACTTTCTAAGCCGAAATTCTCCTAAGTAAATCCTCACTTGTTGGTCTTCAACTGATTCAACTGAGCTATCGATCCACTCATCTCGGGGGCACATCCACTGAGAAGTAATCATATGACAGACAGGACCATGAAATATGAAACCCAGTTTTTAAGAGAAATCCTCAATTTGCACTACTAATGCAACGATTAATCGCCCACAATATCGGATAAACTAGTTTTGGTAGTAATAGCGCCTTACCTTCTGACAGCTCACTGTGCGATAATTTTACTGGGTTGCTTGTTTTTGGTCTCAGTAACTGCCTCCTCGGATGGACTCGGTTACAATTTTGATGACCTACAGTTGGTAAATGGCAGTGGTACTAAACAAGATGGAGCTTGATACAGAGTAGTTCTATTTGTCTTTCAAACAAGATGTAATAGCGGTGATGAAACCGAGATCCAAGCAAAGACGATTAGCTGTGTAATTCACACCAACAAGATGCCTTAGCCACCTTATTCCAAGGAATCTAGTGTGGAAGCGACCATTCTTTGTGTCCGACTTTACGGGTGGGTGATTAGGTAGGAACTGAGTGGTTTCTATTAGAGAGGGCTTCTTAACTGTCTCATCTGCTATGGAGCCATTTCATATGGCACCAAATTCGCTTCATCACAGTGTCAAACAGAGGGTGAGAACAAGAGACACCAGTAGAGAGCCGGTCAGGGCTTATATATAAATTGACTGTAAGCAAAAGTAGAGAGATTGGAGCGATCTTTGGACATTTGTGCAGGAGGTTATACACCGCGAGTTTGATCGATACATATGACTTAGACTACACTGAACAACAGCATCTGAAAGCCATTAGACGAATCGGTTTTATTGTTAATTGTTTGTTCAGGTTTCAAAACCAGCCATCCGATATGTCACCTTCACACAGTTTACGGCATTCTGAAATCAATGATAAGCGGATTGAGCAAATCACTGTAAACAAAGCCTGAATGAAAACATTTTACCTCTTGAAATGATCCTTAACTACCTTCGAAAAATAGATACATACCGTCAACTCACTTCGGGAGTGGAGATCCCGAAAAGACAATATTCGTTGCTTCGGGGCAATTACACAGGAGAAAAACGTTGCTTAGTCCCTCAAAAACTAAATTCAAATTTTTTTCGTTGGAGAACCGTTTGTGATCCCATGTAGTTCGCATATAGAGGGAACAAGACTTCTGGGATAAACTTCACGCACAAAAGTACCCCATGATCGTTGACTCTTGATCTCCCGCAAATAAACCTTAGTGAACTATGTTTGTGGCTTTTGCGTTTGTTACTATGGTACTTGCTATGCTGGTAGGATCTTCACTGGGTTCCTCTTCTGCATCCAACTAACATCTAAACTGCACGACCGATGATCAGCCACGACTTGTTTCTTTTGAGTAGCTTTTTTCTAACTACGACCAAGGCAGACAATACAAGCCCCCGTCCATAAAAATTATCGCCGTGGTAGTCTATCGACTGCTCCTTGCAATGCTTCCGCTATACTGTTCCTGTCTTACCCCGTTTTCCCCTGCTGCTCATTTTCGTGATGAACTTTTATAACCTGTTTATAATCAGGCAAGCTTATTTCTACAAATGCTCTCATTTTCAAGCGAATTTGGTTTTGACAGGAGACACAACCGAATCCAGCTGATTCTCTCGTTTATGATGGTCCGCTTCAACTGAATGTGTTACATCAGGCCATCTCATGTTTCAGTTGGTACGATATTCGAGAACCGCAATGCTCGTTTGTCTAGAAGTTACACGATGCTCAGGGGCTTCGCCAATCTTGGGGTTCATCTGGTAGACTCATTCCCACAGTTTCCGTCAACTTTATGTTCTACTCGAACATGAATTGATAAAATCTCGACAAAAACCTACTGTGACATCTCCAATATCGTACTGACTGAAACATGAGACGGCCTGGTGATTCGGTAGCAGCGGACCATCATAAACGAATCAGCTGGATTCGGTTGTCTCCTGTCAAAACAAGATTTGTTTGCAAATGGGAGTATTTGTCCAAATAGGTCCAATTTGGGTTCAGGTAGCACATAAGGTTGACGGAAACTCGGGGATGGCGCCTACCTGATGAACCCCAAAAAGGGTGAAGCAGGTCGTGGGCTCTCGAAGGGGTTTCAGCAAGCTTATGAGTAATGTGTTGCTTCTGGACAACATGGTAAGCAACTTGTTCGTTCCCGCCTATTCGGCAATCCTCTGAAATATTATTTGAAGTCTGACTCGAAGAGAGCTCGGATCGAACTTAGCTAATACATCGATAATGAATAAAGGTCCGTATTATTAGTCTACCATGACCTGCGATTACCGCCACCAACATGAGGGTGGGAAGAGACGTTGTTGTTAAATTTATAGAATTTGACGGCTGTTCAGATGCTGCTTTTGCCTAGCACATGCACAGGAAATCAGTGAGATCTGGTGGGCCACGAGGCACAAGTTTTTCTGATTTATTTGAACGGTTTCCGCGCCGTGCACTTTTTACGATAAGCACTCTGCTATTTTTCCTTAAAAGTATGTCATCCGACACTATCAAAATATCCTTTGACTTGAGTTCGTTTAATCACGAAGTCTGTAGTATGTCGAGCAAGTGCTTCACAACGCAGACAGCAAACTAACGGAGAATCCTCTGCTCAACTCGCCTTGTTCGGGATGGCGCTGTAGGCAGCTGAAAATGTTGATATCATCGTGAAGGCCGATGTCGTTCACCTGGTTTAACGTATCGTGTAGAAGTTCTGTCGACGGAACCAAATCCTGCTGACATCACCGATCAGCTGCGGACGGAAGCGACCCGGGACTCAACTGGAGCCCGTTCAGCCTTACAGTGATGTTAATCACCGTGAATTACAACAATTCTGGTGGTCTACATTTACTGAACTTACAGTTTATAAAATCTCAAAGACTCGTCTGCATGTCTCCAGGCGGCACCTGCTCGATTAGACGACTTCAGTTTCCGTTTGACTGAAGTCACCCGGAAGTTTGCGTCATTTGGAGAGTAAGTACTTATGGTCCGATTACGTAACAACATGCAGGATTTTATCTGATTTCTTCAAGCTGAGGTTGAATGGTTTAAGCTGGAGGTAAGCGCTGCAAGAAGTTCGTTCGAGTTCTGCTCATCGTCATCCTCCTAATCAAGATGGGTCTAGGATATGTCCAACTGATGGAGAGGTCCGTGAACCGAAGTCATCCCTAATATGTGATGCTCCGATTTCGGTTCGGGAAAAGACACATCAAAAGCATTCGACGCTCCAGGAAGTGCAACCCGAACTTCCTACAACGAAGCAGAGATGACAGACGAGCGATGTTCTTGCGTATCTCACTTTCGCCCACCGAATTCATCTGTGTCTGTTCAGTGTTGTTACTGTGCTTATCTTGGTCTGTGTTCACTTTTATGTGGTAAATTCCTAGTTGGATAGGTAGTTTACGCCTGCATAGGACCAATTCAGTGTCGGCATGCTTACAGTCAATTCGCCCTCCACTACCTAATGAAAAATCAATATCGAGCATTAATCCACTGGTATGCGTATGAATATGAGCTGCACAGTTTCTGGTTATTCATTTTTACATCTAAAAACCTAATGTGAATTCATCACGCTAAGCACGTTACATTCACCTTACGTTAAGTGAGGCGTAAGATGTCCACTATGCACATAACATGTGCACTATTCGCCACAAGTGCACATAGGCCGCTCGCCATAAGAACGCACACGAAAGTGAGTTGCAGGTTATCACTGGTTGTTTCTCTTATTTGACTGCTTACGGTCAGATATTCTTGGACTTTTTCACGCTGGCTGTATGCTTTCCTCATGTGCATTTTTCGTTACACCCAAATTTTCCTCGCACAGGTAAGAGATTAAGCTGTCCGATTACGACCTCTCTTTCTACGATGTACAATCTATGCTTCTTGAATTACAACCAGCCCAGCCCAGAGGTCCGGTCGCCATGACATTACCACGCTTTTTTGCTCCAGAGCCATATCACCGTATCTCAAGCTACGTCGTTTATCTCTGGGACGGAAGGGCTCAGTTTCGTCATAATACTTTAAATTAAGAGGTTCTAACAAACTGGGAACAATGTTCAGTCCCTTTTTGGTTTCAGAACCGTTCAGATTGCAATAACAGCCATTGTGGGGCGAAAATTTTTGGTTCTCTAGGTGTTCAACAACGCTTTTTCGACGTATAGCCTGACTGTTGTTACAATTTAGGGACTCACCGCTTCTAGATACCAAACTGAAACGTATCGAACAAAATACGGCCACTTCTATTATCAAGCGTTGAAGTCGGTTCATCCATATGGTGTGCTGCCAAAATGTGCCGATCAGGATTGAGTGCACCGCCTATATAGCTTCCATAGGTGATATGTAGATGTTAACGTATGCTTCAGTGACGAGTGCCCAGTCAAGACAGCCAGGAATTACAAGGCCGTGAGAAATTAAAGTTCAAGGTGAGGGAGTTTTGATTGTTGTACTCAATCTCTGTAGTGTCAACTCAGCTAGACCCCTTGTTACTGGCGTAGCCGTTATTCGGATGATCTAAACACCTGGACTGTCGGTGAATAGATTTGACTTCAGGCCATGTTTGCCGTCTCGTTAAGACACCACCTCGAACGGAAAAGTCAAGCTACGCAGTACACCACGTAAAAACTTGGGTTACTACGATCGATCGAAACAACTGACGAGCACATTTCGCTAGGCTTCAGGCGCTGTAATGTAGAAGTATGGACCGTCTGGAGTGACAAGTTCGTGAAAGCCCTTCGGTGAAGCAGCACGTTAAATTAAACGACCATAAATACGAAGCTGTAGTAGTGAATACTGAAAAGGCAATCAGCTACGCGTCTCTTCCTGACTGAGACTTACCAGGAAGGTATGGGTAGATTCGATCGCCTGATGTTCCGAGCCCATAGCTTCGTTGCCTCCAACACCATGAAGGTCGTAAAATGTTCGCAAAACTCCGAGCACACTAACATTCAGATTCCTGACAAAGTTCGACGCGCGTGCCAAACCAAGCAAAAACGATCAAACCCCTGCGGAAATATGCGGCAGCTCATGTGCTTTTTGGGGGAACAGTAAACATCAAATCCGCCTTGGTGTACCCTAATGAAGGTGAGGTGGACACTGGTACTGAGTTGTTACATGAATGTCTATACAAACCATCTGCTGAGTTGGCCATACGGAATTTAACGATACTCGGACTGCATTTTTCAAATATGACTACTGTTTTGTTCGTTCAAATGGGCCAGTTTGGACATAAACCCTCCGCCAACCACCGAGGCAGCGCCATCAGTTCATCGGTGTTAGCTGAGCCATGTCATCTGTTGCGCTACTGAAGTGAACGAATCAACGGCCAACAAATTGTGCATTTCTCCAATGTGTAACTGCGTAATCGACGTCGACACTAGCTTAACGAAGCCTACCTAGTTCCATTACATGTCTGACAGTCCTAGATGAGGTATGAATAATACCGCACCAACTAAAGGCGATTACAGATCCAGACGACATTGACCCCCGCAAACTGTATCCGGTTGTTTTTCCTGATGTTTTTGGCTCTGTATGCTACGCAGCAAAACGAATTTCGCTTGTATTTCAAATCGAAAAAACTAGGGAAATTCATCTATTGTCCGGAAAAAATCGGTTTCCTATGGACACTATCGTCCGAGATTTTATAATTGAACTACAGTTTCCTGATGTTTTCGCCTTGGGTTGCATGAACCTGTGAACTGGGACCAAATGTCTGGCGTGAAAAGGTCATGGCCATGTGGGGTGTAAGGCCAGATACCGGTCTACACCCCCATAAGAACGCACAATCCAGTGGTTGACAGCCCGCATGCAACGTTGGTAATAGTGTGGGAATTAGCCTCATCAGTTTCCCTAGCCGGAGTAAACATCGTGATCGCATCGTAGATTACCCTGTAATCGATTGGCGGATTTGTATACTTTGTATCCTATACCAAATCAATTCACTGGATTAAATTTATGCGTGCTACGGTTTAGATATAAGCAATCAATCGTTAGCGCCCATGTGAGATGCTATGACGCTTACCGAATACCACCTCACTTTTGGTTGAAGAATTACGATATTCCAAACCTAGATATTAACGTACATCTATATCGTCTTTGAAAATGACTAGTGATATGTTCGTTGGTGGTCACCATACTACGTTTAAAAGGGAACCAACCACCCAACAGTACCTGGCTGTTTGCAAATGGAACTTGGAATGCATCCGCTTCCGTTCGTAGATCTTACATAAAAGAATGTTTTTACAGCGAACTGAATTCAGGGCTCTAGTGTCTGTCACTCAAATCGTGTGACGGGTAATTCGCCATAGTTCCATAACGTAATTCCTTCCCACTTCCATGACCCCACTGAAAAGTGGTCGTTATCGGAACGGAAAAGAAATTCATCACTCTGTGAGTAAGACCAATCACTCACCATGGATTAATGAAAATTCGCAGTGATTCGAATACGACAAACCTGTGCTTATGTTCATATTTGCCTTCACGAGACATCATGAGAAAGTGCACAAATACCGGTTGACGTATAAATAACGCTCAGCAGGTCTGGACGCAGAGCACCCAAGGAAACGCCTCAACCGACCGACAGCCTGGCAAAGGCTGGTAAAACAGAGGGAGGTTGATTGGTCAAACTGATAAACAAAACACTGTCTTACAGCTGTTTTTTTCAATATGCGGTTCTGAACAATTGAGAAGTTACGATTTTAATGGTTAGTTAACTCAAAGTCACCGTATCTTCCACTCTACAGGAGGTTTATAAATGCATTTCCTAGTGCACATACATCCTGGCAGTACACTGGTTACATTCCCGCTGACGGTGACTGTAACAACTCCAGAAAACCAGTGAAGGTTTGCCACCACACGATTTATCAGTGGTTGTTACAATATTAAAAAACTCTTCCAGCAGAGTAGGGCAGTGAGCGAACTTCCGACCCAATAGTGGTCTCCAACGGAATGGAGAACACACGTTGACAGAACAGCTTTGAAACGGTACGAGCAATTGATCCAAGACAAAGGCAACAGCCGGTAGGAATAAAACAGACAAAGGATAACTAACTGACGAAAAACTGGAAGTGAGGGATGAAAGACAACACTGAAGGGAAGCTGGTCCAATAAACAAAGTACGCATTCATTCCGGATTCCGCAAACAGAACAGAAGTTACCAATCAGAGAAACTGTGGTTTTCGTACCTGGAAATCCATAGTAGAAAGAGCATGTATGAGTGCGGTTTCTGCAAGAGAAATGACATACAATTATCGTCTCCAGCCCAGTAAGTAACTGGACCAAGATGCACCGGAAATGGTTTCTGCAGACTGCTGCTGATGTTGCTGTAGGAGCTGGGTCTCTGCTGGAGTCAACATTAGCATGGTGGACAAGACAGTAGCTAGTTGTGCCCTTTCAGATGAATCACTCGGTAAACTAACTATCTTTAAAATAACGTTCTTCAGGTATTCGGTCCGTAAGATGGCGTCCCCGGAAATGGTCGGCTGCGAAACCTCGCCATCGTAAGTATCCTTCGTCAGTGAGGCAGGTGGCTGTGGTGTCTGACTCGAAAGTGGGAATTGTGAACCAATGTGGACCAGTTTCTCTAGGCGACGTATTTCGTCTTTCAAAACCTGATGCAGAAAATAAAACATGGAGCCAGTGAATCATTCAATGACATTCACTCAATGCATGCTTCCGTGTTGTGCATTACTGTAGCAGAGACAAGTAGAGCAAAGCCCCTCTGCGATTGTCACTAGGATGACTGGTCCAAAAGGATAGCTCCAGCATAGTGCGCGCTGTGGACGATGCCGAAGCCTGTCCATGAGTGAAAATGCAGGACATTGCAAAAACTTAATTCTAACTCTTACTGCATGCAGAAGAACAGTGTAACTTGTCAGTACAGAAAGCCAACATGGATACAAACTTGTGTTCGCTGTTTCTACATAAAGGTATCAATGGAACTTGTGGAGACTGAGAAGTAGCGGCCACTGTAAAGAGGTGGTGACTATGGATAGGATTGTATATAACCAGCAGAGGACAAATGACGAAATAGCAACGCAACGCTGTGTCCATTGGATATTCTCATTTTAATAAACACAAGTTCGCGAACGGTCGTCTTGAATCGTGTCTCATCTGGCAAATACGGCGATGCGATAGGAAACTCGGTTAAAATACCATACAGCATTGGTGATAATTTGATTAAAAAAAAGAACAGTGATGTGTATTATTGACTTTTTTGCTGGTTACGAAGAGTGGGCTTAAGAAACGCTATGTTAGGGCTTTGAAGGACAACACTCGTTTACTTTGAACGCTATGGCCCAGACGTGGACAGTACACCAACTAAGGGTGAGCCATCAACTTCATGCAGCTGTACTTGATAAGCCACCGAAACGGTGGTTTACTTCCAAGTTTGCATCCTCAAAACAACCCCCAGTCCCATGGATACAAAAACACCTACAAGCACCAGTTAAGGAGACAGCTGATCAATTTATCCATCCGTTATTTTGTGGTATCGATACCCACTGAACTAAATTGATGTTATGTGAAAAATGCACTGTGTTTCCCAATCAGCGTGCCAATTTTATGCTTTTTGAGGTGGACTAATGGAATGCGAGCACTATTTCGAAATACCACAGAATACGTCAACGGTAGATTGATAGAATGACGCCCCTGCGTGGGTGTTGATCTGAGTATGAGTGATTCGCATCACGTGCCTGTCGGAAGCAGCTGCGCGACTGGGTTACTACGGTCTATATGATGGTTGAAAAGTGTATATGGTACGTAAATTGAACGCAACGACCGCGTTGCACACGGTAGTTGAGTTGCCGGCTATCTGGCAGATAAGTCCGTGGGAAGAGTCATCTGACACCAGCGGAGTCTAACCGGAAAAGACGGTACTTAGAAGATGTTCAGTGTGTCCGTTGGTCCGAGAGAACTGCAGACTTGGGTTAATTGGTCTCAGATGAACTGGATTGAAGATAGTTAACATAAAAATTGTCATTCAAATCAGTGGAGAGAGTAGACGGCTCACAAAATAAGCATTGTTTCATTGGCACAGGGGCATCTTTGGCAGAAATTGTCTACTGAGTTTTGATTGAGGAAGACGCTTTGCTGTTGATGATTCAGAAAATACGATGACAGGTGACAAATACAACGCATTTACGGTTCGATGATGTACTAAGTAGGCGTATACTGAAGACGCTCTGGAATTCATCTGTGTAAGATAATTGAAGGGAAATACAGAATAACACCAAGAAAATTAATGAGTCACGGATGCATACAAGCTGCTAGGCTATACCTGTCTTCAACAGTCGATGAATAAATATACCTCTTACGGAGTCTGTACGGACTTCTCTTGATAGGAAATTTCATTAAAAGCTGTGGGAATTTTTCACGTGATAAGATTTCTGATTCAAACACCTCGAAAGTTGTCGATTCCTGAAAACTTTGGATACTGTGGGTTTTGCCAGTGCTAGAAAGCATCACAGTATATTCACTCTTTGATGAGCTTTACGGAACATTAATCATCACCAACAGTAAAACATCCGTGTTCGACACTGATACTCAATGCCGTACACCCAAGGATTAAGGAAACAGCTGATTTCGTCTTAAGAATTTTAGTCACTGTTTTTGGTGGACATCCAAAGCGAAGGTTTTCTCGTGCTTGTGTGTCAATGGTTACTTTACCGGAGAATAGATCACAAACATTCACTTCAAACAGACAAAATTAATTTCAACCCACGATGTTAAGTTCCGTTATCCTCAAACTATTTACACTATTCGCAGTTTACCCAGCAGGCCTCTCTGAGTTCTTAATTGCGCAGCTGACCTTATGCGGAATTTGTGTATGCAGTCTTGTTTTCTATTAGACTGATGGTACATGTCATTCAGCGAGTTTTCCTCTCTATTTTTCCAATGTCAAAGCAATTTTCTGAGGCTTGAATGTTAGCTGAAAGCACATTCACTACTCGTTTGTATTCCGATCACTCACAGTAAAGTTTCTGATTGGAAATGGAACATGTTTTTGCAAGTCGACTTTAACTAAAGTTCATTGTCTGCCTTTGTGAAGCCATAATTTCACTCACAGTGATTTGCCAACTTGATGCATGACAGGCAGTGTCATGTGATGTGCAACTTTGACAGGAAGCCCTCAGGATTACAGAGTTCATGTTCATGCGATCGCTCCTCGTATAGACTTTTTAAAACTGTTTTCTACATTAGATATCAGAAGATCCGAAGTGAGTGCCACGAAAAAAAATTCGCGAATGCAAATAAAGAATGATTGCGCCAGGACAGGAGGACGACTGTTCATACGAGAGTGATGTGAGTGTGCATTCTACAAATCCCGCAACCACCCACGACTAAGCAATAAGGAGGTAGGTATTCCTGTGATGAAAGTGCATTCGTTCAGCTGTAGCACCCTTTCGGTGCCTAACTGCCATGCCACCAGAAGGAAGCACGAGGGCTGGGATACTGCCAGGTTTCTCAAGCCTAGACAGGGGAAGTCGAGAGGCAGAGGTCAGGTTCGAACCGCGGACCATCCGGTCAGTAAATTCGTGCTCTAACCACTGAGCCATCTCGCCCCCAAAAGGGTGCATTGCAATGTCTGAGTTCAGAAAATCAGCCATAAATCGTGTATGAGGAGTGGGTCGGTCTCAGACGTTTCGGTTTCGTTTACCGACGACAGGAAGAGTGGGAAGGGGAGGGATACGCACTGGAAGTGGTCCAACCGAGATAGCTCGATGGTTAAGGCGCAAACTTACTGACCGGGAGGTCCGTGGTTCAGACCCAACCTCGGGATCTTGACTGCTCACGTCTAGGCTTGTGCAACCTGTCAGTATTTCAGCCATGGTGATTCCTTCTGGTGGCCTGGCAGCTGAGCACGGGAGGAATGTTACGGTTGAAAGATTTTTTTTTCACAAAGAAAGCTACTCACAAGGTTACTGAAAACTCTTGAGCAACCTTGTCAGTAGATTTCTTTATGAAAATATACTGCGATATCTCGAATATCATACCAACTGAAACATGAGGCGGCCTTTGTGCAGCATATTCAGTTGAAGAATATCATAAACGAGAGATTCAGTTGAGTCTCTCGCGAAAATCAAACTGATTTGCAAATTAGTGTAATTGTCAAGATCTTTATTTTTATTTTTGAACAATTCACTGATATTGAACCCTTATCTGAGTAGGTGCGAACGGGTAGAATTTTGCATTAAAGGTGACAGTTTGGATGCAGGAACACTACAAGACTGGGTTACGCTTATTAGTACCACTAGCCATTACTTGAGTTGTCCCATCAAGAGGGCCGGTTGTCTTTACTATGCACAACACAGTTCAGTTTGTCTAACAAGACAACTGCCCAACATGCTGCAATTTCGTCTACCGAATACGGGATGGCTGTGGGACAGCCGCGTATTAAAGACTGTGGTATGAGTTCAAAGACGTCAAGTTGTTCCACCATTTGTCTCCGGACAGCTATGTATTGAGTGCGACTGCTTGATGCGCGAACACCGCTCGTGCCTTTGGTATCCAATGCACGCACTAATCATGGCCTATTTAGCTGCCCAGAAGCGTAAACCGACCAATAAACTCACGCTCTCCATTCTGAAGATTTCAGAAGATTTCCATGGATATGCCCTGAAAAAACGACCTCGAAACGGGCAAGCGGCTATTCGGGACACCAAGAAACACAAGCTTTACTTCGAAACGAAAGCGACAACCGCAATGCTTGGCCAAAGGTGGAAATCATACGATTACGATGTAGTGAGTTTATGTACGGTTTGCGTCAGGGGACATAGTGAGTGAAGACTGCTGGAGGTTTTGTGTAGTTTTGTGAGTTTTGCACGACCTGATTTTGAAAGCTGCACATTACCCCCCTCATTCCTTGGTGCACTCCAACAGGTGAGTACTAGCCAGAGAACATGTTTATTGATAACACCTGGGTTACCATGTGGCAGTTAAATGGGGAGAAACCATCGATACAAGTGTGTATGTCTGTCCAACGCTCAGTCTGTTTCTATGGGTTTGGGTTCAGCCTTCACACAGATGTGTATGAAGCGGACATGGTACAGATAGCTTGTGCATGTTTCTGTGCGTCTTTGCTTTGTTCACTACAGTGGAAATGAAGATGAGTTGTGCACAAAGAAAAGTACAAACGTACCTTCGCTTGTTCTTCCAAACGGCCTACGGTAGCCTCGCTTTCGTGTAAAAGTTCAGAGAGATGTTCCACCCGGCGCTGTTGGTTATGCAGAGAGTTGCGCAACCCAGATAGCTGCAGAGCGGTGGTCGGATCGCTGAGGTTGAAATTCGAATTAGCTGCAAATTCCGCACTAAAAGTCCGAGTTGAGCTTGGGCTGCTCACACTGGAGGGAGACATAGGATCATGGGAAGCACAGTTGGTACTGCTTAGGAGTTGATCCAATGGAAGGAAAGGCTGGAAAAGCAAAACAACCAAATTAACTGGATT
This sequence comes from Opisthorchis felineus, assembly GCA_004794785.1. Taxonomy (NCBI): domain Eukaryota; kingdom Metazoa; phylum Platyhelminthes; class Trematoda; order Opisthorchiida; family Opisthorchiidae; genus Opisthorchis; species Opisthorchis felineus. The sequence goes on along the minus strand of SJOL01006427.1, from coordinate 44,756 downwards.
CACGGGGCTAGGAAAGTAGTATGCAAGGCAAAGCATTCAGCTTCTAAACGGAAGAATTCGTCATTAAAAGCAAGATTGAATTTCCTGTGGTAACACTATAGGTGTCAGATAACCGCACAATAGAATGATGCAGACAAACAATGAAAGTATAAGATAATAACTATCATAGCAGGTGATAACCGTGAAACCCAACAGAAAGGTTGTGCACGAAAGCTATTGATAGGAGAACGAGTGGTAAACGACGAGTTACGAAAAAATTCCCTGATGATAGGAGTTACCCAATTAACAAGGGACAAAACGGGGTGTTAGTCACGTGAAAGTGGTCTGCACCGATTTGATCCCGTGGAAGAACAATACATACGACTAGGAATCCGACAATTCCATACACCACTGTCAACTGTTCGATCAGCCGCTACTCTATCATTTGTTTTCACGTTAACCTTTAGCGTCATAACATAAAGAGGCTTGAATAACACAAGCCGCCTAGCGGCTAACAACCTTATAGTGTCGTTGGGTCACTTACGATCTACAGTAAAAATTCACAACAGTAGGGAAACTCCTTAGCTCAGGAACGACGTGTACTGTCAGCAGAAGTTATAGTAAGTTATAGTAAGTATCACGGTGGGTCTGCTAAATACAGCCGGATGGTGCTCTAGGGTTATACGTTCAAAGGATGAAACAGCTGTACAATGCTTACGGTTTTTTTACACATCTAGGGAACGAGACTTCAATTGGAAATTACCAAATCTCGTCACATTCCCAACATTTCCTTTTGGACTTGCCACCCCCGAAAGGTGGAACCAACAGGTCCCGTATACTCCATCCTCCTTTAGCTGACTATGAATGGAATGTCCATAAAGTGAAGAGTCGAGAACGGATGACCGTACATCCTTCTTATCGGCCAGACCTTGGTCCATCGGAAAATAGGACCACTTAGCATTTTTACCGGGAAAACGGCGCAACCTATCATACGAAAGCAGTGTGTTAACCTCACAAATGATTCAGCTTTCCACTAAGGTTGTTACCATAAGATTTCCCAAATAGATGGAAAAATTCTGGAGTCGTTGATTAGGAAAATAATGAGTCGAGATAGACACAACCGCCATAACTCTTGAGTTGTTCAGTACACACTTACTCGGATTCCGTTTAACTTCCTCTCCACAGGCCATCCACGGGACTGTGAATCCGAAGAGTTTGACGGAGAATGTGAAGGTGAGCGGAATTCGTTTTCTTCTGATGGACTGATGTGGCCTGAAGCAACTACGTTATCTGCCCCATCACCTTGGACACGATTGTGAAGGAATTTCGGCTACAACCGTAGAAAAACGGCATACAGTGATTGGGTACAAAATAGTCCCGAAGAAGTCTGAAGATAGTCTGAAGATTAGTAAATGTTTCTGTAAGCCTTATCTGCCATTCATATGGGGTGGCGTGGGATAAACAGATCAGTTCATTTTGGATATTTATAGGTATATCCACAAGGCTTCTGTAAAAGGGGACTCTCACGACACTTCAGTTTTTCGAAGTGGGCGACGTTCATCGAGGGGCTTCGGAAACAATAGACCGAAAAAGTTTCCGGTCCGAAGTATTATGCTTCTTTCTGATATACAACAATTGACATGTCAACCAGAATAGTTGTTGCTCAGGCATTGATGCAGCATGAACCGTAAAGCGGAATTTCACATGTTTGTGTACATGGGAGTCTCTTCGGAAAAAGAATGGGGCAGTTTGAAATGTCTGAAACCATATCAGCGTACATCCCACTGTCAAACCAATGCACCAGGCTATGGTACCTGTGAAGTGTATTAATGCACTTATATCCTGGAAGGAGTTAGCCAGCAGTAGGCGTATGTCACTTTGGGCAGGAGACAGTATGCTAACAACAGTAGAGGTTGTGCAAGCCTCATATTCGCCCACTGTTATGATATTTGGCAGAACACTCCATGTACATGTAACCTACTTCTAGACGGTGTTTTCAGTGACATCCCATCCTTGACAAATGATCTTCTCTCATCGTCTGGACGTGGCCCTTTCTCCTTCGTGCGAACTGCTTAATTATTACTGCCACGGCCTGCTTACCTCGTCCTCTCCTTGCTTATCTCACATCCGTTCAGTCGCTCAACACGTCTACGATCCTCTAGTCATCCTCACCAAGCTTCATTCCTCCGCTGTTGAGCAGAACGGTTGTCCTCCCCATTTCCCTAAGGAATGTCTGTCCACCGATATTCTGTGCGCTTTCGAGTTCTTCAAACTTTCGCAATTTTCAACGTTACAATAATCAGGTTAACGCTGAATTGCTGTGCACCATTCACATACTGTTGACTTTTACTTTCCTCATACATTGTTTCATATCTGACCTACCGTACGGCGGTCAGTTTTGCAGCCATGAATTATCTTTTCCTCCATTCATAAGAGTATTGGAAAAGTACTACTCTAGTTATCACTTATTTTATCAGAACCCAACTTACTAAATCTAACCAGAAACCGTCGTTTCAAAGTGAAAGTGATGACTAACTCGTTCGCAGAAGTAGGCTGAACACATCCTTGATTACACGGGGCCGTGGATGAGTGATTAGTGAACATTTTTTGATGGGTCAACTTAGCACACTGGGGACTCGTCGGGAAAAAAACGTAAGAAATACAACATAAGTGACTTCGTGATCGCGATTAGCAGTAAGAGCAAGGTAGTTGATCGTTAGTCTGTTAGTCGAGCTGGGTAATTTGATTGCAAACGTTTCACCAGCAACGAGGGTGACAGCACCAGTGCGTCAATGTGAAGCGGGGTGTGGTTGCACGCACTGCTGATGCAAAGCTACGCCCCATTACACATCAACGCACCAATGGTGTCATCTCGACTGATGAAATGTTTGCAACCGAGTAGGTTAGGCCCGCGAACAGACCATGGCCTACCCAAAAACGAGCAGATTAATCGTTCATGCTTGAGCGATTGAGTTCAACCAACAACTGGTGCACAAGAGCACACTGAATGCTAGTAAGTGAGCAAAACCACCGAAGTGGACGTCGGACTTGATTGGGCACATCCTTCAACAGTTGACAGAGTAGCTTATTCAACGTAGTTTTGACCGAGTTAACGGACTGTAGCAAGTAGTTATCTTATGTAGGTAGATAAACACATAACAAAATTGAAGACTTCGCGTTCACATGCTACCTAGGAGATAGTCTTCGAAGCAGTAACGGCCTTTCGAAGATATCAAAAAGGTGGCTTGCAAACAACAGGGTGTTCTGTTACAGTACTAGTTCAACCGCAGTATTGCCTGTGTAAGAACTATCAAGCGACTATTCACTCAAAAACAGTGTGTAACAGATCAACAAAAAGTAGGTGGGTAAGTGTGAGCATCAAGATTCACGGAGAACGCAAGCTGGGAACCAAGGTAAAAAGGCGTACTCTGTTCTGAACAGCTGTTTGCAAAGCCAGAACCATCTGCCTACTGGTGAATGATCACGGGTCTTCAAGGAAGACCACATAATTACAGGGTCAAGGGCTCGAAATCCAACCGGATAGTTTTGACAAAGACATGGTCGACCCCGCGAATCTTAGCTACACGTTAGCAAAGTCCAAACACCTCTGACGAAGTCACCGGCTGCCTGATGATGGTAGACGGATAACTGGCCAGGAAATCAAGAGCAAGACCACATGGCCGATTCAGTCTACGCTCACTAGCTGAGTCCCGACAAGTATGGAAGACCTTGTATGACTAGAACCTCTGGGACGTGACGGCGTCTTTCCAACAGAAACCAGTCCGCTTTAAAATGGCAGGTTAAGCTATAGGACCTATAAGTCACGAGTTGGCCTATTCCAAGACATGGTGGTAACAAAATAGGACCGAACAGAAGAAATCTCCTCATCATACAGGCGGCACTGAGTGGTTTGATAACTAGTCATCTTCCCAATAACGGGGAGATGGAACATAGAGGCTAAATTAGGTGACAAGACAGGGCTAATATAAGCTGCACCAATTCACTGTAAAAACTCAGTGTGATCGCGATTTCTCTGTAATCTTAATCTGGTGCACTGGTATTGCAAGTACTTATTTGTCATTCATATGAATTCTTTAGTTAGCCGCCACCAAAGGGCTGGAAGTCCGTGGATGGTTGAAGTGTGCAAAATATCACTCATCCTACGTCGTAATGCACTACTCAGAAGGTTTCTGAAAATTATTCGACAGCCCACGACCGGTTTCGCCCTTCTTGGGGCTCATCAGATAGGCGCAGTCCCCGAGTTTCCGTCAACCTTATGTTCTACTTGAAAACAAATCGCAAGAGATTAGCGAAATACACTCATTTGCAAACAAATTTGGTTTGGCCTGGAAACAACACAAACGAGAGATTCAGCTGGGTTCCAGGTGAGTCTCTTGCAAAACCAAATTTGTTTACAAATGAGTGTATTTCGCTAGTCATCCTGTTTCATTTAACGGAAGGACTATTGGTCGCTTTTACTGGTGAGCCTGCCCTCAGGCTGCCTTCATCAGACACAAAGCAGAACGAATTGTACTCAAAAAATCGGCCGCTTCTTCCCAACATGTTATGTGGTTTGGTTGCGTAATCTTCAAGTGTTTCGTCGCCCTCATGATTCATTCTAGTGGCGGTTTCTTCGGCTATTTCAGTTGCTACGTTGACACCAGTACCTAAAAACTGCCAGCACTGATCGTGTTGGCTAGGCAGTAATGATCGACGGACTTCGGTGTCATCTATAACCATTGAAGCAACAATAGTTCTTAGACTACAGTGGACCTTGAAACTTTACGAAATCAAACGAACCCTCCAAAACTTAGTTCTGTAAGCTGATGCGAACATACCGACTTTTCGGAAATATTCGATACCTGTATCAGCACATGAAGGGAAAGCATAGGTCACCGCCAATTTGTTGTAGGTCACACCCGGCAAACAATGAGACAAAGTATTGAATCATGAAATACATTCGACTGCACACCGATTTGGTTTCAATGGGAGGCGCGAATGAATCCCAGCTGAATCTCTCGTTTAGGATATTATTCAACTGAATAAGCTGCACAAAGACCGCTTCACGTTTCAGTTGGTACGACGTCCGAGAGATCGCAGTGTGTGTTCTCAAACCCAAAGTAGATTCAATTCGCACATTAATTCAGTTTTAACTGGGGAATCTGACAGAATTCAGTTGAGCGTATTTCGCAAATTTCGTCCAATTTGGGTTGAGGGAACCTCGGAGATGGCGCCTACCTAATGAAGCTCAAAAAGGACAAAACGATGGTGGGATGTCGAAGAGTTTTCAGTAAACTTATGAGTAATGTTCTGTCAAGAAAGTAATAAGTTATTTGGTTGCAGTGTATAGCTGCCATCAAACCCGAACTCAATACAAGGACTGAAATACTGTCGGGCTACGTCATTCTAGATATGAAAGCCAGAATTGAGTTCGAACAGTGGACACATTAAACGTTGAGCTACCTCGATCTAACATTTATTGAAAGGTAGTTTGTAAAAAGGTCAGACAGTGAGACTGACACCTGATAGCTCGTGACATTTCTGTGTGCTCTAGTCATGCCGCAGGTCTACGTTCCCCGCGGTGATCGCTGGCTGCAATCACGAGGAAGCACTGTTGAGGCATCCAAACACTCGCCGATTTTCTCATTTCACGGGATTATGAGTAAGGGCAATAAAGTTCCTGTATGAAGAACTGTGATGCAATCTTGCCTCTCCAGCCGTAAAAACGACGTGTGCGGTTTGTGGGGGATCACAACTAACAATCAAAAATACCAAATCTCAAATTCTATACTCCCGACTATTGTTTGCTGTTTCTTGCACTAAAATTTACTTACCAAAAGTTCAATAAAAGTTGTGACAGCAAGCAATGTGAACAGCGAAAATCAGGTTATACAATCCGGCACAAGTCACGCGTCCTATTACAGCCATAGGGGAGTAGAGAGGAACTAAGATAATAGGTTTGTTAGAAACCCAATATCAATTGGTCATCAGTATCAGTTTCGGAATCATGGATTCTGGCGGCCCTGGTAATGAAGTGTAGCTTCACTGATGTAATACTAAGAACGACTTGAACACTAACCAGTCTAGTGATCATATTTATGCAAGGGAGAGAAACTCACTGAGTGAGGGAAGTATGAATCGGGAGTCGGGGTGACAACTGAGTCATGGCGATGCGGTCCGTTGTGGTGATCTCTCCTCTGGAGTGCTTCTAAATGTTCTTCTAAGGACTGGATACGCGTATTGGCCCGTTCTAAGCGTTCAGCCCATAGGGAGCGTTCATTACTGAGAGGATCGAACAGAAAGTTGGATTACGGCTCCAAAAAGACGAACTCACTCCCCAAAAGCAAACATTATCTAAGAACAGAAATCGCAGATTTTCATATTCCAATTCAAAGAAGTTCTCTCTCGGAAAATTGCCCGCTCACCTTGTAATCTCAAAAAATATCCACACATTTTAATACTGACTACAGTTGAAGTGCATGTTGAAATTCGATCTATGCGAAAGCAATAGAATGGGAAGCTTACTGTGACCCAGTAAATTTCTCCTAGTGGTCCGCGCAAGTCAGCGCAAAATAGACTGGAGTGAACGATGTAAAAGTGAATACGTCAAAACACAACCCAACATCGTAAAACCCAACACGACTATGGATTCTCGCTATTTTGTTACTTCATTGTGGTTAACGCTTTTTCATGACAAGGACCCATGACATATCCTATTTAGAAAATCATCCATGGGATATCATGGAAAATTTCTGCGATAAACTGCGCCAAATTAGACGGCAGTGGAACGCCCGCTTTCACACAATCAAGTGTATTGGGAGAGATGGGTCAGTTTGTAAATTTGTTTCGCGCCAACCTGCTGCGAAACGTCAGTTCCATTGACTTGGCTATTGTACGATCTCATCACCAACTGACAGCTGCTAAAAACCATAAGCGCATATGAGGAAGTAGAACTCTCGGTTGCCAGACCCAGGTGCCATTGCCTTGCTATTTTTACCTAAGAATCCGGAAGTTCGCTGCAATGTTCGAGGACGGTTTTCTAATGACAATATTCGGTACCGAAACGAAGGTATATAAGTTAACAATTCAAGGTTTTACGAAAAACTATTGACATTGCATAAACTAAATAGCAGCAGAAAGAGCATCACTGAACAGCGCCGAGTAACAAAGAGGAGGTTATTCACCCCTTTTCTTATCTGGAAAACTAACCTGAAAGCTTGTTGGTGCTCCGATTTTTCGGACTGTAATTGTGATTCAAATCGTTGTCGCTCGCTTTCCAGCCTCTCTTCTAACTCTTTTTCCCGATTGTTCGAAGACCGCCAACGTTCACTTGTGAATGTAGCTAGCTGAGATTCCCAACGTTGTCGCTGATCGTTGAATTCTTTCAACAAATCTCCATATCTAAAAAAAGCATGGAAATCAAGCTCAGATGTTGGTGATCTCAGACGAGATCATAATCAGGTCAGCGAATTTCGTGGAACATATGGATGGACAGAAATTTTGGAAAGTAGGAGACGTATCAGAGGAAAGTGTGTTGCACAGTCCAGAAAACTGAACAACTTTCCGCGTTTTCTGTGGCTGTATACGGACGTTCAGCAGAGGTGACGAGTCCCACCGATCCTCATTGTGTCGGTCTGACTCACAACGGGCCAGATTTCTTTCATCTCCGAATTAAAACATGTGGCAGTAAGATAGTCTTTTAGGGGAGGGGGTGAGACAGTTTTCCGAGCCAAAAGAGGATGTGATAAGCGAAACCTCAACAAAATAGTTGGCATTCCATACGCCATTCTAAAAACTTACTCAAAAAGATTAATTACTGTTGTCTCATCTAAATAGAGCCACTAATTGAACGGAGAAAATGTCTTACCCGAGGGGAAACCAATGAAGATACGAGGAAATAACCCTTTCAGGAAACCTGTGCTGCTGTTCTCGGTGCTAGTTCACTTCACCTAAATCTCCGAGTTTCCATGTGCATACCAGCGCTAACAGTTGCGGATGTTACTCGTAGTGGAATGCATCCATCAGCGTTATTGGTTATAGCATCATCTACCTAATGTCACCCGTTGACAATGTCTAAATACTAGTGCGTCGGGTGCACTTACAGGCTGTTAGTCAGATGACGGTTGATCAACAGCTGGTTATGCCATTCGCACTTGATTTCTCTGGTGAACTTAAAATCCCAGACAATAACTACCGCACAAGATGAATCCCAGTTTTTGAGCGGACCTGCGTATACCGCGCTACAGGCGAAACTCGCAGCACTGTTTGATGATGTGGCAACCTCGTCCAGTGTGAAATGACACTCGATGGTGAAGTAGTTGGAAAAGAGTCCAGAAGAGGGTTCTGATAAATTCGTTTAAGTTCGGGATCTGGCAACCTCTATGTTGCAAAGCGAAGTGTCCATCCTTTCCACGACCATGGACAGCGAAAACAAGCAACTCCGGACAAGTTTGTGGTCAGAGTTCATACAAGCATTTCAAGGAATTGTCCACAATAAGGTGCCGACAAGCCTTCCCTCAGACTGCACTGGGGAGGGTTGTGGTCAGCGTGTCACAACGAACCAACTACGCGAACGAAGGCTGGAGCAAGAAGGCTCTTTCCGTGTAGGATCCAGATAGTCACCTTCAACATCCAGATACTCAAAAGGCAACCAGAATTTTTTTAAAGGCTTGATTTTATCTATCAGGAACTCTACTCTAGGTTGAGCTCGAGAAAATTCAGTGGTTAGCGCGCGAGCTTACTGACCTCAACCCAACCTCCACATCTCGAATGCTCCCGTCTATGCATGGGCAATCTGGTAGTATCTCAGCAATCGTGCTTCCTTCGGGTGACACGGCAGCTAGGCAGAAAAAAAGGGTGTTACAACTGAACTATTACTATTACTATCACTAATAGTATTATTAGATCGGCTCGTATTCCTCAAGGACCCAAACCAACAACAGTCATATTGTTGGGTTACTAAATGTCTGACTGAATACTCTTGCAGCAGTTCGAACTCTGCAAAGTTAGAAGCGTGCACGAAGTCTAAAGTGGGGAATAATAATAATAATAATAATAATAATAATAATAATAATAATAATAATAATAATAATAATAGTTCAGCTGTAACACCTTTTCGGTGCCTAGCTGCCATGTCACCCGAAGGAAGCATGAGGTCTGGGATACTGCCAGGTTGTCCAGGCCTAGACAGGAAAAGTCGAGGTTGGGTTCGAATCACAGACCTTCCGGTAAGTAAATTTGCGCTCTAACCACTGAGCCAGAGAAAGACGAGAAAGAAATGTAAGAGAGGATAAAGCTAATTGGCCGGTTGTGGGAGACAGTGAAAGTGTGTCGTCAGTGATTCTTCCATCCTTCTTTTCTCACCAAGTCATCATGTTGCTGCTATTAATGACGATGACGGTCGATCGTGGCTTAGTCATCAAAGCATGAACGGGGATCAAGTTGTGAAGCATCTCTTAAACTCATTTTAAATTCTAAGCGGAAAGGCTAGTGTTAATGTGAATGGTACTTCCAGACACAGTGTCACCTCCTGATTCCAGCAGTGATGCACACTGTTTTGGGTGCTTGAACAGAAAAGCCGCTAGTTTCATATGCACTTCATCGTCGTATGTGACCCCAAGTACTAGTTGGTTAACAACGCGACGAGTCCAGGAGTACCTACCTGTACCACGCTTTCACCTTACCAGAGCAAACTCGGTGACCTAACTTATTGATTGTGAAGCGTGTTCTGCTAATCTATTATTCAATTGACCCTAACCGCTAACAACTCCTTGGCTGCCAGCGTTTTAGAAAACTTTGCTGACGAACAAGAAGTACCCGGTTTTGGTGCACACAACATCTGATCCCATGTATTCAGGTTGCTACTGACTTCTCCCGGGTCTTCAATCAAGCCCTTTCTTAAAAGCTGTTACGACGCTACTAAAGTATAAATTTATATTGTTGCGGACAGAATCAAGTAAGCGAGATACAACCGGTTAGTTATCAGGTCTACTCACCTAAGTTTATATTGCCTGGCTCTACGTGTCATGTGGAAATACTGCTGTAGTCGCAAAAGGGGGGTGAATGATTCTGCATAAGGTAGGATTGCTTCGCCTACCCACCACCTTCTGAATCAACAACCCGCAGTATGCGAGCTCGCTGCTTCTTGTCTGCCTGTTCTCTTCAGTTCCCCCAGTATGGTTGAACAAATTCCGACCGGTTGGGCTTGAGTAATCGTTGCAGTACTAAAGCCTGACCACCACACTAATGTGGTTGCATTTGGTTAGGCAATTACGTGGGATGCGTCCTCCTTGTTTGTACAATTTTCCCCATTCAAAAAGCGAGCATATAAGAGAAAACGAATTCTTATATCCTCGACTTTTTTCCTAAAGTCCGCCAGGAACTTTATAGTGGACAATCGCTGGGTTTCGGAATACCTGTGGAAGCTACAGTGCGGACAGAATGATCAGCCAACGAGACCCGTTAAAGCCCGTTCAGTGAAACCTACTACACTTCATTCGAGCCAAAACCAGATTTGTTGATAATCATCAATGGGTTAGTGCAAAGATGGATCCTTTATTACTGAATGGGGGATTGTTCATATCCCCGGGAACGCGATTAGTTTTGACCTTGTTCGAACATACAGTATATGTCACTGCTGAGTGTCACAGACGTCGCGGCTAATTCAGTTTGTTAACCTGGTTGGAGAAATGTCAGCAACCAGCCCGGATGGGATGCGAGTGGTTCATACTGGGTTTTCCGTTCGTTCTTTGATTTAAGAGAAATTGCACCCAAGCATAATTAAACATTTTTCAGACCACTGTAAAATGTAAATCCAGTCTACCATCGACCCAAACGCATTTCTTCAACATAGTAAAATAAATCGTTCAGCTGCAATTACCATTTCGGTGCCTACCTGCCATGCCACAAGAAAGCACGAGGGCTGGGAGACTGCCAGATTGCCTAAGCCTAGACAGGGGAAGTCGACTTACAGAGGTCGAGTTCGAACCATGGACCTTCCGGTCAGTAAATCCGCGCCCTAACCACTGAGCCATCTTGCCCCCAACAGCGTGGCTTTCAATGGACATCAAGCAGCTATGACGTTATATGCAAGCACTGAACCGGGTATTCAGTATCTCAGGCAACTGATGATATTCTATATAAATGATGATAAAATTCGTCCCAATCATATGTATAGAACAGTAATCGCACAATTAGATGCGGGAGTTGTCGGCGGTGACAGAACTTCGGCGCAAATACAACTCCGATGTCTGTAACGCTAAAAATGTGCGGTGGTAACAAACAGATACTTTGCCACGCCGACAACCAACATATTAGTCAATCTTCATTGTTATGGAGCAAATTAACCTGAGCACTGGTTCCTTTGAGGTAATCACCTCAACTAATCGACGTTGAATGTCGTAACCCATCCACGGCTGTACACTTTTCTGGAAATTTTGCTTAGGACAAGGGATATGGGTCGATTAAATGCGTGGCTATTGGGATAGCGCGTGTCTGGACAACACATGCATTTTCGTAGCCTTAGCTCACTGAATTGCGAGCGCAACCATATTTGAACACCAGTCAGCACGAAGAATCTACACGTCCAACCGTATTGACAATAATCTAGAACCAGTAACTAAGACCATGGGAGGGGAGGGATACCTGCTGTGGTTCATCAGAGTGGGAAACCCAACGACTGCAGTTCACACTGTACACATCAGTTCACAACCGTGGAGGAATTTACATCGCCGGAACCAATAGGTGCCTTATCTTCGGGCAGAAGGAACGTATTTTACTTTGGGTGCAAAGCTGCGTTTTAAACCTTAACCTAACACTCACTACCAAAAAGAGCTTCTGGTATCACCAATCGCCTGACGTAGGAAGTCACCCCGTCGACTGAGCGTCATCTTGCACCATCTTAATTCGTCATATAGTCGTGTTAAAGCCTGCGAAAGATTGTCATTGGCAGACTAAAATCTAGACCGTACGCTCAGAAACAGCCGTTCGTGACAGTTAGGCCGCTACAGATGTAGTGGACGATAAAAATGCTTCCTGTTATTGGTTATTTGGCACCGAGGAGCCAGTACGAAATGCTTTCATACACCAATGTCCGTCTTTTATCGGTGTCTTTCAAACCTCTCAATAAGAGTCTACATCGGACTTCTGATACTCCTAACAGAAACTTCAGGTGACCTAGCAAACGTGATCTGGAAACGGCCTTTCCAAAGAGCAGTCTCCCCTAAGGAGGGAAATGCATTTGGTTGATCAGGATGAATACACACGTTCTAGCATGCATGGTCAAACGAGTGATTGAATCAGTCGATCAATCTGTTAATAACCGGCGGATAATGATGAAATCATGGTTGTGAATCGAGATGGCTGAGTGGTTAAGGAGCCACCCTACGGACCGGAAGGTCCGTGGTTCGAACCCAACCTCAGCATCTCGACTGCACCTGTCCAGGCTTGGGCAACCTGGCAGTATCTCAGCCCCGTACCTCGCATGGCAGCTAGGTACCGAAAGAGTGCTACAGCTGAACGATTATTATTATTATTATTATTATTATTATTATTATCATTATGGTTGTGGCTCAGCACTTTCTCCCTGCCGACAATGTCAGACGTCCACCTTGGAACGTGAGGCCATCCGGTTGCGACAGCCGCGTACACTCAGAAATCGGCGGAGATCAAGTAGGGTGTTTCAACGGACAAGGATGAAGGAGCAAGTGGCTGACGAGAAGCAAATAACTGGCCGATCCAACTAGTCTGCTGGGCTGGAAAGTTAACCAGCGTAGAGGCCGATTTTAAAATGCGGTGCATCTCCACTTGAGGTCAACTTCTTAGTATTTGACTTACTAGATAAACTTATTTTTCATTGAACTACCTTGGTCCTTCATGCTTTCGAGCGGTAAACCAAGTGATCTCCTTCAATTCTCCATTGGACGAAAAGACAGGCTCTTCGGACACGCAGTATCGTATTGACTAGAGAATCGTGAACCGGTGAGCCAAACGGAGACACTACAGTTTTCAAACTTGTCTGGTTTAAGTGTGTAGATAAATACAATATCCCTAAACTAAGGCTGAGAGATTTAAAATGTCTGAAGCATGAAGATATCAGGACCTACTTGCGTTTGAGTTCGACCAGTTCCTCTCGCAGTAGTTCGCACTCTGTTCGTGCGAGAGAGGCGCGGAGCGACTCCTCCTCTGCAAGCTGTTTCATTGTAGTCATCTGTTCTTTCAGTTGATCCAGCTCATTCGGGTGTGTAGTACCGTTTATCGAGGTAGATATTGAGTTCTCAGACGGTAACAGTACCGTATCATCTGTCGGTTGTACACCGCGCAACGCGTGCAACGCCTTTAATACGGAAGATTGGAGAGGGAGGGAAGACGAAATACGCACGAATTACACAAAATACCTAGACAACTACACATGTTCCGTAACAACGGATTAGGGAAGTTGTTTTCGTACAATTAACACCAAATATGCTTCACGAACAATGTTTTAGGCAACCTCTTCTCTACAGTTCGACTTGGTTTAGTATAATTTGTGGATAAGATGTAACCTGTTTAAGGCAAAGCTAGTTAGAATAAGACCATATAAACCATTAGCTACAACACCAAAAATGAGTCCCAAAAATGTTAGAAGGGCAGCTAATGAAAGTTGGAGTCAGCTAGTTTGATCACCTGGAAGGAAGTGTTTCGGCTAAGGAGTTCGTAGTGGTAGGGCGACCAATAAGATCCGTACCGTACAAGTACTTCACTAAAGTGACGATATTTGGCTTCCATCCAGGTATCGTACACAGCTTCGTCAGGATGGCTGAAATTTTCCATTACGTCTGAAGTAAGTGCTACAGATACTCGATACTTCTAAGCACTCGTGGTTGATACTTACTAGTGCAAAACGATTAGTCTGTGTGATCTTCGTTAATCCTGATGATCTAGGTCATCATGTATGAGTGTTTCGCCACCAACCTAAACTCGAGCGAGAAACATTAAACAAGATAAATTCATCAGGACGACGCATTCATACATAACAAAGAAAGTAACAATGGCTATTAGAAACTTCAGAATTATTGGTTCATCCTATTTTGGCTTCATTAACATCAATCGGCAGTGTAACTATGAAATGCTATAATGAATGGTCTCCTGGGTGTCTCGATGGCTGGATTATTGGGTAAGTCAATTTAAGTCCGATCAGCAGGGGGTTGGTTTAGCTAGATCGGCTGTACTTAGGAAAGGCGTTTCACTTGACAGCTTCCTATTAAATCTGACAGACAGCATTGTTGTTGCGGACGGGAGTAAATCCATTAGTGAGGGGTTCAGAAAGTGCCCTCTATATTGGTTACCAAAAAGGCGTACTCGAAAAAGAACTGCAATGGGAAGAGATTCCACACTCATAAACTGAGGAAGTCGCTCCTTGGTGGGAAAGTGCCGTATTCACTTAAGGTGTGCTCCCTAAACGAACAGGGTCCTAACAACAAAAAGAATAGATCAGCACGGTGTCTCAGAGCGAAAGGCAAAATACAACGGCTAGCTCGGTAGTTCAAGCTCTGTTGCCCATAATCCGCTCAAGCGCGCTCATACGCTCTTCGGTGAGACAAGTTGTACGCACCTTACAGATACGAGGCTTAAACAAGCAGCTCAGGAAACAAACGCACAGACGAAACTGACTCAACGAAGCGAAACGTACAAAAGCTAGAAGACCTCGTTTATTGTGCTTCACTACTCAAGCAAAGGTGAAACAACACGCTCTACACGAAAATTAACACAGGTGAAAATGCTTACCTTCACTTTATAAGCATTAAACTCATTTTGCAGCTTGTTCAACCGATCAACGGCGAAATCGCGCTCTCCTGTCAAATCTTCGATCACCGCCTGAGACCGCACAAGATCATCCCGTAATGAATTTAAAAGGCAATCTAATTGGTCTTTAGCAGATCTGACATGTTCCAACTCTTGTTTACTTCCTTCTAAGTCAGCCTTTAATGTGTTTACAGTTAGTTCCGCCTGCGCCCGGGCGGAGCAAGTCTTGTTATGTTGCTGTTCGTCCTGTTTCAACCGCAACAACAACGACTTCATACGACTAATTTTATTCTCCTGCTTCTGAAGTTGTTCTGTAACCTCGCGAACTACGTCCTCTGCTTTGAAAGCTCGTTCTTTTTCCTGCTCTAATAGGACTAGTGCATCGCTGAGACTAATTTGCAAGCCATTGTATTCCACTTTAGTCGATTCCTGAGAATGTTGGATGTCAGAATCTGCGTGACCAACATTTCGATCCAAATGGTTTATTAGTTCCTGAGCAAACAAGTCTAAGAGTTTTGTCAGCCTGTGATTTCCAAGGGTGCCATCATTCGCCTTCAGTGTATTCGCAGCCATAGACCAGTCGGTGAGGTTTTCTTTGGGAGAAGAGGCTACACAGGTGGCGCAGTAGAAAGTCATAATTGAGTAGCAAAAGTTGCAGTAGGCACTTGTCTCATCCATCAAACGGTCGCACGTTTCACGGAGCTCCGAGATTTCCGCCTCTTTGTCTCGAATCAAGTGGTCGTAGTCAGCATTTTGGATTTCAACCTTTTGCATTAGTTCAACAGTCTGCAGCTTGGCGCGTTCCACGAGTTCGACTGTATAAAGTTCCAGCTCACGAACTTTAGTTTCCAGGGCCAGAAGTCTCACAGTAGCATCCTCATTAAATTCACTATTTCGTGTGCAATCGTAAACGATTTCCATGTTTCCTGTAATAAGGGCCTCGCTGCTCATGGCAATGGATATATGTGGTTGATTAGATTGGACCCACTCCGTTGATACAGTCGGCTGTTGACGAGGTGGTGCGGATAGGTTTTCTTTATCGGTGTCTAACGAAGTAAGACGTTCACCGCAGACGGGGCATTTGGAAGAAAGACAAACGTTGTTCACGAATATTGAGTAAGAAGAATCACCATGCAGCAGAAGACATACAAATTTGCGCAAAAGCTGGCCATCATTTACGGTATGGGGACTTTCACAACTCACATTCGTTAGGAGACGGCGCAGTTGTTCGAAACGTGTACCTGGATTACGGTCATCGGTTTCTTCGGAACTGGGTACCGGGTTTTTATCATCGTCTTTCATAGTTGAATTGTGCAGATGATCACGTAATGCATCCTGTGAAAGTGCTAGGGTTTTTACTTCCTGCTGAGATGCAGCAAGAAAGCAGTTGTGAATCTTGCACCGTTCTTGGAGGCTCAGTAACTCCAAGGATAGCCGTTCATTTTCCCGCTTGTAATTTTCTAGCTGTTCGCCTGCGCAGTTTTCACTGTCCGTAGTCTCAATAACTTTTCTAAGCTGACCGGTCTTCTCCAGCTCTAAAGAGAGCTTTAGCTGACAGTCATCCAAATCATTACGTAACTGGCACTCTCGTTTTTGGCAGAGAGCAATTTGAGCAAGCAGATCATCAATCTGGGATTTCGTTGACCTTGACGACTCAAGCTCTGATTCTAACTCCGTGATACGATGAACATGCTCGTGCAGTTCAGTATCGCACTTGGCTTGCAACTCGTCGATCGTAGCGTCTTTCTGACGCAAGACGGCATTCAGCTGTTCAAGTTGTAGCAAACAGTCGCGTAGCTGGTATCGTAGATTGGGTTCGTCATCATTCTGAAGTGTTGCTGGAAGCTCGGTTTCAGAGTTTGAACAACCGTCCGTCGGTGGATGTTCTAGGTTATTTTTTGATTGACTTAAGTCAGACTCCAACGCACAATTCCTCCATCGCAGCTGCGTAAGTTCTGTCGTGAGGCGATCTACCTCATTTTTCAACTGAGCAGCGTTTCTTTTTTCACGAATGATTAGTTGTTTGAGTTTGGAAACTCGTTCTTGCTCAACTATCAGTTGCCTGGCAAGATCCTGAGTGCCTGGGTCTTCGACCATGATTCCCCTGAAAAGAAAATAATATGCAGTGTAGAAACGGAGCAATATCGAGCTGAAATCTGAAAATATTGTTACAAACCATTTAATAATCATATACGTCAGTGGTCTCGCGGGTCGATCAGGAGTGTGAGGACAAACACAGTTCCTCGGGTGCCGTTCAGCCGCAACACCCTTTCGGTGCCTAGCAGCCATGCCATTCGAAGGAAGCACGAGGGCTGAGATACTGTCAGGTTGTCCAAGACTAGACAGAAGCAGTCGAGATGCTGAGGTTGGGTTCGAACCAAGGACCTTCCGATCATTAAGTTTGCACCTTAACCACTGAGCTACCTCGAACTTCGGACCGTTATCATCTGACTGTAACCAGCTGCGTTGGTATTCTTTTTACCAAAAGTGAAGAAATAAAAAAGTAATAAAACTGGATCCCTAGTGACAAACGGCAGAATCCAAAGCAATTTCTCTTTGAGCAAGACGAACACTCGCGATAGACTGAAACTACAATACTTGGCTCCTAAAGCTCAACGATAATAAAGCGCGGACTGGGTAGGCTTGATTCTATTCAACATCTTAGTAGTTCGTTACAACAATTAGCTGCAGAATGGTACAGCGGCTGTGGCGACTACAGTCTCATGCGTCGATCTTGCAAATGGCACTGGGTGTAGGGAAAGGGGGTGCAGCTGGTAGCCCTAAGAGATCATAAAGCGAACAAAAGGAGACTGAACCTTACTGTAGTGTGGCAGTTTCCGCACCTCTATAATCTACTGAGCTATACTGGGGAGTGTACGTCTCACACTCACAAAGCATCATCATCATCGACGGTATAACATCGCTTCGCTGCCTCTAATACTAGGTTGGCCAATAAGTACTGGTCTGATTAACAGTCTTCTGATCCTTCAGGTTGTGGGCTGGAAGTGTGGCGGTCCGCTCCATAAAAACGTAGGTGGCCAATCATCACCTCCTTAATAAAAAATAAATCGCCCAGCTGTAACACCCTTCCGGTGCCTAGCTGCCATGCCACCCGAAGGGAGCACGAGGGCTGAGATACCGCCAGGTTGCCCAAGCCTATACAGGGAAAGTCGAGATGCAGAGGTCGGGTTCGAACCACGGACCTTCCGGTCAGCAAATTCGAGCTCTAACCACCTGAGCCATTTCGCCCACTTTCGCTGAGGATCCCAGCCGTCGCTCTGTCTTGGTCTGGGTGCATTAGAAGTATTTCAGTCGACATACAAACACCAACGGTATATTTACGAATAACCTCATGCAAAATCGGCCGTCGTCTGCCGCGATCAGCCGGGTCGCCTTAATTGCTGCGTACAGTAGAGCGGGTAAGTGAAAACAGGACACCACTGACGCCTTCCATTCTTCCTCTCTCACCTATTTGATTTTCTTCCTATTCCTATTCCGTTGCCGGCGTCATCTCCGTAGACCAATTCTTATTGACGGACGGAAACGTTCGCTACCCATTGAGGCCAGATGCAATAACCAGATAACGGTGGTTTTCACAAAGCGTCCACCTTCCCTCTGAAGACAGGAATAACATCGCGCCAATACATCACGGTCCTTATCAGCTGTAAGAACCGCGTACCCATCGTACAGTGGTTGCAGCTGCCACAGTTTCGTTCACTGATGATTTGGGGAGGTGGGGTAGACAGCTGTGCATTAGAGGCCGGAGCTGATAAATTGGTGCGTAAATAACGGACTGTCGGTGGACTGTTAAGTGGGTGAATTGGGAAGGAAGCTATGAATTGAAGGCAATAGCTTGGATTCACGAGCACCATTGAGGGCGCGACTGGGCCATGCCTGACAAGGTCTCTAACCATTGATGTGGCCCGTCTCGGGGTCCCCATCCAGGAAGACAGCAATGACCAACGCAGCTGAATTTGCTGGTAATGGCCTTTATACTTCGCTGTCAAGTCATTGGTTGGCCACCTCTGGCTCGTTTCCACCCTTCACTTGGTTGTGCGAAAAGATCCCTTTAAGGAAGACGGTCAACTGGCATACGCAGCACGTGGCCAAGCCAGCGTAACCTATGCAGCGTGATCAGTTTATCTATCGAGGGTGAGTTATTTCTTTCGAATACCATTCAACGTGCTTCAGTATTGCTGATCTGGTGTGCTCACCAGATTCGGGCAATGCTCCGAAGGCAGCGATGGTCAAACACTGAAAGTCTTTTGACGTCCTCGGTGCGCAGAGGCCAGGTTTCTGATCCGTGTAGTAATATGGAGCGCACCGCAGCATTGTAAACTCGAACGTTGATGGTTAAGCTGATGTTACACCTACGCCACAGGTGACGCAGTCTCACAAAAGCTGTTCTGGCCTGCCGAATCCGCATGGAAATATCATCTTTCGCGAGACCACCGGGACTGATACAGCTGCCCAGGTAAACAAATTTGTCTACTACCTCAATCGGCTCATCCGCAAGCATGAGGTTAGGTTCCGAGCCCATCCAGTCTTGCAGTAGCACTTTGCACTTTGCAGGTGTGAAGCACATGTCAAACCATGAGGCGGAATTATTTAGATTGTTTAATATTGTTTGCATTACCACGGGGTCAGATCCAAGAAGAGCTATGTCGTCTGCGTACTCGATATCTGTGAACGGAAGCCCCGGAAGCACTTCGACCAAGAAGGCATTAGAGGCTGATAGTGAGTCTTCCATGGTCGTATCAATAACGAAGTTGAAGAGGAAAGGTGAAAGAGGACAGCTCTGTCTGACACCACTAGATGTGGTGAACTCAGAAGAGAGCTTCCCGTAGACCTTCACACGGCTGCGGGAGTTGGCGGATGGCGCCTTAGGGAGGGTCAAGAATTTATGGGGAACACCTTTGCATCACAGACACTGCCATAGTGCTTGACGGTCCACAGAGTCAAAGGCAGCTTTCAGATCAAGAAACACAACCATTGTTGGTTGCTGGAAGCAGCGTCGCTGTTCCAGAGTCTGTCGCAGGGTGAATATATGATCGATGCATCCCCTTGCAGAACGGAACCCAGCTTGGTTTTCACGGATCTGTCTATCTCTGTGTTCAGTCAACCTTCGAAGGATAAGACCAGAGAGCACCTTCGATGCCACAGCTACCAGGCTGATGTCACGGTGGTTTTCACACAGCATCCGCGTACCCTTTTTGAAGATAGGGATAACCGTCGACATGCCCCATGCTGCAGACATCTCTTCGTTCCATATAGCACCAATAAGCTTTGTCAGATGGGTCACCAGGGATTCTCCGCCTTCTTTGAAGCGGGCTGGATACAGACCGTCCGGTTCCGGTGCATTCTCACGTTTCAGTACGGATATTTCGTACTTTATTTCTTCTACGACGGGC
The DNA here is from genome assembly GCA_004794785.1 of Opisthorchis felineus. NCBI lineage: Eukaryota > Metazoa > Platyhelminthes > Trematoda > Opisthorchiida > Opisthorchiidae > Opisthorchis > Opisthorchis felineus. Next base: position 24,585 of record SJOL01006427.1, on the reverse strand, counting down.
GATCAAGGTTTACATTCCATTCGCCCGTATGCATTATCTCCACAGGCTGTGTTGCAGAAGGCCAGCTTAACTGTTCTTCGAAGTGTTCGGTCCATCTTTCCAGTCGACGATTTTGCGAGTGAATTAATGAGCCATCTTTTCCATTTATCGTTTCGCTGACCGTTGCCTTCCTAGGGCTAGTCGATCGTATCAGTTGACATCGGGCACGGCTGTTTCCCGTAGCAAAAGCCTTCTCCATCTCCCGAGCTTCCGACGTCCACCAGAGCTCTCGGTCTTTCCTTAGACTCTTCACTATTTGGCGTTTGAGGGATTTGCGTGCGCCGTCGTACTCGTTGCCTGCTGGTATAGATTTCCTGGCATCAGTCACGACTAGCGATCTCGACGACATCCAGTGGTCTTGTGGTCGAATCGAAGAAGTCGGACAGACAGCACTGAACGCCGCTAGCATAGCTCCTTCAACATTTTGCCATGCTTCATCCACGTGCTCCCTACCGGTACAGTATTGGTTTACTGTGGAGAGTTGTTGGGCTAGTGCAGATCGATACTGTTGAGCTATGGTAGTTCTTTAAAGATAGTGGATTGACATGCTTCTTGCTGACTTGAGAGGGTCTGAAGGGAGACGGACTGGCTGATGGCCACGTGATCCAACTGGGTCCACGGGTGATTTGAAGCTGGTGGCCGCCGGGTTACGCGATGCGAACGTTTGTGCCGAAAGTTCGTACTGGCCAGAGGCACTTCATGATCAGCACACAACTGGGAGTCGATCTCCGTTGTCTGTGCGACGAGCAACGACTTCGAATCGACCGCCCAAATGTGATCCCAAGAAACTCAGACCGACATGGGCATTCACATCGTCCGCAAGGATCACATGTCAGGGCCTCTTGCTTGGCGAATGAGTCCGGATAACTCTCAATACAAAATATCCCTCTAAGCGTCAGAACTGCAATCCGCTGGGACATATGCCGACAATAGTAACTGGTGCCGCTTTTTATGTCGAGTAATATTGAACTTGATTGAACTGGCGAAGACGAATGTTCACTGAAATCCAATCCAGCATAGCGCGTTTAGCTCTGGGGCTGAGTGCAACTCTCATCTCATATAATTGACCAGTCATTGCTTCTGGATAACCGGACACACGGAGAAAGAAATGTGAAAGAGCTAGGTTCGTTCTGGGCGTTTTGTAACGAATGACCACGCTAGGGAATCAGAGGCACGGTATACATAAATTCTAAGAAGGTCCCGGCAAGCACTGCCTGTTTTGGCAACCTGACAGAGTACGCATATCGTTCAGCTGTAACACTATTTCGGTACCTTGTTGCCATGCCACCCGAAGGAAGCACGAGGGCTGGGATACTATCAGGTTGCACAGGCCTAGACAGGGGATGTCGAGATGCAGAATTCGAGTTCAAACCACAAACCTTCCGATCAGTGAATTTGCGCTCTATCCACTGAGCCATCTCGTCCTATAGTACGGACGTTAAAAGCTCATTTGTAGAAAGGATCCCGTGGATTTAGCAAGGTGTTAGTCCGTTGTTCATGGACAGCGAAGTGTATAAGGCATGTCGGTCAGATGACTGAGAGTCAAATGATCCAGCAGCGTTTGCTTGTGGTTTGAATGTTTTGGGTAGGTGTCATGACTACATAAACCATACCATTGCATACACCATTAACTCGTAATTCTCACTCTATATTTTCAGCTTATGTACTATCGTTATTAGATGATTAAAGCGTACATTACGCCCTTCTATTCTGTCTTCCTTCTAAACTCAACATGGAACTACTCGACTCTCGCAACAATTTAATCGTCTGGTAAAAATATGGATCATATTCTCCGACCTCCAGTTTTTGATGCTGATCCTCACTCATCAGACGGCACGAAACGATGGACTCATTGGTTCCGTACCTTCAAAGCTTACGTTAACTCAATCAAACCTGAAGGTTTAAATAAATTAGAAACTCTCAAACGTAACATTGACCATACAGTGTACTACTTCATTGCAGAATGCAGCGACTACGATTCTGCGATAACCCTGCTGGAAAAACTTTATATTCGCCCGAAAAATATCGTGTATGTACACCACCTTTTAGCTACATACAAACAAGAACCTGGTCAAGATGTCGACCAGTTCGTTCAAAAACTGAAGTCACTTGCTAAAGACTGAATTTAAAGCAGTATCTGCTGTGGGGCATACAAACGAAGCAGTCCGGGAAGCCTTGATAACCGGACTGCAGTAGAATACCATTCGGGAGAAACTACTAATGTGGCATGAATTGGACCTTGACAAAACCCACGAAGCCACACGAGCTCTCGAACCTGCATAAAAACAATCAGAAGCATATGTATATAGACAACCCGTTACTTGTTCCGTGTCTACTCCTTCGTCCATTGTTACTCCCGAAACAACGGTTTCTGCCGCTACACAAAAAACATGTCACTTTTGTGGGAACCCAACCACCCTCGTTATAGGTGTCCCGCTAAAGAATCAGTGTGCAAAAGTTGTGGGAAAAGTGGGCATTTTCAAAGCGTCTGTAGGTTCAAAACCTCGAAATATTGCGTGGGTTCAGTCCAAGACTCCTCTCTTCGTTATTTTGTGCCGCTGCTCCCTATTGCCTATCTAAAACTACAACAGATATTTTGGTCAACGGCGTTGTTGTCCGAGCTCTTATTGATACCGGCAGCCCCAGAAGCTTCGTTTCTTCATCAGTCCTACAAACTCATAACTGGAAACTATTTCCGTACGACTCTGTGATAACAATGGCGTCCAAGATACATTCACGCTCTACCAAAGGTTATTGCCTCGTGTCCATTCAGTACAAGGATGCTACACACGAACGGTTCAAACTTTGTGTAGTACCGAACCTCTGTGCAGACGTCTTTCTCGGACATGACTTCCTAGGGTTACATGATAAAATTGAAATTCCATTCGGTGGCCAACGGGACACCCTAACTGTATGTGGCGTAACATCCGCGAAACTGGAATCTCCATCGTTATTCACTAATCTTGTTGCGAACTACAAACCGATCGCCACGAAATCACGTCGTCATACACCGGAAGACGGATAATTCATACTAACCGAAGTAGACCGAATGCTCACCGATGGTATAATCGAAGCATCGAATTCCCCATGGTGAGCACAACTGCTCGTAACGCGCAATACGAATCACAAAAGACGTATGGTGATAGACTATATCCAGACCATCAATCGCTTCAGCTACCTTGACGCTTATCCTTTACCAAGACTGGATCAAATAATTGAAACTATCGCACGCTATACCGTCTACAGTACACTGGATCTCCAGAATGCATATCATCAGGTTCCAATAGTGGAGTCAGATAAACTGCTCACAGCATTCGAAGCCGGCGGGAACCTATACCAGTTTCGGCGCATTCCCTCCGGAGTGACAAACGGGGTTGCGTGTTTCCAACGAACGTTAAACAATATCATCAAAGCCGAACAAGTGAAAGACACATTCGCCTATATTGATAACGTTACTGTATGCGGTAAAACGATAGATGAACATGACCGTAATCTTAGGCATTTTCTCGATATCGCTAAAACATACAACATTACTCTGAACCACACGAAAGGCAGCTTCGCAACTGAAGAGATAACTCTCTTTGGTTACAAGGTCTCCAAAGGTATTATAAAACCTGACCCAGAACGCATGCGCCCTATAAGAGAACTCCCAATTCCACAGAACGGGAAATCGCAGCAAAGAGCCGTTGGTCCGTTCGCCTACTATTCGCAGTGGATACCGGCGTTTTCTGACAAAACCCATCCGTTGGTTAAAAACAAAATATTTCCTCTTCCGGAGAATGTCCGAACAGCATTTGAGAACCTCAAGCACGAATTAGAGAACGCAACGGTCGTTACTGTCGACTACAATATCCCTCCCGTCGTCGAAACCGATGCGTCCGACATGGCTATTAGTGCATCCCTGAGCCAGGGTAACCGGCCGGTCACCTTTTTCTCCAGGACCTTGACTGCAAGCGGGAAAAATCATTCTGCTGTTGAAAAAGAAGCATATGCTATCGTCGAAGCGATCCGCTAATGGCGCCACTATCTCCTCGGGAGACATTTTAAACTGATTACGGATGAACGTTCGGTCGCTTTTATGTACGAGAACCAACAGCAGAGTAAAATAAAGAATGACAAGATCGAACGGTGGAAAATCGAATTGGCAGGGTACAACTACGACGTCGTCTATAGACCAGGAACGGATAACCGCGTTGCTGATACCCTATCTCGTAACCTCTGTGCCAATATTGTTAGGACGGAAAAACTTGAAGAGCTTCACAGCATATTATGCCATCCCGGTGTCACGAGATTTGCACATTATGTTCGTTCTAAGAACTTTCCTTTTTCAGTCAGCTATATCCGACGTGTGGTGTCTAACTGTTCCGCATGCTCAGAACTCAAACCAAAATTTTGTAACACTTTTCGTGGCCAGCTTATCAAAGCCACACAACCTTTTGAACGTCTTAGTATCGATTTTAAAGGCCCACTTCACCCAAACACTCGTGACAAGTACTTCTTAACAATCGTTGACGAGTATTCTCGATTTCCATTTGCTTATCCTGGCGCCGATATGTCCTCTTCCACTGTGATTCGTTCTTTAAGTCAACTGTTTTCACTGTTTGGTATGCCTGCTTATATTCACTCAGATCGCGGTTCTGCGTTCATGCCAATTGAACTCAAACAATTTTTGTTCGATAAAGGCGTTGCCACTAGTCACACCGCTGCATATAATCCACAATGTAATGGTCAGGTTGAACCACTTAATGGTACCCTTTGGAAGACCATCTGCCTGGCTCTAAAATCACGCGGCTTGCCTACCGCACATTGGGAGGTTGTCCTTCTTGATGCTCTCCACTGTATCGGATCCCCATGTACTAGTATCAACTGTACCCCACGCGAACGTTTCATGCCGTTCACACGACGATCAGCAAACGGTGTCTCCCTACCTACCTGGCTTACTGTCCCTGGGCCGGTCCTTTTAAAACGCAATGATTGAGTCTCTAAATATGACCCTCTGGTAGAGGAAATGGAACTCGTCTCTTGTAATCCACACTACACCCTCCCAGATGGCAGACACGAAACCGTATCCTTACGCCGCTTGGCCCCTAAAGGCAACGACATGATATCCGATACATAACTGGAACCAGTAAATATCGCCTAACAAGATGAGCCTCATGCAACACCATCAGTCCAACGTGATTGCTCCTGCCTATTAACGATGCCTCATCACCCCATTTTAGTGCAGATCCAGGAAATCACTTCGACATTCTTATCCGACAACAGCGCACTCACCCATATAACATGCGCAACAGAGAGGCGTAAACGACTCCACGTAACTACCACAGCTTTTATTCTTTTACACTCGTTCACTGCAAAAGTACACACTTATTCCAAGGCGGGGAGAATGTCGTGACTATATAAACCATAACTTTGCACACACCATTAACTCGTGATTTTCGCTCTATATTTTCAGCTCATGTACTATCGCTATTAGACGATTAAAGCGTACATCACGCCCTTCTATTCTGTCCTCCTTCTAATCTCAACCTGGAACTACCCGACTCACGCAACAGTAGGGACAGAAGTGTGCGGGTAAATTATACTTCCCGGTTGCCCAGGTCGTGGAAGGGGCTTTTGTTAAGGCACCTAACCTTGAGCGTTTGACTCAAAAGTCTGACCCAAAAAGCACTGGAAAGATGTAGGGTTTTGTTCTGGGACCCTGCCCCTAGCCCCTGACTCAAAAGTCTGACCCGCGAGGCAGCAGGCAAAAGGGATTTCTTTCGGGAGAATTCCGGGAGATGCTGGCTGAATAGTCTGACCCGCGTGGCAGCAGGGAGGTGGCCTAACCCGATGGCTGAGGGAGCAAGGCATTACTGTATGACTCCTAGTATAGTTGCGCAAAGTAGGTGCTTTTTGAGCAGCACCAGACTCTGGTTTTAAACGTATTTCGACCGTATTGAATAATGTGCCGGCGAGCACGGTTAACTTTTGGGCAATCGGAGTGTACGGTTTTCAGGGCCGATTTTTCTAATCCGTCCTTCCTCGAGAGAAGAAAGCATCGCTGCTTCTATAAATATGGACATTCTAATAAATAGGGGGAAACACCTTATTGCCTTCACACCCCCATCACAGAGGATAGTACGACTTTACCTCCGGATGAATTGAACTTACCCCCGTTGTAACCAAACTTCGCGTCGTCTTACGAACGCCATGAAGAGGGGACCCGAGAACGGCAACCAGGATTTGCACCTGGAAGGGGTTGTGTGGACCACATCTTTACACTCCGCAACAGTGTATGCACCATAAGGTCGTGAATATCATACGTTGTTTGTGGTTGCATACTTGCGGCCGCGTCAGATTGTACGGGGAGATCTCAGAAACCCTTCCTAAAAACAACGGTGTGCAACAACGGTACCAACTCAATTCACTTTTGCTTAATTTCGTTACTTATGTACTTGCATTTTCGGCCAAACACCGCTGCCTTGCGGCCAGACTTTTGAGCCAAAGGCTTTGTTTGATGACCCTAATCGTCTTCCTGTCTAGGTGTGAGCGCCCTGGCAGTATCCCAACTCACGTACAACCATGAACTGCACACATACAAATAAACCCATGCCACATCGGCCGTCGCGTGGCGTCATCATTACTTGTCATTACTTGCTGCACATAACAGGGCGGGTAAGCGAGAACAGGCTACTGGTGACGCCTCCCTTCTTTCTCTTTCACATGTTTTTTCTTCCCCCTCTCAGTACCCCATTAATAACTCTCTCCTTGGAGGCCCAGCAGATAGAACTGGTGACTCTGCTCGTCCTGCATCGGTTTTGCAAGCTACATCTGCGCGTCATCCAGGGTCCACATCCTCAGGCATCTCGAAATCACTATTCAAGTCCCTACGTCCAGTTTATCTGACCACCTTCAATGTCCGCAATCTGAAACAAGCAAGTCAAAAAGCTTCTCTTGCTCTCATACTGGACTCGTTTGGCATTGTTGTGTGCTGTGTATCAGAAACAAGAATTCAAGATGCGAGCAGTGGTTGAGCTAACCACCTCACCACTCTCCACTCGCATCCGGCTACGCACCTCTGGTGATCCAGAGGCTGCTGCGGCAGGATATGCAGGGGTTGGTATCGTCCTGAATCACTGGGCGGAAGAATCCTTGCTTGACTGGATACCCGTTGATATTCACTTCTGCGCAGTTCGTCTGACAAAGTTTGTGGAGGGGAAGTTGATCGATGTCTGTTTATCGTGTCTGCTTACGCCCCAACTGACTGCAGCTCTGACACCATCGAAGACAAGTTTTATGATGCCCTGAAGTCATCAAGGATCAGAAGGGAGCGACCACCTTGAATAAAGGACACCTCGACTGGTGGGCAGAATACTTCGAACAACAGGTATCGTGGCCAGCACCTGCCAATAACCTGGAGACCGCAGTTGACGTAGAACCCCGGACGATGAACGTGGAGCCCCCTACGGCCTCGCAGGTCTATGACTGCATATGTTCTCTCAAGTGCCACTGAGCTTCTCCCACCCGGACTGTTCAAAGATGGGGGTGAAATCCCCAGTCAGTGCTTGTCTGATATGTTTGCTTGCATTTGGGAAAAGGAGCCTGACCCAGACAACTGGGGAGAGCAGGATAGTGCCCCTTTCCAAAAAAGGGGCTCGTAATGAGTGTGGTAACCACAGAGAGGTCAGCTTAACCCCGGAAGAAACGACGCTGTTGGCGTCACTTGTGCATCGTCACCTTACGGTGACGTGAAACACTGACTGGAGAGCATCAAGCAAGGTTCCAGCTTAGTAGGGGTTGCGTTAACCAAATCTTCACACTCAGCCAGGTGCTGAAACAACGCCACACGTAAAAACGATCTACAAGTTTAGTAGTCCTGGATTTGAAAGGCGCGTTCGACTAGGTTGACCGGTTTGTTCTCCTTGAAACACTTGCTCATCAAGGAATGCCCCGGACATTCGTGAACATATAACGTCCTTTGTATTCTCACAATTCAGGACGTGCGAGAGTATACGGAGAGCTCTCCAAAAGCTTCCGTACACAAAGCGGTGTCCGTTAGGGGTGCCCGCTCTCTCCATTCCTATTTGATTTCGTGACCGATGAAATAATGGTATGAACGCTAGAAAGTCATCAAAACCCCGGCGTTCAAATATCCTATGACGAAAACCTTGTCGATCTGGAATATGCAGATGACATCGTTCTCGTCTTTAAAGAGCAAGCGAAGGCGCAGGCGTTTTTCGATGAGCTGACCAAAGTATGCACTTTGCACCCACAAAGTGTAAGGTCATCCTCCTGGACATGTAGTCACTGAACACGCCACTTACAATCAAGAGAGATGCACTGGAAGTTGTGGAGCGTTTTACGTACCTTGGAAGTTATATTAGTTCTGATTGTAGTGTGACAGATGAGGTCAATGCACAAATCTGCAAGGCTCGGGTCGCGTTTGCTAATTTGAGACACCTATGGCGTCGAAGTTCTGTATCCCTGAAGCTCGAGGGACGTGTGTATCAAGATACAGTGCGGGCTGTTTTGTTATATGGTTGTGAAAATTGGCTTGTTCGAGCAGCGGAACTGAGACGTCTTCAGGTATTCGACAACCGTTGTCTCAGGACCATAGTTCTTGTGGGTTGGTGTCGGCGAATCCGTAACGAGGCAATTAGAAATCGAGTTTTCGGTTGTTTAACGGGTACTTCAATTGAAGAATGTGTCCAGCATCAGAAGCTGCGTTGGTTGGGACATGTGCTGTGTATGCTTAACTATCGTTTGCCGAAGAGAGTGCTGTTTTCCATGTCCAACTGAGTGGAGGAATCAGAGAGGTGGCCAACCCTTGACCTGGCAGGCAGACGTTTGGGTGCTATCGGTGCTACTCGCTTTCCAGGATGGGGACCGCGTGACCCCCACCCCCCTCGTTGGAGACGCTGGAAGATATGGCTGCCAACCTATGTCAGTGGCGTTCTTGTAGTTAGTTTTTATCCAGATTGCCTGAAGTAGGAGTAGGCATCTCAGAATGATTGTAGTAAGCTAGCACTAAGTTCCTTCCCAATCCATCTTATTTATTTCCTTCAAAATAAGGCTTTCAAATAAGTGATGGTTGTACGGCAGCGAAGCATCAGTGTTGAACACTGATGTCATGCTGTCGATGATGATTATCAGGAGACGGCTTCTAATGAAGCAGAGAGTACGTCCCTCAGCTAATGCATCCACCAGAGAAAGCATCAAAGGCGATCACAATGTCTAGCCTAATTTGCAGTTTAGTTACTGTAGTCGTCCAGTGAGGCTGAAAATGCGGCAATGGCTTTGATCTAGGAGCGCCGCTGAGTGTGTAATTAAGCACTGCCGGACAGTGTCATTGACTATTGACTAGTCCCAGGGTTCCCATCCAGTTATCAACCCAACTGGTTAGAGCTTTCATACTTCGTTGCTAGGTCCCCGGTTGTCTGTCTCGGTAATCCTAAATCAGCACAATACTCTGAGAAAAGAATTCTGTAAGAGACCTCATCAATTCTGATATTTTAGGAGGAGCTGAGATAGTCCACATTTCATATTTCAGGTATCTAGCGGACGAAACTTCGATGTTTCGTCAGTCACAGCACCAATGGTACGCCAGCTACCCCACCGTGATTTCAAAGAAAACATAGAACCTGACTGAGAGGCTACCGCTTGAACACAAAAGGTGCAGGGCCTCCAGTACATTCAGAGCTAACCGGAAATCTAAACATCACCATGAAACTCAATGGTGTTTAATTCAGTGTTGCTTGCAGTATCACAACGTTAACGTTGTGCTCATAATTATGAGCAACGTTCCGCTGCTATCCATGAGGTCGGAGGGGAGGCACAGACAGAAGGGAGACTGCAGCAGTCACGTGAAGGTCAGAAAGTGCTGACTGGAGGACATGTGGTGAACGTCACCCGCAGTGGATCACTGGTCGAATACCACGTCCAGAACGCGGTGCTATGCGGGTCCCAAGTGTGGGCGCTCCCGTCGAATCAACTTCTAGCGGTAGATTATAGTCACAAAGTGGAACTAGCAATGGCTTCACGGAAGGCAGCCCCGGACAAATTCGACCCAATTATGATGTCGAGGTCAAAGCTAGGGCCATCTGAAACCATCTCAGATCAACATCCCTTGTGCCTGAGAGTGGACTGACAAGCGGTAGCGACCTACCGAGCGACAACGAGTTCAACACAAGTAGCAGTAGAACAAAAAGTACTCTCAAAAGAGGAATTGTCCAGAGAAGAGGGGGTCGAGACAAGGTACTTCTGCCACCACTGGACGGCTGCCATGGACCGAAAACGAGTGAGTGCCATGATTCGCCAGAATATGGGCCAATTAGGATCGAGTATTTGCACTTCAGTCCTCTTCTGACATCAGGAACTGCGTAAAAATTCGTGTGCACTCGCTACATCCAGCTATGTAAACCCCTTTGTTTTCAATAAAGGCTTTCTCAAGTTGCTGCACTTTTCTGATGCACCACGTAGGGCGGATTACAGCGCTAAATAGCACGGATTCACGGATTCACGGATTCACGGATTCACGGATTCACGGATTAATACACAGGATCGAGGCTTTTGCCCAAGTTTCACGGGTCGGTTTTGTTCTTGTCGTTCAGCGGCTGCCGTACACATGAAATGCACAAGCGAAAAAGGGTATAGCACTGCTTTTTACGTTCTCCGCGCGGGGCAGTATGTTTGCCAGCACGAGGACTCGCATAGGAAAGTGTCTAATAGTGCTTTGAACTGGGTTCTAGAAGGAGCGTGAACAACTGTCGGAGGAAGACTATTCCACGCAGCCACCGCACGGAATGAGAAAAAAGTTTGCCTAATAAAAGTATTCGCTTTGAGCTTGAAAATGTTCTTACCATGTTCCCGCCGTGTGTTTGCTGGCTCAACGGTGAAAAATCTGTTGGCCAAACCTTGTTCAAACAGGGCATAAGTAAGAATTAGGTTCCCGCGGTGGCGGCGATACTCGAGGGGAAAGAGATCAAGCGCCGTGAGACGCATTTCGTAGTCCTCGGATTAAAGGCCGGCAACCATTTTCGTAGCAGCTCGCTGGACACACTCAATGAGGGTTACGTCCTTCATGCGCCCTGAGTAGACAATTTGGCTGGCTTATTCAAGAAACGGTCTGACGTAGGCCACATAGAGTATTTGGAAGTCCATGCGAGTAATACGGGAGAAGGTGCACCCAATCATCCGTAGAATGGCGAATGCAATATTATAATTATAATGAATAAGGCGGTTAACCCCGGGAACACAACTAGGCGGTGGACTATATGCTAGTGCTTAGAAAAAAATGATAGAGAGCGCCTTCAGATGTCCGTTTCTGACCAGCGCCAATTTTTATCACAAGAATCCACTTAGAGTAATCCGGTTGGTGCCGACCTAAAACCAGCCTTGGAATTATTTGACCAATGAGGTCATCGGTTACCCGTAGATAACCTCAATCGGAAATCATTGATCTCACCGGGGCACGTGACTTGCCTGGTAACATACGATTATGCGGGCTGGGTTGGCAGTGCACTTTCATCAGTATGGGGACTCTGAAGCAGTCACACCTACGACCGACTCTAAAAGGTTTCGGCTGCTCAAGAATGCCCAACTGATCGGGTGGAAAGCTGCCGGTGACTGTCACTCATTCTGATAACAAAGATTGTTTGATAATGTATTTAAGAGGGTGAAAGTGGCTAGAATGTTTGCATCTAGGACGGTCGGTCCGATCCATCCGACCCAACCCAACGAACGTTGGATTTTGTGGAGATAAGCAGACCTCATTGCTGCCAGAAAAGCTGTGCTAGCTGGGACCGAGCACGATGGCGGGCGCAGATCTCTCAAATACCGGATAAACAGCAGTCTGTTGAAAGGCAGAGACTGCTAGTGAATTGCAATGTCCCGCTATTGCGGCGCAATGCAGCGTATGTTGCATTTTTCGAGTAAGAGGGTGGAACCCTGGTGAACAGTGTGAGAAATTTATGATGTGGAAAGTAAAGCAAAAAACATATCAGTAAAAAAGAAACGACGTCTTATTCTCATGCGAAACCTTTGTGGCACCTGCCGGTATCCACGGCATCCAGTGTACTCCCTGGCACTGTTGTGCGCAGGTTGATCGCTACCGGGAAAGGCAGGTCCTTAATTTTCAAGCCGGGTTTAGCCCTGGTAGTGGACACACTTATCATATCTTTATCCTTATGTGGTTACAAAAAAGGCGCCAATTTTCCAATCCCGTTGATGGCCTTTTTCTTGATCTAGAGGACCCTGGTGACTGCAGATTATTAGCCATGGTGGTGTCTGGAGTAGAACAGCATGCTTGTGCTGAAGAAGCCGAACGACTTTTTCACCCTCAGTAGGAATACTAAGCCATTCTAAGCTGCTCTTTTAACTAAGGCGTTCTGCTTTTTGATCCTACTGCACTTATTTGAACAAATCCCCTCGTTCTTCCCACAATTGGGGCAACATTCCTCCCGGTTGTCAACGGTCAGGGATAACCCTCCTACCTCACCCTTGAGTAGTAGTTCCACTCCCAATTGATTCCTCGGTGCCCTCTTCCTTAAGTAAATGTATGCTACCGAAAACGTCCCGCGCTTTCCATTGTGTACTCCTTCCATGACCATATCCTACACACCAGTCGTTTCCTTTTACTTTCGGCCTTTGTCTTTTACACCCAGACAAATCTTTCCACCTTCCTTTGGACTGGGCTCTATTCGTGTTCTACACCGTCGGCTCCGGTTAACGTATAATAATATGTTTTGACAAGGTTAGTCTGGTGAGGCTCCGCAGTTTACTTCTTCCAACTGACCGGGGTGTTTTGATGACCTGGTTTCTCCTCCGACCCGATAAAATGTCTGGATAAAATGTCTGGGGTCTCTTGGTAATGTACAAGCCGCAGTCATGACTTCTCGGTAGTCACTCAGCTGAGAGATCTGGTAGCATATGCGGGGAATGGGAACTTGGTGTGTTGCCGATTGCACGCTGCAGGTAGGATCGCCCGGCTGCACTAAACTACAGTACACTCATTTACTCCTAAATTTTCCAGGAGCACGGGTGCTTAACCTATCACCGGTGGCTCCAAAGCTGGCGCTTAATTCGGGAAATCCATAAGGGAGCGCCGCTGTTGTTTGCCTGAATTTGTTTGTTTGGACCTCTGCTGGCTGAGCCAGGAACCTGGTAATCCCACTATTTAAACGAGAGGATGAACTTTACCTTCGTTTGTCAAAATTTGGCGGAGTAGCCTGAAGATGTAATCACTAACTTCTTGGCTATATTCAACATGTCATGCTGTTCCACATGCGTCTTAGTTGGGGTTATTGCGCCCAAATTCGCCTCGCCAGCCAAACAACGGATGCTCGCTTTCCGGCTTGCTTCCGTGAAAGACCACATAAAAATACTATACGTAAACCTTCCTATCTCTTCAACATAGTGCTCACAGCTAGCTTAATTGACCTCTTTTCTTCATGCACCACTCGTTGCTCGGAGCTGAGAGCAGTGACACAGTGACCAGTGATTAATAACATTTCTCTTCTTTTCCCTCCTAAAATGTAGTTCTGTCCAGTGCACGCACAGACGTCAAATTGTCCCACAGTCTTGTCCAATAACTTCAAATTTCCACCACAATCATTACTTATCCATCTCTCTTACCATCTCACAGACTCTGCAAAACAGAGTCTACCTGATAAGGCCCTGTAACAAAAAGAAATTGCTGCTGCCACATACAGTGTGATTGCTTCTACTAAGCAGTCCCACGAATAAATTCTTGGCTCATGACCACATTGATTAACATTCACCCTGACCAAATCCCGCTGTCCTTTTGCACTGCTATATGTAGGTGCCCCATACTCGCCAAGATGAATCCCAACTAGGCTGGTACTTTCTATGCCTGCTAGACATTAAATTTTTCTGCCGGTGAGTTCTGTGATATCGAATGCCCCCACATCCCCGCAAGATACCGCTATATCCTGTCCCCCAGACTCCATCCTTGGCGGTAGATTCGGACGCCCATTTCATTTGCAATACCAAACACTTGGTCTTCGCTTTATACCCACATGAACCTCCAACAGGACCAAAATTATCTGAGCTCTTACATCAGCCTGATTATACCTGCATCTCCCTGGCTAACCCAACGCAAGCTGACTTCAGAAATTCACGCAGTTTGTCCACTGACCTGAACCATGATGGGCTATCCAGAACTTAGTGTCAGTTAAACGATAGCGTGGCACTGCCACACAGGGTGTGATGGTGCGTTTACAACTATCTTCTTCACACCCTCGACCGTACCATCTCGCCCTATCTGGCCTTTGCGGATACGAACCAACCGATAATGTGGCCCCAACCGCCAGCTAGCCCGTGGCCGTTCTGTTTCGCTGAAATTATTAATTGAGTGCGAGCATCCTCCGTAAGTCTGATAGGAAAATAATTCCCGGCTCTTTCTCTGTCACTTACCTCATTGTTGGATTAAGATAACAGAAACAATTAAAAATAACAAAGTGGTGCACACTGTCGAGACTGGCCGGTGAACTGCAGTGTCGCACACATTCCAAACCAAGAAACTGTAAATCAGATCCAATAGATGTGAAATTTATACAGATGTTTGCGGCCTTCTGGTTAAACTGAACCCGTTAGGTTTTCTAGGACCGCAATATGTTCGTCATGGCATATGGGAGGAGTCGAAGCGCTGGTTGCTGAACAACTTTTAAGTCTGTTCAGACAGATGCTGCACAATTTGCCTGGGGGGCGATTGCTATTGGACCACCCTAGGTGTCCAGGGACCGCTTAGAGCTAGCTAGTTATAAGCCCATTGATCCGACTAGCACACCGTCCAAAGTGATTGAATGTATCCTGAAACAAGCAGCCCTACAGTGTCAACAACCAGAAAACCGAAATGCCTGCGTATCAGGGATAATTAGCGAAATGCTGTTGTAATGTAAAATGCCTTTCGGGTTCCACAGTTGGTCCCACTTAAAATTCCTTCAGTCTTATGGCCGGAGCTGACTCAGAGTTACTACTGAATTGGTGGTAGCTCGTTTTTAGTGGTGCGCAGACAAGACGAATATCGGTGTGTCAAATAACAGAGTATTTGTGGAGTACCGCGCTCCAAAGTTTACATGTCATATCTTGAAATTCAGGTTCAGTCCCTATGAGTTTGATTTCCCCAACCACACCACCTCTGCGTGCTTATGTCGGTTTGCTATAGATCTCTTGAAATTTAATATCATATTTCAGCAAACTCAGCCCCTGATAATCGCTAGACTACCATGAACCAAGCCACCATTATCCTGTCCCATTGGATTACTAGTTGTCACCACCCTAATTGTGATGAGCTTTAAGTTTTTTCTTTCTATTAATGCACACTATCCAGTCTGATGTATTTAATGATCTCATCCCATTCCCTCATCCTCCCCACCTTTGAATTTCGGCAATACCTGGTTTGGATGACCTGTTCGGCTGTCATCCACTCCAAATGGCCCGTGGTCTACATCCACAAAAATCCCCAATTGGACAACAAAAAATACCTGCGATCTTATATCGGCTTCGTACTACCTTTGTTTCCTTGGCCACCCCGAAAAATCGTGCTGCTCAAAGAATTGCACATCCAAGCCTTATAACCTCAAGTATCACGTCCGTTACGAGGCTGTCCAAAAACCGAAGTATGTCAAACCAATGATGGCACGGCACTGCCATACTCAGTTTGATAGCACACCCGCAATTATCCCCTTCCTACTCTTGACCATATTTGTCGCCCACTCGTTCCATTATCTGCAAATGTGGACAAACTTTTCATCTGGTTCCAGCCGCCTCCAGGACGCATTCATTCCAATCTGCTGAACCTTTCGTTCGGATTTAACCATTACGGTGGACTTTCAGTCTGTGCTCCCCACAAAGTCAATAATTTTCTGTACAGATTGCGTTCCGTCACGTGTATTGTCACTAAATCATTCTTCCAAGGAATTTTCATACCCGCCTCCCCTATATCAGCTACAGAAGTGAGTCTCGACAGTTTCACTGTGCACCATGATTCTGAGATCCCTGCTACCGTTTATCCGCATTGCTAATTCCTCCACTTCATCATCCCTAATTAAGCTTTTCGTGACGTTGGCCATAAGCCCAACAGTCGAAGGCCATGTGGCCTCAGTGGTGGCTTTTGATGTTATTTCAAGTTGACCAGCTGGATGACGCCAACTCTGGTCCTTCGTCAGAACTTTTGTTCCGGTTTCCAATTTTCTTCAATTTTCTTCAATTTTCAGTTTTCTTGTCATGTCAGGCACGATGCCTCTTAATTTGCCCCCCGTTACTTTGTTTTCGTCCGCCACCTTCAAATTCTAACGTTTACATTGGGTACCGCCCACTGTTAGTGACACTGTCCTTTTTCCGAGCAGTTCCCTGTACCCACAAACCCTGTCAGTCATGCTTTTATTCTGGCTGTTACGTTTTGATCATGCCTGACTTTATGCCACCCACCAGTTGGGAATAAACATTATTATTACTATTATACACCGACCAGCAACTTTACCGACAAAGCCTTTCCATTAACTGGTCTTTATTTATGAAGACAGGAGCCCAGGGTTGTGATTTTTACAATGCGTGTTTCAGCCCAGTGTAGAAAATTATTTTTCGCTTGTCCAATATAAAATTTCCTGATTGCGCAGTTGGTTCCACGGAATAATATTTTGTTGCGCTTTCTCTGGCTATGTTCTTTGATCTTGAGCTCAGTTCCCTCAGCATAGCGACTAGTTTATTGTCCACTAGGTTTTTTGGTTTTATTAGCCTTGGTTTGAATCAAAAATTGTCGTTGTAGGGTTTGCTGCGTTTGTTGCTGTTGTGGATTTCCTCCTTTCAAGTTCCTTATGATAAATGTTTTGGGAAATCTTCTGCGTTTAAACACACAGCGTTGGTACATTTCTTCTTTTCGCTTGAATTCTGCGAACTTTGGTGTTACCTTGTTATCTTGGAGAAAATTTGAATGCCGGAGTGACTGGAAATAGAGTCTGTGTGATCGTTCGATATCTACATGTTTGAAAATTCCTGCATGTTTCCGGTTTTCAGCATTCGGCAAAGTCAGTCGATTTCTTTGGGAGCCACGATGTTACCAAGGTGACCTCCTAAGGAGTAAGAATGTCCGTGTGTAGTGCGTTTTTCTGATAATTATATGTACGGTTGATTTGTTTAAGTGGGCGAATGTTTAAGATAAACAACTACCTCGAATGGGAAAACAGAGCCTAGTGAAATAAGATATCGCGACTTGCGCTAAAACGTTAACGACGTACTATGGGCAAAAGTTGCTGGTGCTTCTGCGGCAATAATGGTTTACAAATCTTTCTTGAGCCCACGTTGTAGTCGTGGACGCAAAATGTGCATAAATATCACTCCTGTAACTAACGTTTTTCTTGTAACTTCTACTCAACCAAACTGACGCCGAATAATGAGTTCTCGGGCCCCAAGAATTGCTATTCCGGGTAATCACCATGATAGAAACATTCAATAGATTCAGATAACTCGTGCGACGTTTGAGGAATGTAAGGTTCGTAGATGGTGATGTTCTATTCCGTAGGTAGGCTTTTGTGGTAAACTGCACCCGAATTCTCAATCGAAAATGGCGAAACACTTCAGGTTTGCCAAAGCCGGCTCCCGGGATTTGTCAGACAGCTTGCGGATAGTGGTTTACACGGAGAGTAAATAATCATAATGCCTACCTCTCTGCGTGCTTATGTCGGTTTGCACTAGATCTCTTGTACTTCACTATCATATGTTAGCGAACCCAACCCTTGCTTGGTTGCTAGTTGACTAAGTGCAAATCCATCCCTACCCCATCTCATATAGTCACTCACTGTCACCACCCTAATAGCGGTAGATGTCAAGTCTCTCTCTCTATATATACATATTAATGCATATTATCCCATCTGATGTCTCCTCAAACTCAGCATGCTTTGCTAACCTCATCCCATTCCCTTGTCTGCCCAAGCTTAGAACTTCGACAATATCAGGTATGGACGACCTGGTTGGCTGTTATCCACTCCACCTGGCCTATGAATCTACACCCACAGGGATCCCCAACCGGACCGAAAAAACCCTAAAAGATCCCGCTGCTCAGAGAATCGCACATCCCAGCACAATGAGCTTAAATGTGACGTCCGTTACGGGGCTGTCCTAAAACCGAAGTATGTCAGGCCAATGATGGCAAGGCACTGCCATACCCAGTTTGGTAGCATACCCGCAACTATTTCCTTCCGATTCTCTACTGTACCCTTCCGCCCACTCGTTCTATAAACTGCAAATATGAATAAGCTCCTCACCTGGCCCCAGCTGCCTGCATGATCTGTTCATTCCAAACTGCTGAACCTGTCGTTCGAATTGAACCATTTCGGTAGATTTTCAGTCTGTGCTCCCAAAAAAAATCAGTATTTTTTCCTATGCTTCTCGCGTTCTGGCTCATGTGTTGGCACCATCTTACTCTTCCAAGGAACTATTATGCCCGGCTCCACAACAGCGACACCAGTGAGTCTCTACAGTTTCACTGTACACCACGATCATGAGGTTCCTGTTGCCATCTATACGCTTTGCCAGTCCCTGCACTTCATCATCCTCACTTACGTTTTTGTGACCCTGGCCATGAGTCCAACAGTCCAAGGCCAGGAGGCCTCAGCGGTGGTTTTAGGTTTTAGTTCAACTTGACCGGCTGGATGACGCCAACTCTGCTGCTTCACCAGATCTGATGTTCTGATTCCTCATTTTCAACCACTTACACTCTTCTTATCATGTGTCAGGCAGGAAGCATCTTGTCTTGCCCTCCCTCGCTTTGTTTTTGCCCGCCACCTTCTAATCCTACCGACCTGATCTTGCTCGATGTTCTCTCCAAAAAGCATAGTAACTGTTCCTCCTTGCCCGTGCCCGTTTAGTGATGACCACGTCTACATCGGATGACGCCCCACGCCTATGACGCTGTCCCTGTTCCCAAAATCCCTGTAACCACAATCCCTGCCAGTCATGCCTTTATTCTGACTGTAACCTGATGATCATGCCTGACGGTATGCCCACCCACAAGTTGGGAATAAACATTATCATTATACCATTGAGTCTCAACCTTAATGAAAGGGACATTCGGTGGTTGCACAATAGACCAGTGAAGACTTAGACGGTGCACATGACTAACATGCGGCTGTGGGTCTACGATGATTATTCAAGTTGCTAGGTGAAGCCTACGTCAAGCACAGCGGACAGCTGAATAAATCAAGCGTCCACGATGCCTAATCATCCGGCTAGATGTAACCTACGTCGTTCAACTGGCTAACACGCGCACGTCTATTTCGGCTGAATAACGAAGAGTGCGCCCATTCGTCATTCGGAGGAGACTCAGCGAAAGCCTATGTCGTGCATGGTGAGAATGGACCAGAAGAAATCACGAAGATGGGTGCCAAGAAGGATTTGGGTATCTGACTCTCTTCAAACATGTCCTTCTCATTGCACCATGAGAAATCGGCCCAAAAGGCATTCACCGTTCTACGGATGGTTCTGCGCGCCTTCGCCCGTATTACTCGCACGGAATTCCAAATACTCTATGTGGGCTACGTCAAACCGCTTCTTGAATACGCTAACCAGGTTGACTACTCAGGGCCCACGATGGACGTAAGCCTCATTGAGCGTGTCCAGCGAGCTGCTACTCATGCCCTATTTGAACAAGGTTTGGCCAACAGGTTTTTCACCGTTGAGCCAGAAAACACACGGCGGGGACATGGTAAGAAGAATTTCACACTTTTATTAGGCAGAATTTGTTCTCATTTCGGGTAATAGCTGCGGGAATAACCTTCCTCCGACGGTTGTCCACGCTCCTTCTAGAACCCAGTACAAAGCACTATTAGACGCTTTTTCTGCCATTCCTCGCGTAGGCAAGCATACCGCCCCGCGCTGAGAACTTAAAGAGCAGTGCTACACACTTTTTTCGCTTGTGCCTTTCAGGTGAACGACAACCGCTGAACGACAAGAACAAAACCGACCCGGGAAACTTGGGCAAAAGCCTCGATCCTGTGTATTAATCCGTGAATCCTTGAATCCGTGAATACTCAGGAGTGATGAAAGGCGAATTTAATTGGGCGTTTGTTTATTACATATGCCCCGGCATAAAGCGCACGGCTTTCTTGTTGCGCAGTGTTCATCGAGCTGTTGGGGCCTCAAAATGAAGTGGCTATATCAGGTTTTCTGTAAAAATAATAATGTTTATTCCCAACTAGTGGGTGGCACACCTTCAGGCATGATCATAATCTTACAGTCGGAATAAGGGCATGGCTGATGGGGTTTGTGGGTACTGAGAATTTTGTGGAAAGGGGTCGGTGACATAAACAGTGGCATTATCCGTAGAAGATTTGGTCAGGTTTCAGGCGGAACCAAAAGCACAAAGGCTTTTTCTTCATTATGAGGAACATATCAGATGAAGCAAGATACGATCGTTAAATTCGAAAGTGACAGGGGATAACGATACGAGGGAGGGTACAACAAGAGGCTTCCTGCCTGTTACGTGATAAAAAACTTGAAACTGCAGAAAATGGGGAGCCGGTATAATGGATATAGAAAGGCAGCAGAACTGCCCAAATCTGGCCGGCCAATTTGAAATAGAGACTAAAACCGTCACTGATTCTTAGTAATAATGTTTATTTCAAACTAGTGGGTGGCATACCTTCAGGCATGATCATAAATTTACAGTAAGAATAAGAGCATGACTGGTGGGGTTTGTGGGTACTGGGAATTCCGTGGAATAGGGACGGCAACATAAAGAGTGGGCATTATCCGAAGTAGACTTGGACACGCCTGAGGCGGCATGGGTATGGAACCAAA
>SJOL01006426.1:619570-653488 GCA_004794785.1 Opisthorchis felineus | reverse complement strand
GAATAAGCAAACGCGACCCGGGCCTCGCAGATTCGTGCATTGACCTCATCTGTCACACTACAATCAGAACTAATACAAATTCCAAGATATGTAAAACGCTCCACAACTTCGAGTCAATCATCGTATTCAGTGACCTCATGTCCATGTGCATGACCTTCACTTTGTAGGTGCAAGGTGCATACTGACTTTGGTCAGTTCATCCAAAATCACCTGCGCCTTCTCTTCAAAGACGAGGACGATATCGTCTGCGTATTCCAGATGAACAAGGTTTTCGTCACGGGCTATTTGAACACCGGGATTTTCGAGACTTTCCAGCGTTCTTCTCATTATTTCATCGATCACGAAATCAAACAGGAATGGGGAAAGTGAGCATCCCTGACGGACGCCGCCTAGTGTACGGAAGCTTTTCGAGAGCTCTTCATATACACCCACATGTCTGGGAGTTTGAGAATACAAAGAACGTATTATGTTCACCAACTTATGGGACATTCCTCCAGGGGCAAGCGTGTCGAATGCTCCTTGAAAATGCAGCAATACTAAAACTGCGTTTCACGAGCCACTATAAGGCGACGCAAGCAGCCTCGTTACGACCGGTGCCAAACTGATCCGCCTGTGGTTACCACACTCACTACGAGCCCCTTTTTGAAAACGAGCAATATCACCGACTCTCCGCAGTTGTCTGGGAAAGTCTCCTTTTCCCAAATACAGGCAAGCAGATCAGACAAGCGCTGACTGAGGGCCTCACCCCATCTTTGAACAATGCGGGCGTAAGGTCATCCGGTCCAGAAGCTCGGTGGCGCTTGAGAGAACATATGCAGTTATAAACCTCCGAGGCCGTAGGGGACTCCGCGTTCACCCTCCGGGGTTCTACTTCAGCTATGGGCTCCTGATGAGTAGCAGCTGACGGCGACGTAGACGAATACGATGTCGTCTGGATATTCCAGATTGACAAGGTTTTCGTCACGGGCCGTATGAACGCCGGGGTTTTTGGGAGCTTCTAGCGTTCGTCTCATTATTTCATCGATCACGGAGTTAAATAGGAATGGAGGGAGTTGGCATCCCTGACGGACACCACTTTGTGTGCGGAAGCTTTTGGGGAGCTCGCCGTATACTCTCACACGTCGGGAAGTCTGGGAATACAATGACTTGAGGAGGGCGACCGAAGTGGGGTCTTGTATGCTTGTTTCGGAGACACAACATGCATCGACAGAGAGGGAAAGCAAGGTTTCAGAAAAGGACGCCTGTTGCCCAATTTGACATAGAGTATGGACATTAAAGGCTGCAACGTGGATCAGATCTTTTGAGGTTAGTAGGTGATAATTTTGTTTTACTTTTCTGGGCGACGGTTGAGACACGCAACAGTGGCTAGGGGATTGGTAGATGGGTTAATTGCACTGCATTGCACGATGGTTGGGGAGAGAGTGTGGGAGAAAGCCGGTGAGCGAAGAGCTGCAGAAGCAAATGATACTTCCCGGTTGCCCAGGCCGCAGAAGAGGGTTGAGTTGAGTTAACCCACCTTGTGTCTTTGACTCAAAAGTCTGACCCACAAAGTAGTGGGGGGATGTAGGGTTTTGTTCGGGGACCCTGCCCCTAGCATCTGACTCAAGAGTCTGAGCCGCTAGACAGCGGTTGTTAGGATTTTGTTGGGGACCATTCCCGCAGCCAATGACTCAATAGTCTGACCCACTTGGCTGTAGGGGGCCGGCCTAGCCCGAGGGCGCAGAGAGTAGGGCATTACTGTTTCACTCCTAGTGCAGCTGCGCACAGCAGGTGATTTCGACCGTATTGTATAATGCGCTGGCGGCCACGGTCAACCGTTGGACGATCGAAGTGTGCGGTTTTCGGGGCTGACCTTTTCTAACCCGTCCTTCCTGGGGGGAAGGCAGCATCGCTGCTTCCATAAATATGGACATGATGGTAGCCTGGGCGAAACGCCTTACTGCCTTCACACTCCTATCGCAGAGGACAGTGCGACTTTACCTCCAGACAGCCTCATAATACGATTACTCGCAGTACGGGGACTCGTTGTTCTTCGTTGGGCTGCTCCCCGTTGGCCTTCCCGGCATGTTTGAAGCTTTAGGAACTGAGTTCCAGCCAGTATAGCCCGCAGGATCATTGCAGCACTGAAGCCCGACCACGACAAGGTGACAGCTTTGGGTCGGGCCAGGGCGCCCTCACCTAGACCGGAGCACGTTTAGGGTCCTCGACCAGAGCCTGATCGCAAGGAAACGGTGTTTGGCGGGAGGTGTAAGTACATTTCAATTTTCACAGAACAAGTTGCCGCACATGTTCCGACCCAAAACCTGGAGGGCCAGGAGACTGTACGTCAGGCCATTAACCATTGACGGAACTGGAATGAGAGACTGCGAGTGTCGCGCGGGCAACCATCATTGTAGGTCATTGGGTTGTGGGGATATACAAACCGTCACACCACGGTATGGTCCACTTCCACAATTCTGGTCTTGTCGGGGTTTACTGTGAGTTTTTAGTTAGGGTTTACCATGGTTGTCCCCCTTTCCCATTTTCGTTCAGTTTACTCTTCGACATTATCATAGTGTACTCTCCGTGAATATAGTTGTCTAAGTCGCATTTGGAGAAATGTTGATAGACTTAGATTATGTGGACGGTATTTTCTTGTTAGTTGACCATCAGCAATCAGCACAGTTTACTCTCAGTAGAATTTCGGTGATGGTCCCCTGTTTCGGCATGTGATTTGCGACTTAGCGGTGTAGCCTTCAGGATTTCCCACACTCACCTACCTGTTTGAAACTTCAGAAGGAGAAGCCTGAGTTTGCCAATAGGTTTATTTGGCTTGCGGTGGTGTAGGCCGTGACTGCAATGTGACAGATGAAATCAGTGCAGGTATCACCAAGGTACGAGCGTTATTCACAAAATTGCGTCATTGGTGTCAGACGTATGTCGATGAGGGTTAAAGGTTGCGTCTACAAAACGACCATAAGAGCAGTGCTTCTGTATGGCGACGAAACTTGTTCGGACACCACACCCCCATAGCTGACCTCACTGACGAGTTTGCTGCTACTTCTTAGTCGGAATGCCTAGCTAGCGCCTATCTGTTGTTGTATGCTGTGCTTGTGTTGGGACGTTGATTTACTCCTACTGATTGCATCCTGCTCCAACACGAGATCCAGATGTTCTTATTTCAATGGTTATGGAAGGTTTAGGTGCCTTGCTTTCGATGTTGTCTCTCGGTACACAGGACATTTTGCAATCGGTTCGCACTCCCTTTCTTTTCACCTTTTATTAGGACCTTCCCCCTTAGTGACTGCGTTGTCCATAACAGCTTTGTTGTTGTCACTGGTGATGACCACGAATAACGGACGCACTGGATTATGTTCTTTGAATTTCGAAAAAAAGTGGTTGCCGTACCGTCGGTTGTTTCAGAAACCCCATCCAAGTAGTGGTCAGCAGATGGCATGGTCAACACCTATGAAAGCTTTCACAATACTCCTTAATAAAATTGGCGGATTTCATCCACGGGATTGGAGACCAGGCGACATCCTTCATTACTGGTTGGAAATCTTTTCGATATTATAGGATGTCAAATGTGACACCCTTTCGGTGTCCAGCTGCGATGTCACCCGAAGGAAGCACAATTGCTGGGATACTGCCGGGTTGCCCAAGGCTAGACAAACGAAGGTTCGAACCACGGACCTTCAGGTCAGTAAGTTCGCGCTCTAACCACTGAGCTAAATCAGTGGCAATGCTTTATAACTAAGCTGGTCAACAGTAGGAAGGCACGCTTCCCATACTCCATGGCACACCATTAAACAGTATTCTCCCATTTCGCTCTTCTGAGTCCTCTTTTTGGTACATGTTCACACAAACTAAATTCAGTAAGAGCCTATTGCTTACAGACCTGGCCAACACTGAGAATAATTATCATGGTTTTAGACCTAAAATGCTCGGATCCAGATTCACATCCAGGCATCAAACAAACGGAAGCTCATGCGTTTTTCGTATGTTGTATCGAGGAGAGGACAAACCGATTGAACTTCGAGAACGGAAACCCTTTAAGTGCCATCCCTGTTTTTTTGTTTTTGTCATCATTCGAATTTGTAAATTCTGCCCTCTTATTTGTCGTAAACCAACCAACGTGGCGTCGCTGTCACGTTAATCGTTTGCCATGTTTCGAATGGTACTCTCCTGAATGGAATATTTACTGCGTCATACAAAAAGCACAAATCTATCGGGAAAATATGCAATAGCACACGACCCTCTGGATTGAAGGATCGTGATATACCTTTCACTGTTAGTCATGTGCTATTCAAGGACCACAGTATGAAATGCATGCTTTCTTTGAGGACAGTTGTATTATTGTTCACAAAACTGACTTACTGGACAAATACGATCGGTTGAAATTCTCACGTGAGGGAACCGTTCAGATCCAGTCCCTATTTGGACTGTCGGGCGTATCGTTCCGCATGAAGTGTAATCATTGCCGATATGCAGACGTCTTTGTGGCACGAATCAAATTTGTGCTTGAAATGTGCTCGAAAGTGCCCAGTGGTTGAGGCGCGAACTTACCGACCGGAAAGTCCGCGGTTCGAACCCGACCTCTGCATTTTGACTGCTCCTGTCTTGGCTTGGGCAACTTGGCAGTATCTCAGCCCTCATGCTTCCTTCGGGGGACATGGCAGCAGGACACCAAGATGCTGTTACAGCTGAGAGATTTTCTGGGTTTCTCCACTAACTAAATGGAACGCACCCCCCTCCTAGCGGTGAACAAGTGAAGTTCCCTTAGGTGATATTTGCTTCGGCCAGATGCTTCGTGCTGCGACCTTGAAAAAAACTTTTTTAGGAGAGTCTTTTTTGTCTCATTAGAATTTACATCCACAACAGCCCCACTTTTTCACATAAAACGTGCTTTTCACTTTCCATTTTCCAGGTTCCGTATGTTGTCATTCATTCTCTGCGGCGTACTTGTACTTATTTTGGAGGTTCAGGCTGTGGTGCTGAACATCACCCCCGATGAACTGAACGCTATTGATTTTTCTAACATACCGGAGGGTGCCAATCCTGCCGTTGTATTTGTTCGTAAGTCCTATCTAGTTCGTAAGTTCTATCTCTTTACTCCTGTTTTCAGTTCCAAGTTCATGTGAAACGTGTGTACGTTATGAGAAGCTTTTGTCAGACTTTTCTGTTGATACAGTCTATCCAGGTTCGTTTGGATGCAACCACTTTTCGTAATATTTAGGTGATGTTTATCACGTCAATTCCAATTCTCCATGGGGCATATTAATAGATGTGCCTTCTGTTGTTCTTATTGATGCCGAGCGAAAATTGCCATATTGTGGTGAGTTCAATATTTCGTCTAGATGTATTTAGCTCCTCCCTCGAGATGGCTCAGAGGTTAAGGTGCGAACTTACTGACAGGAAGGTCCGTGGTTTAAACCCGACCTCTGCATCTCGACTGCCTCTGTGTAGGTTTGCGCAACCTGGCATTATCTTGGTCCTCATGCTTCCTTCGGGTGGCATGCCAGCTAAAGGGTGATACGGCTGGACAACGTGTGTGTGATGTGATGCATCTTTCTTCTCTACGACCTTCTCTTTAAAGACTTCCTGTGTGTGGCGATATGTCACTGGCGACAGTTGGTTTGTTTAGCCCTCCAGAATATTATCATCTCTTTAGCACAGCCGAACTGTTTCACTTCACTGAAGGGAAGGGAGCGTTCTCCTACGTTTGTAGGCTGCAAGCCACACGAGCTGCCTACACTCCGCTTGCTAGGTATGATTGCTGGGTCAGCTTTATGTCTTGAGGTGACTAATAATAAGCGGCTGGACTTATAGGCAGAAGCATAATCAGGGTTCTGTCGGATCGGAGTCTGGGCCCGAGATGGCCCAGAAGTCAAAGCGCGAAACTGCTGACTAGGAGGTCTGTTGTTCGATCCTAACCTTGACATTTTGGTTGCTCCCGTCTAGGCACAGGCAACCTGGTATTACCTCAGCCCCCGTGCTTCCTTTGAGTTAAACGGAAGCTATGCGCACAAAGGATTCCGCAGAAAAGCATCAGTGTTGAACACTGATGTCATGCTGTCGTGGATGATGCTGATTCCACAGCTAGAGAGGTCGGAGTTTGGTAAGTTTTCCCGAAGAATAGCCATAATCTCATCAACTTCCAATGAACAGATCCGTTAGGTTCTGAGAGTTTTTGATGACTATCTGCCTGAGGAACCTTCGAATGCTGTAGACAACTGCACCGGAAAGTTCAAGCCTGTTTTATGAATCGGTTGAACAGAACCGTAGCATAAAATCCGTAAAATGTTTACTGAGATATACTTCAAGTGTAAATGGTAGCAATAGCAATAAATGCTGGTTATTTTACCCAGTATGCTTCGGTGTCATGCTTACCAACGGTTTATGTCGAAATATGGCCTGAAGGAATTGCTGTTTCAAGTCTAAAGCCACAATCACCAAATACCTGATTTCTCTGCCGTATCTGCAAACACTACCTTGTATCTGCTTGACTTTTTTGACTACATAGTTTTATGACCTTAACTGAGTACCAGATTCTCCCACTTCCATGCCACTTACCTCACTTGTGCCATTCCATATCTGTACCTCGACACTTTCTTGTTGGGGACATGCCTTGGTGGCTCATGGTTTTACGTACCCTTTTCGTTAATTCCTGGATGCCCCTTGGGTTCAGTACTCCGTATCATTTCGCTTTTTCTTCGCAGTATGGGCTGTTATCCCGTGGTTTGTCCATCTTGGGAATATTGAAAAGATTAATCGCTACGTTTGTGATTGGAAATCAACGAAGCGCAGACAGTGATATCACGTCAATGGTGGTGGCGATAGCATCTAGTATTGGTAAGAATGTGAGTCAGGAGGAGACGCTTTTGACGGTTATAGATAACTTGGAGATCATATGTCAAATAAGGATTGTGGTTGGTTTATTTTGTCGACCGGCTAGACATTACAGTCCAACTTAAGGAAACCAATCTAAGCCTCTGAATTGGGATGTAGGTCTTTCACTCAAAACAAACCTGAAAACAAACTTCACGGATACTTCCTCATGCTGACTCGCGATTTCAAAATTTCACTGTGATCTATCCGTCAGTTTCAACTGCTTTGCTTCGGTCCACTGTTTCTTGCCATTCGGTACTGTCTGGTCATCTCATCCACTTACAATTTCTCAACTGCGTGCTTCCCCATTGTTCCCGTCTTAAGGTTTGTGTTTGCGATTGCGTTTTGCATGATCTATTCCACAACATCCTGTCCTTTATTTTCTCCGTCTTGTGATTCGACAGATATTTTGCCGCGTTTTTCACTCATCGAACAACGATAATATATACCCTATTTTCTCTTCAGTAAACCTTAACTGCGAGCATATACTCCAGCCATAATTTCCTACGGAAGTCTCCACTGTCGGTACTTGTCACAACTGTCACAATAAGGAGAAGCTCTCTTCTCCACCAACAGATCCTGCGAACCATGAGGTCGCGTTTCTTTGAATCCTCAGTTCTCCCGCTGACCGATTGTATGCATCCGTTTTTTACCAACCACTTCTGACAGTGTAGTCTTTTAGAGGTATTGTGGACTATAGTTTTCTTGATGCCTTCTTAATGCCGGGAACCCGAGTCTGGATAGCCGCTTCATAGCCTGATGCGCCTATTCAAACCAGAAAGCTAATGAATGTGCGAATCAGCTGATCTACTGAACACTGACGCTTACAAGCGTGCCATGTGCAGCCGAAAACGGGCTGCATATAAAGCTCACGTGGAAAGTTATAGGTGGGCCAAAAATGTTACTAAAAATAGAACCCGCTCGTCAAGGACAATTGACCAACAACCAATGAAATCCGTCGCAACGAAAACGGTTATTCCATTGGCAGTTGTGAAGTCCAGTTACGTTCGGAGCTGGTTCTCCTAATACCTCCTCTTTGAAGTTGAGTAGTATAAGTCTTCTGTCTCGGGTTAACTTGAATTTCCTCACTGGCATTCTTCTGGCTGTTGTCCTTCGTGATCGTTGATACACAGGCACCTCTGGTAGCTGCTCTGCAACCTGGGTGTCTGTTTTCCTTCTTCGGTTCATATCCAGATTTTCTATTAAAATGTTCAGAGGCAATGCATTCAATTTCTGGGTGGGTTATGAATAAGCTTCTTTCAATTGATCTGCATGACGAGCCTAGGTTTCGGAACCCACGTCAATATCGTAGATGACATTTCCGATTCGCCGAGCGATTTTGCCTTGACGCCAGGATACGCTATTACCATTATAGTCCTTTACTGACATGCTCTGTCCGATGTCAAAGCGTCGCCACTTTGCACTATGCTTGCGATTATCGTAGGGCTCCGTTTCCTGACTTGATGATGCCACCTCATCCTTTGAGGCCTCAGAAGATCAAAGGTGCTTCGTGGGGTGCAGTAGCGTAGTGCATCTGCGGGCGATTGGCCCTCCGGTGTGGACGGATTCGGAGTCAGCCGGTACATTAAGAGGAATTGTTATAGGATGTTTTCTGTGGTTCCCTCCCCTTCCGCCTTAAGCAAAGCTCTTTGAATGTATCCACGAGTCGTTCTGCCATGCCGTTTGATTGTGGGTGATATGGGAGCATACTAACATGTTCGATGCCACTGACAAGCAGAAGTTGGCAAATTAGGACGACTTGAACTGTGTCCCGTATACGATCTCTTCAGGATAGCTGAAACGACTGAAGACTTCCTGAAACCTGTTAGTGGTTGCTGTGGTCGTCGTTGTCCTCATGGAAAAAATCTCTGGCCACTTGCTGTAAGCGTCCACTATGATGAGAAAACTTTGACCGCCCACGGGACCTGTATAGTCCATATGTATCCTTTACCATGCGTTTTGTGATACCGTCCAAGAACGGAGTTCACATTTTCTAGGTGACATTGAGGCCAACGCACATTTGTGACAAGATCTGACGAGCGTTTCGACTTGGCTGTCAGTATGAAGCCAACAGACGTAGCTTCGGATCAACGATTTCATTCGGTTGATCCCGGTATGCCCTTTATGAAACTGTTGCAAAACAAGGCTTTGCAGCTCCTATGGTACGACCACGCATACTACGAACAATAGGCAATCGTCAACAACGGAAAGTGACGATCATCTTTGTTAAACTGAAGCAAGTTTTCAATCAATTGGAAAAATTTCGGAACCGATTGAGAAGTCATCGTTTCAGAAGGGCTTGATAAACAATCGGTAGTTTTTAATTGGGCAACGTTTATCTACAGAAGGTCAGGCAACACCTAGCTTGGGGTCCTTACCGGCAAATCGATAATGCGAATATCACATCTATAACGAATAAGAGTAAAGCTGAAGTTTGCAGATATTTGCGGTCCGTGATGAACCACTTAGGGCAAGGTAATTGGTATCCATTGTACCCCAGAAGTGCAGTCCAACCACAGCTTTATGGCCTACCAAAAATCCATAAACCAGATGTTCCGGCGAGACCGATAGTAGACGGAATAGGTTCCCCACCGCATGAGTAGCCAGATTCTTGGCAAGTATTCTAAAAACCCTTCACCGGAAAATCTAGTACTTACATTAAGAATTCATATGACTGCCAACAAAGTAGCGGGTGTCACTGTTGAACCAGATGACATCCTTGCAAGTTTCGATGTCAATTCGTTATATACAAATGTGCCAAAAGGGGACTGTTTAGAAATAGCCAAGCGACTGCTACTAGCGGACACCATCCTTTCAGAACGGACACAGCTTACGGTAGATGAAATAGTGGAAGGTATAAAAGCATGTCTAAATCTCACCCACTTCGTTTTTGACTCAGTGGTTTACACTCAAGAACAAGGTCTAGCAACGGGATCTCAAAAATTCCCGGTTTTGGCAAATATGTTTATGGAAGAATTTGAACAGAAAGCTTTAGCCGGATTCTCATACCCACCTAAGATATTCTGGCGTAGATGACACTTTCGTCATGATTAAACGAGATAAGGTCAGTGATGTTTACAGCTATCTGAATGAACTGAGTATGGAGATAGAGTTAACCTCGGGTACACTGGCCGTTTTGGACTGCATGACACATAAGGTCGGGAAAAAACTAAAGACCACAGTGTGCGAGAAGCCAACCGACACTGAGACAGTTTTGAACTACACGTCTGCCCATCCGAAGTCGGTATTCGCCAGTATTGCCTCATCAATGTTTAGGCGTGTAAGGGTCCTGTGCACACATGAAGCTGATGGGATACCGGCCCAAATCGAAGTAAGGAACAAAATTCGGGGTAGTGGATATCCAGGTAGCTTGATTAGGCGTCAGTTGCGAAGGGTGTTGGTACCGGTGTATGGAGGGAAACCCTTCGCTGCGGAGTTGTTTACTAGAAAAACGCCAACCAAACAGTTACGGACTATTGGACAGGAAAGTTCAACTCTCATTTGCACGTTTTTTTTTATAAAAAAACTGAATATCCGTCTTCTCCTTGAACGCGTCTTCTTGAACTCTCCTGGATATTCATTGACTATCGCACAATTGCAAGCAAAAACTGCAAAGTATTTCCACAAATTCCGTAATAAATCCCACCTTCCATTAGATCAAGGCGAAGTTACGAGAACACACATACTACTCGCATGCGTCATCAGTAGTACCCACCGTTACACACCTTCACCCTTTAAAGGTTGCTTGCATGCCACTGATTTCCATTTACCTCCGTTGGGTCGGCTCCGGCAGCTGGTCTGTTCGGCAACTCTTCGGGTGTATCATGCCACTTCCGAAGCTGAGTCCCATTTACTCTTTTCGATCCCCGACCGTCTTGAATTGTATAGACGTTCCCCCGGCGGTCGGTAACGACAAACGGACCTTGCCATCGGCTGCCCAGCTTCCGCGATCCCAGTCCACTCCTTCCAGGATTCTGATGATCCTTCCACTTAACCTTCGCGCCTATGGGGAATGGTCGTGCCTTTCTTCTTGCCGTTTTCTGTCTAGTCCTTTCCTGAGCGGCGGACAAGTTTTCTCGAGCTTTCCTCCTTTCCTCTCCTAGCTCCTCTGGAGACAAGTGTGTTGCCGGCCATAACCCAATTTCCTGATCAACTGGAAGGCGCGGATGTCGACCGTACATCAGCATGAACGGGGACTTGCCTGTGGTTGGCTGTATGGAAGCCCGATGAGCGAGCAACACCATCGGCAGGTTCACTTCCCAATCACCTCCTTTGGCCGCTAGCCACTCCTTGATCGTTCGGTTATTGCGTTCTGTAAGACCATTTGTTTGCGGGTGATATGGTGCCGTCCTCAGCCGTCTGATGCCCAGCTTCTGCAAGCAACTCCTAAACTCTTCGCTCTCGAAGCAAGGCCCTTGATCCGTTAGAATCATTTTTGGCACCCCGTGGTTGGCCACGATGTGACGCATTACCACTCCGCTGATTGTCGTCGCCCGTTGGTTTGGCACGGCTGCCGCCTCGACCCACCGCGACAGGTGTTCTGTCATCACCACGATATACTGATTTCCACTGGTTGTCACCGGAAAGGGGCCCATGACGTCCACAGACCATAACTCGCCGATTTCTGATACAGGAATGGGTTCCATGGGATTGGTTACCCCTGTCGTATCCCCTTTCATCAGTTGGCACCGCTTACAGGACACCACATAATCCATCACCTCACTTCTCATCCCGGGCCAGTAGGCCCTCTGCCGAAGTAAGTCGTATGTCTTGGTGCACCCTGTGTGTGCCATTTCGTGGCATTCGACGATCAGCTTCCTTCTCAAGACGCGAGGTATTACGGGCAGCACAACATCAGAATCAGTGTCGTTCCAAGAAATTATGCCAGCCTCACTCAGACTCAATCTATCAAAGTGACTCTGGAACATTTGCAATTCCTTGTCTCCGTCTCCGTTCTCAATATTCCGTCCATCCAACAAGGAGGCTGCAACCTTCCGTAACACAGGATCCTGCCGTTGGAGTTGCACCAACCTCCCGGGATCCAGTTCGACGACGAGGCTATTGGCACCGATCATGATCCTGGGGGCCTCATCTTCAGCCTCTGGTCTTGACAGCCAATCAGCCAGGTGATTCTCCTTCCCTGGCACGTGCCGGATCGTAAAGTCGTACTCTTGCAACCGGAGTGCCCAGCGCGCGAGCTTTCCGCGAGGATCTCTGGTGGTCCTGATCCACTCCAGGGGTTTGTGATCAGTCTCGACATGAAATCTTTGTCCAAGCAGGTATGGCCTCCACTTATCCAGGGCCCAGACGATCGCTAAACATTCTTTCTCAATAGTCGAGTACTTCTGCTCAGCGTTAGTCAGGACGCGACTGGCATATTCGATAACTCCATGCCTCTGCTTCAGGACAGCGCCGATACCGCGGTCGCTAGCGTCCGTTGCAACAGTAAACATCTCTCCGACCCTGGGCAGTTTGAGGGTCAGTTGCTGATCCAGCATGCGCGCTTTGACACGTTCGAAAGCCTCGTGTGCTTCCCTGGTCCATTCGAACTTCCGATTTTGCCCAAGCAAGTCGTACAGTGGAGCAGCAATCGTGTTGAAATCTTGGACAAACCGGCTGTAGTATGCTGCTCGCCCAAGAAACTGCCGTAGGGATCGCTTGGAATTGGGAACAGCACAGTCCTCGATCTTTGCCAGTTTTTCTGGCAGTGGGCTAACCTCTCCGTGACCCACTTTATGCCCCAGCAGTGTCACTGAACTCCGAGCGAGCTGTGTCTTGGCTTCATTTATCCGCAGGCCCGCCTCCCGGATACGCTTCAATACGGCCTTCAAATGAACTGCGTGCTCTGGTTCCGAATTGCTGTACACAACGATATCATCCCCGTACACGGCAACATTCTGTAGACCCTTCGTTAAACGAAGCATCAAGCGCCGGAATGTGAATGGTGCTCCCGACAAACCAAACGGCATCCGTCTAAATTGATATTGGGTGTCCCCAACGGTGAACGCCGTTTTCTCCCGGTCCTCCGCCTTGATAGATAGTTGCCAATATCCGGAACGCAAGTCGAACACCGTGAAATATCGGGAATGCTGGAGGGAATCAAAAATATCCGCCACCGAAGGGACAGCTACAACCCGATTTACGGTCAGTTCGTTCAAACGCCGAAAATCCACGCAGAACCGATACTTTCCATTTGCCTTCTTTACAAGCACAACCGGGGAGTTGTATGCACTGTTGGCCTCCTCAATTATGCCATTTTTCAACATCTCCTGCACTTGCTTATGGACCTCCTCCCGTAGATGGAGTGGCAGCGGACGGGGTCCGTAAGGCCGAAAGCATTCAGACGAGAGCGGGATTTCGTGTTCAATCCACGAGCAGAAGCCAAACGGATCCTCTTCGCCTGTGAACAATTCGGAGTATTCCTCGACCACGGATTGTACTGACGGCATGTTACAGGACGGAAGCTTTCGGACATGCAGCTCGTTCACGGCAATGCTTGGGTAACCTTCAAGCTTGACTGCGCCATACTTGGTCACCAGTTTTCCCCGCTTGAGATCAACCACGGATTCTGTGCCCCTGAGAAAATCTGCTCCCAAAATTGTCTGCTCAATGTCTGGGCTGATAAGGAACTCGTGCTGCACGGACCTGTCGCCTAGGCGCATTGAGTGCATTGACAATCCGTCAATTTTCAGTTGGTATCCACCCACTGCTCTTACGGCTAGCGCGCACGGTTTGCATACAGCTTCGTTCCCTCTCCGTCTCAGCGATACCCCTGCTCCCGTATCAATCAGACACAGCTCCTTCTTCCCGTCTATCTCGACAACGGCCTGTATGGTAGCCTGTGTGACTGCACTGATCGCAACCCACCCGGGAAAAGAGGAGTAGTCCAAAGTTTTATTATGTACAGGTGGTCGGGTATGAGGGCATTGATTCTTCCAGTGGCCATGCATGCCACACCTGTAGCATCGGCTCATTCGAGCGTGCCTCCGAGATTCCGTCTTGATTGCTGCAAGCTGTCCGGCAAGTTGGTCCACTTTGTTCTTCAGGTCCTCCACTGTTGACTCATCCCTGTTCTCCTGCGACTGCAACGTGGCCAGTGGCGCCTCGGCCAATTCCCGTGCCAGACGCACCAGGTGCTCCACACTCAACTGGCCAGTTGCTCTTGCCAACCGCAACTGGGCACGAAGCGCAGGGTGGACTCCCTCGACGAACTGTTCGGACAGCAACTGCTGGCGCGATACTCCGTCCAGTTCCGGCAAGGCCCGATCCAACAACTGCTGCAGGCTGGCGAAGAACACCGTCGGGTCGCATCCAGGTTCCATCCTGGTCGTCTTGAACCGCCTCATAGCCTCCTGGCGATCAGCCAGTGTGTCGAACTCCGCTTCCAGAGCTTCCTTCGCGGCGGCCCAGTCCATATTCTGAGGGCCTCTTCTGGCCGCATCCAGGGCCGCCTTCGCCCGGCCTCTGAGGAGGGCCTTCAGTGCCGCCAACTTACCCCTGCTGGTCTCCTGTCCGGATGCCTCAGCAACATCCTCGAAGTCCTCCAGGAAGGTCCGCACATCCCCATCCTCAAAAGGTTGTGGCCACGGGATTCTCATCCTTATCCTGATCACGGCACCAAATGTAGGGAGGGAAACCCTTCGATGCGGAGTTTGTTTATTAAAAAATCGCGAACCGAACAGTTACAGACTATTGGACAGGAAAGTTCAATTCTCATTTGCACGTTGCTTTTTTAAAAACTGAATATCCGTCTTCTTCTTGAACGCGTCTTCTTGAACTCTCCTGGATATTCATTGACTATCGCACAATTGCAAGCAAAAACTGCAAAGTATTTCCACAAATTCCGTAATAAATCCCACCTTCCATTAGATCAAGGCGAAGTTACGAGAACACACATACTACTCGCATGCGTCATCAGTAGCACTCACCGTTACACCGGTAGCGAAACCCAACAAGGAATGGTTCGGGACTGCTGTTATTCCATATAAACCAGGGACATCGGAGGTCATTCGAAGGATTCTACACACGGCTAACAAGGGTAGTTTTCCAGAGGGGAAACACTCTGCTCTGTGTGCTTGTGCACTTGAAGGATCGCCTCCCTGCAAACAGAACCAGGGACTGTGTCTACAAAATTAAGTGTAACGACTGCACCAAGGTCTATATAGGACAGACGGCCATGGTACTTCCCATCAGAATCGGAGAGCATAGGAGAAAAATAAACAGGCAGCCGATAAACGCGGATGAATATTAAGCGTTTTTGAAAGAGAACACGCACTGCACACAAATAGATTTAGAAAATGTTGAGGTTTTAAGGCGAGCACTACGGTCCACCTCACAGAGACTGATGGCCGAAGCGGTAGAAATCGCCAAGCATCCCAGTGTTAACAGAATAGAAGGCGTGGAACTGGCAAGCGTGTGGAGAACGGCCTTGGATCAGTCGGGCTGACACGTGTTGGTGGGCGGTTATCAGAAGGAGGAGTAGTCATCATCTGAATTCCACTTAACCTTACTCACCTCCCCTCCCCCAACTAAATTGTCGCAACACTCACAGGCCCACGAAGACCAACGAAAATTTACCAGTGGCACCCGCGGTGAATCATCAGTTGAAGCACCATGAAATAGAAGATTAAGGAACAAAAACCGATCTGAACTAATTTGAAACTCCTCCAACCCATCAATGCAAGATTTTGGCGAAATACCGGATCTTCCACTCGTATTGCAACTTCTTTGGCCGTTGCCAAGCGACGTTGTTGGATGGATAGTGGCAGTCTGCTAGTAACTCTGTAGGTGACGCGAAATAACTCGCTTGGATGGACAGCCTGATCCGATTCAATGCGGTCGAGTCTTTGGTTGTGCCATTAAATGCTCTGACACGAGGAGTTAAATCTCATTCGAGTGTTAAGCCAGTCGGACCATCCACGGGTTCGATTTAGAGTTCTGTTTATAGGTGCCAGTTTATGGATCGGAAGGTCCGTGGTTCGAACCCGACTTGGGCAACTTCGCAGTATCTCAGCCTTCGTGCCTCCTTCCGTCGGCATGGCAGCCAGGCACCGGAAGGGTGTCACATCTGGACTGGGCGGTAGACGGACCTTCGTAGTTTACTGCGTCTGAGGCAGAGGCCAACTCTGATTTACAGTTTCACGAACCAGTCATACCCTGACAATACACTGAACTCGACCGGCACATATCGCTAGAATGTTCAGGGCCAAAGGTTATACAGAGAGGTTAATAGCCAAGAATGTCTCAGCGTCCTATCCGTTAACCTCTCAAAACTTTCAGAGAGGTCTGTCTACTTTAGTCCTTGTAAATGCAGACGTCGTCGTCGCTTGTTCCACAACGCATGTTTCCGGCCTTCGCCTTGTTTTAAAATCAACCGTTCGCTGGACTTAGAGTTCAAACACTTATCTTCACTCAAAATATGGTATTTCTTTTACTCCTGTCCAGCAGAATATCCTAGGCGTACAACACTGCAACGATCGTAGTTGAGACTTTCCCGCAGGAACATCACGCAAATAAACATGATCATAAAGCTGGATTGCGTCACATTATTGACTCAATCCGCGCGGTCCGTTCGAGTGAGTCATTTCTTATCGTCCACAGATTGGCTAGCAGAATGCCACTATAGACCCAATGGCTTGGCTCAACTATAGTCAAAGCAGTCGCTTTGGCTGTTGCACAGGTGTGCCATTGCGACGTCTGGTACATTTTTGTCAAAAGCGTTTCGCGTGACCTCTGAGTCTACCTTGGCCACGTGATGTGTGTTGTTCGACCTGGTCACTCAACGACCCTTTAGACCATTTGCACCATTCCGTTGAACGAGACTTTACTTTCATCAACTGCCGATTGCCCATTTTCCCCTTTTAGTTACTAACCAGTTTTGGTTGCTATGTTAGCCATTAAACTTGTACAGACCACAAGGTGAAATACCGAGGATGTCGGTGTTCTTCAATCTTGATATGCCATTACTGCCCAGAACATCGGCCTTGCTACCGTCCCTACTGCAGTTTTTCCAGTGCAGAATCATTAAAACTATCAAGTTTCCTCCATCTCTCCATCCTCTTCCGCCATTTCTCTCCCGACCTAAATCTGTCCATTTAACTCTCCATTTCTCTCCACTCACTTTTCCTCGCCCGCTATTTTTTGACAGCTTGTCCTGGTCATACGTCAAAGTCCTTGCGACCCAAACACCCAAGAAGTTCGGTTTTTCATGTTTCGGTCACACAGTTATCCACCCAGCCAAACTTCTGCTTTGTGTATCTTACTTTGCTCTATTTTAGAATAATACCGTCATTTTTTGGGAGTTACTTCTGAATTCCACCCAACACGGTGCTATATCGATATCCCTTCACTGACCGTTAGTCTGCAAGCATTTATCACCCTCGGGATGTAACATCTCTTCATTTTACCGTTACTTTTACGGGAATCGCTCATAGGATCTGACTTCCACTGTCCCCGTCCGCAAATCTTTCAGCGTGTTACGTCTAGACAACAATTTATCTTACTTCCCATAGACATCTCGTTTTCGTAGGTCTTCGCGAATTTGCATGCGCATAGTCTTCAGTTAATCAAATGCTTAGTTCACACCCATCTAAATCCCTCTTGAGGTTTCGGTTCTTCCATTTATTTTCGTGTTTTTTTAGGTTTTGCATGGGTCTTTGATCGTTGGCTTACTCTTCTTGTGCAATCCATTTTTTCATAGTAGGAAGCGGAACGGCCTTTATGAGCAGAATCCAATTGAAGTGGGTGGGTGCTACGGTTAACCTTAGTCTCTCAAAATGCTCCTTGTAGCGGAGATTTTTTCGCCACGAAAGTCACATCCGAGTTTTCAGCGCTTTGGCCGGGTTGGCAGACTGTTGGTTATCTGCATATCTGAGTTGGCTGAATCCGGATTCCAAACTGCCAAGGGATGGCGTGCGGCGGGTACTTCAGTCGGGGAAAACATCCAGCACCACCGACTACGATGGCTTGGCCATGTGCTACGCATGCCGAGGGACCGTCTGCCGAGATGAGTGTTGTTCTCCGTGCCTCCTTCAGAATAGCGCAAACCGAGAGGTGCACGACGTATGACTTGACAGAAGGGCGTGAAATAGATTACGAAGGGTTTGGGGGTTGCTGGTGCAGTACGCCTTCCAGGCTTTAAATATAATTACGGCAGTGAAGCATCAGTATCAACACTGATGTTGCTGTCTTTGATGATGATGATGATGATGATGATGATGATGATTCAGAATGGTTGTCGGTGAAGACGCCCACAGAGATGATTCCTTAGAGATCTCGAATGACAGTCAGTTGGAGTGTTTAGGAGTTCGATATAGGAAAAGGATGTCGCACGTAGAAACATAAATTACAGTAGACAGATCGTCCATCATGATGCCTAGTTGGTGACCCAATATTTTCGTTCGAAAACTCAAAATCAACCCTTACACGATCACCACAGTTGGTTCTATGGCTCTTGTTGACTTGTTTTATTCACACGATTGTTTGTTCATTTAAAGCTGAAAAATACGGATTTTACTGAATACCTATACTTAAGTACACCATTTTGCACGAGGATAGAGGGTATTTAGTCGCTCTTCAGGAGGTCCTGGCTATTGTGGACTCCCCCTTTCAGTGGGGAGTATTACTGTAACTTGTTTGACTTCCTTTTCGATTAACGGTTTTATATTACTCTGTCCTTTCCACTTGATCTGCTTAGGTCCACCGCATCACCTACACTTGATCAATGCAATTCATCAGTTCTCGGCGGGAGTTCGGTCAGCTCGCTTGGATGATGCGAATTTCGAACATGACACTCAAGCCTCTACCGGCGGCACTACTGGCGATTGGCTTATTATTTTGTGAGTTCTGAAGGGCGTACTCCCATTTGTGAGGCCTGACGCTGCTCCCTCCAGTGGCACAGTCCAATTTTTAAACTGACTGCATTATTGAGATATGCGTACGGACAAGTGATCTTATAGTATTAGAAGCAATTTCCGTTTTGACCTATGATCGTGAAGTCCGCCAGGCAGCTGTTTCACTGATATCGTTTTTCGCTCAATTAGTATTCAGTTGTTAGTGATCATCCATTTGTAGCAAGGTATGGGTACATTTCTAACAGTCACTTTTTCTGTCCTAGCTAACTGACGGTCGTTTGGCGGTCATGATATGATATCTTTGGTGGAGTACTTACGCTAACAACAATGCACGTAATTTGAACTATCATCCCCACCTCTGACGAATCTGTTCTAACTGATCCTACTCACTATTGCCAAGGTCACATTCGGAGTTGAGTAAACCCCAAATTACTTCATGAACTATTCGCAAGTATGTAATCTTGTTTTAATTATAGTTCAACCTTTTCGTCTTTTGTACACTCGGCTCCGAGTTTGCTCTCAAGCACATGCTCCTTGTGTTAGATTCGTTTCACCTGATGCCGTCTCCTCGATCACTTTACCTTTCAGTGACACAATGACTGAAGCCAACTTACAAATCTACGATGGTCTATCTCTTAGGTAGGTTTGCACCAGTGGTGTGTTGGAAGAGTCGGGATGAAGAGATGTAATTTAGCGGTGTGCACCTTTCCATCTCACCTACAGGAAAGGTTTGCCGTATTCCATCTTTGTGCTGTTGTTGTTTTCCCATTAGTTACCGATGTTTCGAAGTACAGGATGAATGCGCTGGTGACAGTTGTAATGCCATTCTTTTCATTCCTATCCTGATGTGATTTTTCCACGTTTACGGGACATAAGAATTTCGCTGATTACGAGTCTGATTAGTGTAGTGCGATCATCACTTTGGGTATCAGTTGGCTTACAACGCGGGAGTCGGATGAACTCTTCACACTGTATGGGTTATACGGTTCATGTATCTCACATCGCTCAGTCCTCTTCATCCAGCTAGGTGGCTAGAAATCTCACAGGAAATGGCGCGCATGGTTTCTTTCCCAGCCGGACTAGATAAGGTTCACCTATCATTATTGTTATTGTTATTATTATGTTGAATGAGGTTCGCAAAAGACGCTGGGTTGACCCCGCTAATGGTGCCTTACTCCGACAAGATTCTCAGATGTGTTAGTTTTAATGCTGCCCGGAGTTGTAGACACCTTATCCTTGATCGTTTTCCCTAAGGACATAGGACTTCTTTGCAATGAGTCCCTCCCCTTTCCTTTTCTTCCTCCTATTTCTACCCTCATGGTTGTATGGCAGCTAAGCGTCAGTATGCATTATTAGTGTATTGCTGTCGTTAGTGACGAAAGACGGACGCTCACTATTTGAAAACCATGTGTGGAATCGTTTGCCAGTAAGTTCACCTATAATGATGGTCTCCGACGCCGTGCCTTATGATCATAGGACGAATCAATAGGAGTCAATAGCTAGGCCTAGTTACTGGCGCCTTCATGCCATCTAACACTGCACAGATTTCAAAATCTTTAACTTAACAGAGAAGCGAAACATCACATCTGTTCAGAGGCCATGACAATGATTAGGCCGTCTTTTTTAGTCGGCTTTTGCCATACGTTTATTCTCCTTGTCATCGTGAGTGAAGCTAGAGCGGCCGAAACGTGCGTGCTTTGGTGTTTTATGACTGAATAGCTTTCCTTGGCTCCGCAGTACTTTTAGACCTCGTCTGGTGACATTAACACGTAGCCAGCATACGGAGCCTCAACGACTAATCGGAACGCCTATCATTAATTAGTAAGGTAATCGTAGGTGATATTTCGTTTTAGGCTGAACGTTACTCAAATCTATGCTCGATTCAAAATCATAGTCGAACGTTTGTTGGTAGTGTGAGGAGATTTGGGAATTCTGGTGGAGATTCCGTCCTGTTCAAGACTCTCTGGAGTTTTGTGAGACGTTCACGCTGCTGATTATTCCCAATAAGCGTGAAACAGCTGCACAGTGCTTCTCGGCCTTTCAGTATAGATTGACTTAACTTATAGGACGAAATCACCACCAAAATTCCCAAATCCCACATACCACCAACAATCTATAAGTAGCTCATAGGAAGAATAAAATTCACCCGATGAGTGCAACTTCCTTTTGAGAAGTTTTTGCTCGAGGAGCCCATCAACACTTGTGACCACCTGATGTGGCTCTCGTGATTGAAGGATAAGCGGCTCTGTATCCATTCCATCTGAGAGCAAATCACACCACTGGTCGGAAGGTTGCGGGTTCGAAGCTCCCCGAGTTTCATGAAATGCGTACTGCCGATGATTCCAAATTAGTATGTAACATCTATTAGTGCCTTTCGGCATAGATTGGCTGCACTTACAGAACGGAATCTCCACCAAGTAGAAAGTGTTTTGCTCACTAGCGCTTTCTGGCCGGACTCGGATGACCTACTCCCTCTCCCCTTTTATCCTTTTCGGTAGGAGCGGTAGTCAAGCAGCGCAATGTGTCATCCTGTTTATAGCTTCGTGTTAGTAGTTTTGGGAGCTTATCACTTGCTCGTTCGTTGATGGCGAACCCCTTTATCCGTTCTTTGCACACATTCCTCACCTAGTAGCGAGTAGGCTTAGCCATCTCATTCTGAGTTAGTTATGTAGAGGCTCAATCGACAATCCATCCTTGAATACTATCACCTGGAATTTAGCATAGCCTCAGATTATTCGTAACGATGACTTCCGGCGTAGTTACATCTATTTCTGTAAAACAGTCAGCTACCAGTTCTGAAATGTCCCGTTGTGACCATCAGACATGTTTATTCGCGTTGTGATGAAAAAAAATAAACAGAATTGCGTAAGCACTGAATGATTCTACCACATATTCTAGTGAATATGAAATTACCTGACAATTTAGATGTGATTGGCAGATGTCAGTAGCTGTACTGTCTAGTCTTATAACGTGCCTTGGAGCGATACTGGTCAGTATCAGCTTCTTCGGGTCTTCAGTGAACTGGTCCGTCACGAAGAGACGACCGTGGTGTGGCGGTTTGTGTACTTCGGTTACCCATTGAGCCATACTGCGGGGTGTTCACGCGACACTCGCAGAGTATCCCATCCCAGCTTGGTCAATGGTTAGAGGTCTGACGAACACAGTCTCCTGGTCCTCCAGGTTGGGGGTTGGGACATGTGTGGCGACGTGTTCCGTAAAAATGGTCATGTACTTGCATTTCCAGCCAGACACCGCTGCCTTGCGGTCACGCTTTTGAGCCAAAAGCTTTGGTTGACGACCCTAGTCGTCCCCGTTTCTATGTGTGGGCCCCCTGGCAGTATCCCAGCTCACGTACAACCATGAATTGCACATATATGAATAAAATCATGCCATATCGGCCGTCGCGTGATTTGTACTAAGTATAAGGTAACTCGTTCATTCCACCAGGAATCAAGAGGAGGCAAAATCTGTGGATAGTGGAGATAGGCCGATGCTTTTTTAGTATCAGAGCGGAAATCAAGTTAGGAACGGAAAGGGGCAACGTCTGTGAGTCTCACAAGCTGGAGATTGATCGATGTCTGTTTGTATTGTCTGCTTACGCTCCAACTGACTATAACTCTGGCACCATCAAGGACAAGTTTTATGACGCCTTGTATGCCCTGTTCCGGCGAGCTAAAGGCTCAGATATCGTTGTGGTTGACGGAGATCCGAATGTACAAGGGGACAGGCTTAGCGCAACTGAGACTCAGTTAGGTGTTCGGCATGGATTGGACTCAGTACGTACGGACAGTGGTGAACGATTGCTTCAGCTGCGTGTTGACCCCAATCTATTTTTATGCAGTACTCACTTCCGAAATAGCTGCAGTCGTCTGGCCACATGGTGTTCTCCAACGGCGTGCCGGCCAGGAACTCAAATTGATCACATTGCCATCACATACCGATGGAGCGATCAATGCCTAATTGTCGGTCGTTTTGGAACACATTTGTGGATTCCGACCACGCACTCGTCCGGAGTCGCTTCTTCCTTCGTTTTCCAGGGCCGCGTAAGGTGCGGACAAATCGCCTGGCAACTGAGAGACTGGCAGATCCGGATGTCAGATGAATTTACCAGAATCGTCTTCTAGAGTCTTCCAAATGCTCCACAGTCAGATGTGGATTCCTTCTGTGACGAGATTGCCACCTCTTTCCACAGTGCTGGGAGTTTTGCTTGTGGCACGGCGCTACCAGACCCATTCAAGCACTGGATATCAGACCGAACAGCAAGACTACTTCAATCTTGCAGAAATATCCCAGCGGGTCCCGAATATAACTTGACGCGACGAATTATCAGACGTCATGTGAAAATGAGCGTCCGAGCCGACCATGTAGTGTGGTGGACACAAAGCCAAGGAAATGGAAGAGGCCCAGGAAGGCGGTACGTAGAGACCATCTGTGAGCGAAACCATCAACGACCAGAAGGGCGTGACCATTCTGGATAAAGAAGAACGCCTCGACCGGTGAGCTGAATACTTCGAACAACAGTTAACGTAGCCACCAGCTGCCATTAATCCGGAGCCCATAGCTGAAGTAGAACCCCGGAGGGTGAACGCGGAGTCCCCTACGGCCTCGGAGGTTTATAACTGCATATGTTCTCTCAAGCGCCACCGAGCTTCTGGACCGGATGACCTTACGCCCGCATTGTTCAAAGATGGGGTCAGGCCCTCAGTCAGCGCTTGTCTGATCTGCTTGCCTGTATTTGGGAGAAGGAGACTTTCCCAGACAACTGCGGAGAGTCGGTGATATTGCTCGTTTTCAAAAAGGGGCTCGTAGTGAGTGTGGTAACCACAGGCGGATCAGT
Organism: Opisthorchis felineus; assembly: GCA_004794785.1. Taxonomy (NCBI): domain Eukaryota; kingdom Metazoa; phylum Platyhelminthes; class Trematoda; order Opisthorchiida; family Opisthorchiidae; genus Opisthorchis; species Opisthorchis felineus. The sequence goes on along the minus strand of SJOL01006426.1, from coordinate 629,932 downwards.
TTGGCACCGGTCGTAACGAGGCTGCTTGCGTCGCCTTATAGTGGCTCGTGAAACGCAGTTTTAGTATTGCTGCATTTTCAAGGAGCATTCGACACGCTTGCCCCTGGAGGAATGTCCCATAAGTTGGTGAACATAATACGTTCTTTGTATTCTCAAACTCCCAGACATGTGCGTGTATATGAAGAGCTCTCGAAAAGCTTCCGTACACTAGGCGGCGTCCGTCAGGGATGCTCACTTTCCCCATTCCTGTTTGATTTCGTGATCGATGAAATAATGAGAAGAACGCTGGAAAGTCTCGAAAATCCCGGTGTTCAAATAGCCCGTGACGAAAACCTTGTCCATCTGGAATACGCAGACGATATCGTCCTCGTCTTTGAAGAGAAGGCGCAGGTGATTTTGGATGAACTGACCAAAGTCAGTATGCACCTTGCACTTACAAAGTGAAGGTCATGCACATGGACATGAGGTCACTGAATACGATGATTGACTCGAAGTTGTGGAGCGTTTTACATATCTTGGAATTTGTATTAGTTCTGATTGTAGTGTGACAGATGAGGTCAATGCACGAATCTGCGAGGCCCGGGTCGCGTTTGCTTATTCGGGACAACTATGGCGTCAAAGTGGTATATCCCTGAACCTCAAGGGACGTGTGTTTCAGGCTACAGTGCGGGCTGTTTTGTTGTATGGCTGAGACTTGGCCTGTTCGAGCAGCGGAACTGAAACGTCTTCAGGTGTTCGTCGATCATTATCTCAGGACGATAGCTCGAATAGGTTGGTGTCGGAGACTCCGTAACGAGGCAATTAGAACGCGAGTATTCGGTTGTACAACGGGAACTTCCACTAAGTAATGTGCCAAGCAGCATAACCTGTGTTGGTGAGGCCATGTATTGCGCATGCCGAGCCTTCGTTTGCCGAAGGGAGTGCTGTTTTCCGTGCCCGGTTCGGAGTGGCGGAAGCAAGGAGGTGGCCAACCTTTGGGCTGGCAGAGGGGTATGCAGGAGATTACGAAACGCTTGGGTGCTGTCGGTGCTACTCGCCTTCCAGGTTGGGGACCGCGTGATCCTCACTGCGCCTGGTTGGAGACGCTGCAAGATATGGCTGGCAACCGATGTCAGTAGTGATCTTGTTGTCAGTTTCTATCCAGATTTCCTGAATCAGTTTCTTGAGGTGTAGGCACCTCGGAGTGATTGCACTAGGCTAGCACTAATTTCTTTCCCTGTCCACCCTTATTCTTTTCTTGACAATAAGGCTTTCAAATAAATCATGGTTGTACAGCAGCGAAGCATCGGTGTTGAACATTGATGTCATGCTGGTTATGATGATGGTGATCAATGAACTGGTGTATTCGATCACAAGAGATACCCAATTGAATAGGGGCACACATTTATGGGTACCCCATGCACGTAGTGTCTCTAAATAACCCAGTAGTCAATATCCAACCTTGAGCAGGCGTCATGTACCCAAACACCAATTCGCCCGCCACTTTTCTGCCACTGATGCCAGCCTGCTTCGTCATTCAGCTTCCTGTTTTAATGCTGTGGTTTGAATAACAAATAGATTGTTCTTTTTCAGCCTTCGGGCACGTGGTGTCAGTCTGGGTATTGTGGATCCGGTTCGGTCCAAACCAACCGCCAAACGCTTTAATGTTCGTGCACAATCTGATCAGTCAATCACCGTTTTGATGTGAGTTTCTTTTTCATTCACCTATGTGGATGTTTGGATGTCTTTGCAGTATTATAGCCACACTTGCTCCTTGTTATCCTTAGCCCGAGTTTGCTGACGCTAGATCCAAGAGCCGATGCGGCTGATGCAGTTGAGACGCGCTGTACTGCTGAGTTATCTTTCTTGTGTGCGTACGCGTATGATGATGGCGTGTGATGGAGTGTCAATTCGAAATTGACAGTGGCATGAAACTAGACACTTGCGTCAAGGTTGTAAGTATGGTACACGATGCAGGTGGTAGTAGAGTCATCAAACTAGGCCAAGTGGTCCAAAAAACTGATTAAGCGAAGTTGGTTGAAGGAACAAGGAAATGACCACTACAGATGAAATGCGTTCAATATTTTTAGTGATTGGCTGAGAGGTCCCGCGCTTACTTGAGCATATTCCCTACTGGTTTGGTGTTAGTATTTTACGGTGTAACTTAATCAAATGTTCCTTTATGTTCATCACCTCAAACAATAGTTGCAGAGGAAATTCAATCGCCGAACTGATTTGGTTGCCAGAAAATGTCATTACTGTTCGGTTTAGGTGTCAGTACCATGATTGCCACAATCAGTTTCTCCTTAAATTGCCATACCATGTGTAGCAACTTTATGGGATTAACCATTAGGCTGCACCTGACTAATACTCAGCATAGAGGATCAAAGTTATCGGTTACAGCGTTGCTCAGTTTAAAGGGAACAAAACTGAGATCCCTCTTCGGTCACCCGATGTGCCTCAATAAGTAGTACTTTATATAGCTTGACTGTGGGAATCCTACCATTTCGTCCCTAGCGAACATTCGGTTCCCATCCCCATGACTCGGCAGTTGTCACGTTCTCCGTGAGGCTGGATTAGCAGTTAGACCAAACTACGTAATTGTTCAATACTGGGCAAGCTGGTTAAACACAGCATGACCCTACGGAACTACAAGACGTAACCGCAGGTTGTGACCTTTAAAGTTCTGTCGGGTGGCAGAAAATCGTACAAGAACTTTGGATATAATAAGGTAGGTCTTTCCCGACTGATATTTTACTTCACTTGCAGGACGAAATCTCCACTGAAAATCCCCAAATCTCTTCACCCTACCAACACTGTTTACTCCATACGACGAGTGAACCTTCTGTCTTCACTCGAGGAACCCGGCAACACTTGACCACGTGATATGGATTCCGTGATTTAAGGACGAGTGGTGTTTTATCCTGTCTGAATGCGAAATAATTGCACTGCTAATCAGCCGCTCGTCGCCGAACGGTTAATTGTTCAAACTATTAGTCAGGATAGGTCGCGGCTTCAAAAAACTCCTTGGAGTTTGGTAAGATGCTCACTACTGATGGCCCCAATGATGATGAAGCTGCATTCGTCGACTGCACTTACAGGACGAAATTCCCACTGAAATTTTGCAATTCTGCTCACACTACCAATAATATCTGGCATTTATTCCTTGAGCTAATTGCAAGGACTGATTTTCTCTGTCCCTGAAGCTAGCGACAGAGCTACGCTGTCACAGGGACGAAAATTCCTTATCGTTTGACTAATTTTAGCGCCGTGACACATGCACAAAAGAAGTCTTTTTCGGACTTGGATTGTTTATTTGGGATGCCTTTGTCTACGGTACTTGAAGTTCTTCAAGGTTCACAGTGTACCCCCAACTATTATCGTCACTCACCGTCACGAGTAGGCACCTTGATGGGATAGTTCAGCAGGATAATGCAGTGGTTCACATCCCTGCTCTTATCAAGAACCGACTTCTGTTTCGCCCGGTGGAGAAATTTGACTGGCAGCTTGTATCATCGTCGTTATCAGAGACAGCAAGATGAGTGGTGCTTAGCTGCCGTGCGTCCGCAAAGTTTACTTGAGACCCTAAAATGATAAAAAGAAGAGTAGATGGAGAAGGAACTGGTACTGGCACATTCCTAGCATTACGATGTGTCTATGCCTCCAAGCGCTGAATCTGACAACCTGAGAAGAAGCTGACAACACGAACGCCACTATATCTTGTAGTTACCGTTTATGCTGTCTCCAGCGAAGCACAGGACACCCTATCCTAGAGGGTGAACCGCGCCAATAACAGCCAAACTCTTCGTATCCTTCTGCCAAGTTACGCTGTCCACCTCGCAGCTTGCGCCATTCTGAAGGCCGCACAGAGAACGATACTCATCTCAGGAGACGATGATTCGGTGTGGGTAGCACGTGGCTGGGCCACCGTAGCTGGTAGTGCTGGATGTTTTCCGCGACCGAATTGCTTGACACAAACAAGTTACTTCGTTACGAGTTCGTTAACGTTATCCGATACCCGTAACCCTTCTGAGACATCGGTTGTCAAAAATCCGCAGACCCCAAATCATCTGCTCTCAGACGTTGTGTCGCAACTGCATAACAATATAGCCTTTACTGTAGCCTCGTAACGCGACGCTTCAAACCAGTGGTATTATTTTCATGCAACAAACGGTGCGTATCCGCAAACGTGATGCGTGCCAAATTAGGGTCTTGACCTCAACAAGATATTTGGCCGAAATTATCTCCGAAACTGTTGCTTGTATCCACAGGAAACTTCGTGACTTTCCCCTCGGTTCGTGACAGAATTTTCTCTGCCTTCACCCTCATCGTTCAGCCTTGGTATTGAATTGTATGCAAACACTACTATGACCAACTGCGGCCAAATTTGACGCAAGTTCTTATCGTCAATCAGGGTTATTTTTCTTATTTCTTTTGACTACTCATGAATAGCGTGGCTTACGCCCGTTTCCGTGCCGCTCGTTCCACGGTTTCTTTGCTCCCTGCTTAAGGTTTGCTTACACCAGTTGCTAATGTCAAGATTTTGTCGCCTTTCCATCTTCGCTTGTAATTTCGAGTGGCTGCTTCGACGGAAAAGTGGGTGGCCCAGGGATCAAACTCGGACCCCACGGATGGCAAGCAAGCGCCATCCACCGCGCTAACCCGACTTCTCCGGCGCCGGTATTCCTATATACTGCTTATTTACACTGTCTGACTGCCCATATCCAAAACCCCGCTGGCTTATTCCCCGATTGCACTATTGTTGATTAGCCAGTTATCAATACAGTATCTACTGCCCTCATCCGTCTGTTGCTACTTCCTGGTACCTACTGAATATCAACTGCATACAGCCCGATTCCTCTAATCGTCCTGTAAGATCCTCACTGCTCCGGATCTTACAGTGACGTTATAACGAATCGCGATATGAGGGCACTTTAGTGAAAATCCACTTAGTCAGTGACTTTAAAAGTCCGAATGCTTATGAAATATTTACTGAATGCCCGTTCTGAATGGGGTTTATTCTTCAATTTTTTGAATGCCAGTCCTAATTCGCCTGTTTTTATGCTTCAAAATACAGCGCAACGACAAAGCTTTATCAGTCTTCACTACTTGTTTTCACTTATCATCTGTTTAGTGGTGGCTTTCTGTGAGACAGTAGGAGGGAAACTAATCCGCTTCATATCAACAGGGTTAGCGTAAACTTTGTGCTTTTGGTGCTTTATTCATTCGGGGGTGGGAATTTTGCAAACTAACAACTTGCATGTCTTTGTTATGGGAGCCCACAAAACCAGTGGTGCCCATTCAGGGCATTAATGTCAGTAATGTTGTGCTCAAGTACTTCGAATCTCGCACATGCCTCAAAGTGACATCTCTTTACGCTGGCTCAGATATTGCTCACGCTTAACCTCCTATGATGGTGACATTTCAGTTCATCCATTATTCCCATCGTGACCATCCGAAAATGCTACAGCGTGTCTGACGCATAAATGTAATTTTTCACCTACCCCCGCTCTCGATCCCATTGCCTGCCCTCAACGAATTCTACTTCGAAGACAATGTTCGCATTTTGCGTGCATTTTCTGACACTGATTAACAAAGCATAATTTACTTGTTGGTAGTTTGAGGGCCTTTGGGAATATTCTATGGAGATTTTTTCTGTAACTTAACTCAGTGTATGCTGCAAAGCGGAAAAGAACTGTACAGAAGTTTCTCCTCATCGGAAACCATCGACAATGAGTACTGCTGATCGGCCGCTCGTGGTCAAGCGGTTTAGTCTTCAACTACTGACCAGGCAGTTGTGAGTTCGAGTCTCCATTGGGATTCGTGAGATGCGTGCTGCTGATGGTTCCCATTCTTGGCTTTTCAGCATAGATTGGCTTCACGTATAAGGTGAAATCTCCATTGGAAAATAATCCAGTTTCCAGCGAGATCGAATGTCATATAGGGGCACTTCGTCGTCCAATTTTTAAACAGACTGACGCATACCATCAAGACTGCGGATGACAAAGTTTGTGTGGATTTTCACTTCATGCAAATCTAATCCGTTCTGAATGACGAGTCGCTTTCGAGTGTGTCTACCTCATCTCGTTGTCGTGTTTTCAAACAGGCTACATCGTTCGCAGTTGTATCGATTCTCCGGTTCCATTCAACGAACTGATTTTGAACGCTTGCTGAAGTTCGCTGCTGGTGAATTCAAGGAACATCCGAAATCAGTAATCCCACGTCCACGGATGCGATTGTAAGCTTGCTCGGTCGTTAACTGCATTGTACCTCGAACTTGTGTGCGTTAGTCACGCTTTTCAGGCGATTTTGTAATGCCATTGAGCCAGACGAGTTTTTTTTACATCTTTCGAACAGAGGCGCTGTTAAAGCGCCCACCAATGTCTGATGCATCTTGCTACGTGTGCGACCTGGTGAAATAGACATTTGACTAGAATGTGCCTAAATGGAAGTATCTCTGTTGTAAAGGACTGCATAGTCTGGGTCGCCTTGGCAACGCCAACCGACCAAATAATTATAACGGATGAACGGCGTCAATATGATTAGAACCTTGCATTGATCCGTAAACTAGCCACACAGGATGTTGGTACCATATCCGGAAACCACGAACCATTCGTTTCCAAGATTCGTGACCAACTTTCTATTGCCCAGTTTATCAACCAACTTGGTTTATACAAGAACGTGTTGAATGATTGATGATTGTGGCTTGTTTATCGTTCAGCTATCCGAAACCACTGGGTTGACCTTTTTTGGACTACCTGGCTAGTCCGATGTTGACAATCGGAACAGATCAAATAGGACTTACAGCGGTCTAGGTTAACCGAACAAGCATGGTGACACGCTGGAGTGTGGAAAGTCGAACTTCAGAAAGTCGCTCTTCCTGAGCCGCTCCCACTCAGCCGTCTTCCCCTATCAATTTACTGTACAGATCTTGCTTTAAAGTCTCCCTCCTTGAAATTTTCCCACATTCCACCACACGTCGTCTATTGTTGTTTTGTTAGCTTATGGCACTGAAAGGTTGCACAATTCCATTTGGTCACATCATCGTTCTGATCAACCGGTGAGCGTTTCGTCACTGTAGCCAAACCATTTGTCATGAAATAATAGCGTGCATAAACCGCAACTGATTTGTCCGTAAACCGTTTTTCGTTCGAGCACACAATTTTTAGTACCGTCCGTGATTTATGGACAACTTTATTGCAAATCCTGTGCTTGGAATGTGGACTCGCCGAAACGCGTGTATAAACAGTGTATAAACCGGATGGAAAGCACTGGTTAACATCGGTGGATTCGAGGGTCCTGTCTCCCGTCGTTGTCAGCTTGCACTAAGGGTAATTTGCATCTTATCACTGCATACGATGCTATGCGATACGGCGCAGCAACACACAACTGATTTCAGTTAATAGGTCAGCCTCGTCACGTTGAATTTTCGCATCTGAGAAGTAACTGAATTGAGAACGACCCAGGCCGTTATGAGCTTCTAGATCAGAGAATGCTCTAGACCGAACTTTCCGCATGATTTACTTTTACTTCCAGCGATGAACTGTTGGACTGGATTGTTGAAAATTACGTGGTGAGTATTGCTTGACGATATCCTTGTTTGGCTTGAACCAGTATCTTAGACTGTTTTTTTCGACCATGAATCGTTCTACTTCCGGTCACCAACAAAGGAGACTTTAAAAAAATAGTGTAATGTCGAAGATAAAACAAACAAGTCTAGCTTAATTGAAAGTGATTTGTTGATTTCCCCTTCCCGAAAGACGGAATACATCAACGTGGCCTAGACCTTTCGTTAGGTCCTTTGCACATCGTAGCCTGTTGATTTACTGCCTTATTCCACCCTAACCCTATTGAGAAACAGCTTATCTGTGGCTTCGTGATCGTGTCTAATTGTTCTTACTATTTTTGACTTGGGGGCTTCATGGATCCTTAAATCCTCGCCTTAATTGCTCTTCCTCTACTCAGATACTCGAAGGGTACTACGGTCACCGTTTAGTACTTGCTGTTGGCAGTATTGTTCTTCTGTCTCTATTGTGTCTGATTGGACTGTTACTGCTTGCTGGATTTTGGATCACACAAATGTCTGGGACTAGCAAGCAATCTGGAAGTGCCATGGACTTCCCGCATGAGGCTGGCGGTGATGGTGGAAAGCATAGTTTACGGAAGAAGACCAAGAACGAATGATAATGTTCAATGCTCTCGAGTTGAAATCACACGCAGTCATGATCGATTTTCCGTTCTCACGGTTGTTTTTACACTCGTTTAAAAAGCCTGTGACTTCCAATGTACGTTTGGTATTGTATGAAACAATTGCCTTTCAATAAACTATGTAACGTTAACATTTTGTCATCACGTCAGAAGTTGCGGATCAGCCGGGAAAGTAAGCTCGAGTTTTCGACGGAAAACGGTTTTTGGTTTGCACCCAAGGTAATTAGCTACGCTATCTCATCATCTCAGAATCACTTGTTTTTAGAACGGTGCTGTATTAGTACGTCGGACTTCAGCTGATTACCAGAAGAGCAAGTCCTTCATCCCTCTTAATACTTAAGGCTTATGGATGCAGTGGAATCCGCATTTTAAGATGAACGGGTGCCAGTGGGTTCATCCACGGCGTTGTAGGGAGCTCTGATTCTTGCCAAGCTTCATGCTTTCCACATATCCTCTGGAGTAACTATTGAGAACTCCTGGTGGGTTCCGTCCAAGGGATTTATTTCTCTCGGTTTGGAAAACTGGGAACTCTCACTCGCCATCGAAGCCTTGCGTTCACTGAGCTTCAACTGCATCCATTCGCCACTCCCCAATTAATCCATTCAGCTGCCAATCACCGCTGTAGGTGACTAACACTGCCGCTCGAAAAAGCACCATCGCTCAACTTCCATGGTCATTGTATTTCGCTACTTTATACCTAACAAACGGAACGCTCGCGCTTATTCGGAGCTATACTTCGCGAAGTTCTTATCTGAACACTCGCGTGAACTCAGTTCACCACCTATTCTCCTTACCCATCCCATCTGTCCTATTTCTCACAGAAACCAGGAACTCATACATTGCCCCAATCGACAGTCCGTTAGCGACAAGGCTAATCACCTATACTGCGCACCCACCCAACGGCTACCGTAATAGTCACCGGCATCCACGTCCTATGGGTTGCACTTGACCGGAAAAGCGGATCTGATATAATAGATGGATGAAGTCAACTCTAAATAAAACGGCCTGCTCTCCACACCTTCCCTGTTACTTTTCAGTCTGTACTTGGCTGAACATAGGCTAGAGATGTACCCCCGAACAGAAACCGCGCTGCGCTGGGAACGTTCTTGTGTACGATTATGAAAAACCCAATCATACCACGGCTCTTTCAGTAAGCTAGGCTTCGATCCCCTTCTAAAATGAGAAACAGTATGTGGTCTGCTGGGCTAACCCTAACCCCCTTGATATCAGAAGCCGTTGTTTAACTGGGCGAAGTCTCTGACCACCAGGTTGAAATTGCGTGAGGCACGGTGTCCTGGCTTCGGTTCAGGCATTCTAGGGTGGAACATTTCCACTAACCATACTACATCTCCCGTGGTCTCAGTCATTTGCGAACCTCAGCACGAGTTCAATGTACGACAGACAAACTAGGCAGTTCGGCTAGAAACTGACGGCATATCATTCGATAGGACCGGTTATGTATTATGTCCTGTAGAGTTTCTAGCCAAATGTGCATAGAGAATCACGAGGGCCCCAGCCAATACAATCCCACAGTCCTCAACTATAGACTGGCCACCCTCATTTAGCGCTGCCATATCATAGCTTGTCACCTATGAACATTTCATCAACACGATTTTGGAGCAGAAAAATGCTTTCCTTGAGGGTGGTCGGACATGCGTAGTCTCAACCACACTAATCTGATAAGCCTTATTTCCCCTTTTAGTGATTGCGATCCAAGTAGTCGTTTGCGCACGACTTCACTGCGTACACGTTACAACGGCATCGGTGATGAGACATTCGAGAACGGTCCCTCAGATTGGAGGGGCCAATCATAAAGACTGTTGTCGAAAGAAATAACACGCCCACGATAGATGAATCGATCACACTCCATAGGTTGTGCTGGCTTGGCTACGTGCACCGTATGTCAGTCGACCGACTTCCTCAAAGGGCATTTTTCGCATCATCATCGACAGCATGACATCAGTGTTCAACACCGATGCTTCACTGCCGTACAACCATGATTTATTTGAAGGCCTTATTGTGAAGGAAAGAATAAAGGTGGACGGGGAAGGAACTTAGTGCTAGCTTACTACAATCATTCCGAGGTGCCTACGCCTCCAGTCAATCATTCAGGCAATCTGGATAGAAACTGACAACAAGATCGCCACTGACATCGGTTGGCAGCCATATCTTGCA
>SJOL01006426.1:592377-615869 GCA_004794785.1 Opisthorchis felineus | reverse complement strand
AGAAACGACCCAGGGGAGGTCAAACAATGACTTCGCAGCGAAGTATGAAAGCCAGTACCAGGACACTCAGTTGCGCTGGTCATTGCCGTCTCCTTGGATGGGGACCCCGAGACGGGACACATCAATGGTTAGAGACATTGTCAGACAGCCTAGTCGCACCCTCGGTGGCGCTCGTGCATCCAAGCTATTGCCTTCAATGCATAGCTTCCCCGACCCCCCAATCAAAAGTCTGCTGATACCCATGTATTCAAGCATCAATTATGTCAGCTCTCACCTCCAGTGTGCTGCTGTCTACCCCACCTCCCCAAATCATCGGTGAACGAAACTGCGGTAGCTATAACCACTGTACGGCAAGTACGCCGTTCTTCCAGCTAATGATGATGAACCTCTCGAACGACCGGAGGTGTCGGAAAAGAGAGGTCTGTTGTCAAACACATGATGTCATATATTCCGCATGAACTGAAGAAGACTCACAGAAGTGCAACACAGCTCGCACAGTGGGCTCCTACACTTCAACATTGAAAAAATAACAAGCTTTTGAAGTTCATGCTTCGCTGCCGTACAACCATAATTTGTTTGGAAGTTTTATTGTGAAGAAAAGAATACAGGTAGACGGATAAGGGACTTAGTGCTAGCCAATCAATCGAGATGCCTACACCTCCAGACACTCATTCAGGTAATGTGGACAGAAACAACAAGAAGGTCATTGATATTGAGTAGCAGCCATATCTTGCAGCGCCACCAACCATGGACAGTGGGGATCACGCGGATCCCATCCTAAAAGACGAGCCGCACCGACAGTACCCAAAGTCCTCCCAATCGTTTTCGTATCCCACTGCCAGGTCAAAGGTAGACCACTCTGAGTTGCGTACGGTAAACAGCACTTTTCTCGGCATGGGCAATGCATACCCGAAACAACCAGCCTTCTGGTGCTAGACAGATTCTTCGATGGAAGTCTCCGCTGCGCATCCGAATACTCGCTTTCTAGTTGCCTCTTCGCGGATTAGCGGACACCAGCTATCGTTCTGAGACAAGTCGTGTTGGAAGACTTGAAGATGTCTCGGTTCCGCTGTCCGAAGAGGCCATGTCACAGCCACAAAACAACCCGTAGTGTAATCTGATACACACGTCCCTTGAGGTTTAGGGGTATGCTGCTTTGCTGCCATAGATGTCTCGAATTAACAAACGCGACCCAATCCTTGCACATCCCTGCACTGACATCATCTGTCAAACTTTAATGGGAACTAATACAGCTTTCAAGATGCGTGAAACGCTCCCGAATTCAAACCCCTCACCTTGGATTGTCAATCGCATGTTCAGTGACTGCATGTCCAGAAGCATGACCTTACACGCAGAAAAACCTGAATCGTTTGCTCCTCTTCGAAGACGAGAACAATGTCGTCTGCATATTCCCGGTCGACAAGTTTTTCGTTAGCAGCTGTTTGAACACCTGGGCTTTGAAGCCCTTATAGCGTTCGTGTCATTATCTCCTCCGTGACGAAATTAAATAAAAACGGACACCACTTTGTGTACGGATGCTTTTGGAGAGCTCTCTGTATACTCTCACATGCTTGCAAGTCTTAGAACACAAAGAAATTCCTGTGTTCACATAGCTCCGGGGCATTACGTGCTGGACAAGCGTGTTAAGGAGAACCGACCGGTCAGCCGGCTTGGAAATCCGGGAATACGGGCCATTTGTACGTATGGCGTTGTTCTAGCACGTGACGGAGTGTGAAGATCTTGTCAACGCAACCTCTACGAGGCTGGCCGCTCTTGAATTAGTTTCGCGAACCACCATGAGGCGACACAAGAGGAGTGACTCCAAGAGCCTTGTTACGACAAGGTCAGGCTAGTCACTCTTTTCTCAAAATGAATACTATCACCGGTTCTCTTCAGTTTTCTAGGACAGTCTCCTTTTCCCATATGCAGGCAAATAGATCAGACAAGCGCGGGCGGGTGGTCATCCGGACCAGGAGTTCGGCGGCGCTTGAGAGAACATATGCAGTCATAAACCTCCCAGTCAGCACGGGGTTCCAAGTCCACCATTCAGGGTTCCGTTTCAGCTGTATTCTCCAAATGAGTGGCAGCAGGTGGTCACGAGAATTGTTCTTCGACGTATTCGGCCCAATGATCGAGGCGTTCTTCTTTATTCAAGTTGGTCGCTTCGCTCACAGGTGTTCTCCGAGGACGGGTCGCACGGATCAGCTGAAATAAACTTCGGGCATTCTCAATGAGCTTGAAATGGCTCAGTGGTTACGACGCAAATGTACTTACCCGAAGGTCCGTGGTTCGAACTCGACCTCTGCATCTCGGACCGGAATCCGTACTGTTGTTCTCGGGTCAGATCTTCATGTGCTCTTACAGAACTACGTCAAATGAAGGAAGGGGGTCAAGCTAGTTCATCTGTGATCGCCCCAATCACCGTGAGGTCTCTTTTTTAATATCAACTTACCCTGGTTGGTTGGGACGGTCCCTTTTGCCCAGGCAGAGGTAAAATAAAGTTAGACAAACACCGACTGGTAATTTCATCTCCAGCCTTAAACAGCGGGTGGGGGTTCGTTGGAACGAGCTAGTGGCGCTTGAGGGAGAAAGGGCATTCGAATATTTAAGAAGCTGTTGGAGGGCGCGAGTTCATCGTCCGGAGCTCCGATACTAGTCGGAAATCTGACTGAGCAACTGTAGGTGGCCATCTGAATTGTTGTTTACAGTGTTGAGCACGGCGTTCCGGGCATCCTTCTTCAGTTGAAACGAGTGTGCCATTTTGTTGTTGGTTGCTTCAATCACGAGAATCGTTTGTTGCGCGTACCGGCTGAAATAGTTTCCGCGCATTCCGTGTTTCGATTCCTCCATTTCCTCGGCTTTCTGGACGCACCAGGCCTCTCAAACCGCGCAGATGCTCTTTTTCACCTGACGTCTGACATTTGTGCTATGCTGCCGGCAGTAATACATGTCCTAGCTTCGAGCAGTTTCAGAGTTTAGCTCGAGATCTGCCATTCCGCAAGCAGAGTCCGGCACCTGGCAGAGCTGCGTATGGTACTTCCTTGCAGATGTTGACATCAGAGGATGGATCATCCAAAATAGACTTCAGTGGGTAATTTTGTTGAGTTCGCTTCGGTTTATCGCTTAGGAGCCTCTCAGTAGCCAGTCGAGGCGTACACCTCTGTCGCAGCCCGAAAAGGGCAAATAGAAAGAGCAGCAGACAAGCGCGTGATCCGAATCCACATATGTATTCCATAACGAACGGCAGTCAACAATTGATCTACACTACCTATAGCTGATGGCAATGTGGCCTATTTGCACTGAAGGATGTCTCGCACGTAGGAGGGGGCGCCAAGTGGCCAAGCGGCTCCGGTTGTTTCGGAAGTGTGCAATACAGCACAGAAGCAGTCGGGTCGGCACACAACTTCATCAGGCGTTCGCGTTCGAACCATCTTTAGGAGTGTCGGGGCTACAGTTTGTTGAGGCGTTAACATATACAATGAACGGACGACGACTGTACTCGTGTTTATGGGATGCCGATGCGGCATGGTCATTTTTAACTGTCAATTTCATGCTTGTACATGATACTATTATGGCGCCCAGGCACAGACGGAAGGACAAATGCGATCTTCATTCAAAACATTTGTCTCAAAAACGTAACCGCAAGGTTGCGGTGTTTGGCGTAAAACCGCCAGAGCAGTCTACATTTAAAGGAGCAAGTCGCTGCACATGCTCCAACCCGCAACCTGGATGACCAAGATACTGTGTTAGGATAAGGAAGGTCACGATTTCGAAAATAACCCTAGAATGCCCGAAACCTACTGAGACCCTCAAGCCCCACCAAAATCGCAAGGGAGAAGCCGTCAACATCTGGGCCAGAAAAACCACCTGCCGACTGCACGCTCAAGCAGCCAATTCAGCAGCGGCCGATGGTGACTGTTCGTGTATGACATAGAAGTATGGCCACCGATGACTGAGTGTTCATGCAAGCCGTAGAAGGGCAGCCGACGACCATGTGTCCATGCATTTCATAGAAGCAACGGCGGGAGTGTTTACCTAACGCCGATCAGACAGGCTAGATTCAAGGTAAAACGTGCGCTTTATATACCGCGATGCCCCTTGTAATTTGTGCACTCACTTGCTTGCAATAAAGCTATTGTGTTCCTCGTTGGCGAATCTTTTTCCGATATTAAGGCAATGGAGCGAGGATAGCAGTTAATTACAACAGTTAGTCGGACCAGTACCCATTAGCCAGTCTGTTGTGAGAGCCTCCGTGAGTGTCACGTACGCTCGCCAGTATAGCTCAATAAGTTATGAAGGTGGACAAACCGTCATACCACAGAAAGGCCCAGTCTCTTTGTGACGCCTGTATAGAACACGCTATTGACCCAAACAACCCAGTTACGCTAAAGGACAAAGATCCGTCAGTTCTCAAATAGTGCTGGTTGAAGCTCACCTAAGCGGCAGCCTGATGGCGCTTTGAGGCAGAGACAAAAGAATTCTTAAAGCGGTGGTGGACCCCAGCTGAGTTGAATAGATCGACTGGGAAACAGATACAGAAACAGACAGTCAACTACCCCGTTGTTGAAAATATTCTGTCCAGAGATCTAGAGGCTGGTTATTGTTGTATACTGGATTTCCAGTATTATCATTCATTAGCTCACTAACATAGTCTACGGGGGCTAGTTTTTGTCTTCTAGATTGGTTGAAATAGCTACTATGCATTCCCTGCTACACATCACTGACAGCAACACCAGATGAGAACACCGGTGTTTCACTGGCTTCCTCGCTTTTTCAAGCTTTCTCTTTCCACCACGCCTTCTAACTACACAAAGACTTCCTTTGAACTCACGTCTAACAGGTAGTCTAGCCTACTTATACTGCAGTTGCAGAAAGGGAACAACGTTCTGTATGAAGGAGTGACGATTATTGAGATCCATAGTTGCTCAACACTAGGAAACAATAAACAGCACAACAGTGTCCACCGCACCCAAGCCGTGCTGCCGAGAAGTAGCTGTGGGTTAGTTGTAACATACGGTCACCGTCAGTAGAACGCCTAAACTAGGAACACCACTAAGCCGTTTGCAGACGAACTCAGCCAATAGTAACTAGGACTATACTGATGTGGATAAGAAGGTGGTTATTTTCAGTCGTCAAGTGTTTCAATGAATCAGAGGAATCATCAGAAAAATAACAAACAAAAGGCAATTATAGCTGTGACTGGTGCTAATCCTTGTGGAAGTGGCCGCACGGAAGGCACATAATCGACTGTCTACGGGTATTCAGTCAGCTAGGGAAGCCTCAGCACGGGAAGTGGAAGTTAAAACAACACCAGCACAAACATCCGAAGTAGTTGAACAATCAACTGAGGTTAGAAGTCGACAGCGTCTAGACGGTAGCGAGGGTGCTGTAAGATCAGTTACTCTACCTGGGTCTTGTGTTTGAGCTTCAGAAATGCAGCGAACCTCATCCAATAGAGGTGATATTCCAATCACCTACCCGTACAAAAGTCACGCTGACAGTATGCTTATCTCCAAACCCTGGCGATCACTTCAGTCTACTATCTGATGGCTTTTGTCCTTCAATGACGCCGTTCATTTTAATTAACCTAAGTTCCACTGCGCAGTTTCATATGCACCTCACACCTACAAACCGCGCTTCTACAAGACTGAGTGAGAGCAAACCCAGATCTCATGCTTGCAGAGCATCCATTTAATGTGGTAGATAAATTTATTACCTGGGTAGCTGTGTAATTTCCGAAGGACTGGCTGGAGACGAGATTACTTCTGGAATCGGACAGGCCAGGGCAGTATTCGCCAAACTCCGACACCTATAGTGCTGGGGTGATATCAGTTTATCTACCAAGGGTAGAGTATGCACTACAACGGTGCGATCCATACTACTTTATGGATTAGAAACGTGCTCTGTACCCTCAGATGTACGAAAATTGTCAGTGTGTGACCATCAGTGTCTTCGAAGCACTGACCGGGTCTGATGGGAACATCGGATTAACAATGTCAAATGGATTTCGAAAAAAGGAACTCCCCCAAGATGGATCAGTTACTCACGCTTCATAGGCTAGGATGGTTAGGATATGTACACCGCATGCCATAGGACTTTCTTCGCAGACCTTATTTCGCCCAGCCCTGTGCTTAGTGAATGCGATCGAGAGGTGGACAGTCTATTACCTAGTAAATACCAACCAGTAAACCAAGTCGGCTCGACGAATGCCGCCTCCTTGGATGGGGACCCCAGGACTCAACTCACCCAGAGTAAACGACATTGGCATATATGGCTCAATCACAGTCAATAGCGCTCGTGCATCAGGACTATCGCCTTCAGTGCTTGACTGTATCTCCCAGGGTCTCCGATTTTCCGCTGACCGAAACTGCAGCAGCTGGTAACAACGTACCCTTGGTACATGGACTGCAGCTGATAAACTGAACTGATCTGAAGTTTTCAATAAAACTCATCACAATCTCTCGCAACCTCGCGCGGAAGAGCTAAACGGCAATCTGACATTGTCAGACGACTTTCCAAAACGAAGTCCGAACGGAACCATCAAGCGGGATAGTGACCGATGCTTCCAGCTCTCTAGCTTGTTCCAGTTGCTTACAGATGTGGTTTAGTAAACAACTTATTTCACGGATGCGCGCATCAACAAAGTCATCATCTTCACCATCATCATAATTGACAGCAATACATCAGTGATGAATTCTGGTGCTTAACTGCCATCATTACTAGTGTTCGACTGCTATAATTAGCAAAGCTCAGGAAATACTTGGCAACCTGCATCATTCGTAGCGTCAAAAGTGAGTCTCACTGAAGGGCCGTGTATACAAGGCAAGTGTAGGAGCGGTCTTACATTGTGACTGTGAACATTGGCCAGACCGATCTGAAGTACCTAAATGCCTCCAAATCCTTGGTCACCAGTGCCTCCGTAGCAGGAATTAAATGACAGCAGTGTGTACGCAACGAAGTGTTAGGGTAGCGAAGAATATGGACCACCACAGCAGCAAACATGGCTCATCAGGCTGTGATTTGGACACGTGCTCAACGTCTATCAAACTTATTCTTTATTCCGAAAAGTTCCAGGATGTTATAACGTGATGGTGCGGAATGAAACCGGCGACGAACAGGCTGGGTGCTGTAGGGTTTTCGTATGTTCCTGGTTGGGGTTCATATGACCTTCCCCGCGCGTGGTTAGAAGCCCTACAAGACAGTGATGCAACAAACGCGCGGCCTGTCCTTGAACATCTCAGCAGATTCACTGGTTCCATTAGGATTCCTTAAAACACCACAAGCACGGACGCACAATTCAGCCTGCTCAACATACACGGATATGTTCACTGGGTAGACGCGGTACCTGAACCATCAAGTTAATCCACATCTCCCTTCGCGCGTGTTTCCCTCGAGCTGTGGTTGGAGTCAAGCGCCAGTCCAAATTATGGTACCGAGTGGACGACAGCGACCGTTCCAGTCTTCCATTTTTCTAAGGAAGGCGTATGTAATGATCCAAACAATAGAGAGGACTCCATCCTCGAAGAAGAGAGTTAAGAGACAAACAGTGGAGGTCTTAATATATAGGACTGAGCACAGCTTCACTGCTGGTAAAACACGTATACAATGCATTAAGGCAATGGTCAGAATTAGTGGAACTCCGACTGTCTGAGAACAAAGATCAGGAAGATAGTGACGTCGGACCACAGCACAAACTGAAGGAGTCCTATCAATGGTTTCAACGTGCCGACTCAACGATGTCAATACGGAGGACGAAGAAAGTACCTTCAACGGAGCACTGACCACGTATGCTCTCAACTTCCAACTAAGAATATGGTTTCAAATAACACATGATACAGATGGCTTTCTCCGGTGAAGCTAACAAGGCAGACTTATAGCAGCAGACTTGCAAAAGCCGTTAGTATCTTCTGTGACGACGGACTGGATTGTGGAAGACAGTTCCTGAAAAGCAAGCTTGTTCTCCAGATGCGTCATATCGTCTGCGCACTCTACATCCGTGGGAAGGACACCTTGGGAACAACTTGGCTCCATAGATGCAGTTATCTTATCAACGCCAAGAATGAGGATAAACAGTAAGCAGGGATGGCTCTGCCCAAGCTTTTCACTTCACGTCCGTGCCCACTGGAGTCGTGTACGAAGATCCCAGCTCGGAGAGATATTTTTGGTCTCACTATATGTGAAAGCAATCTCACATGAGCTACTAATGTCCCGAGTTTGGCCCAGCTTTAACACCCTTTCGGTGCCTAGGTGCCATGCAACTCGAAGAAAGCACGAGGGCCGAGATACTGCCTGGTTGCCCAAGCCTAGACAAGAGTATTCGAGATGCAGTGGTCAGGTTCGAACTACAAACCTTCCGGTCAGTGAGTTTGCGCCTTAACCACTGACCTATCTCGTGTTTACTTATTGCGTATTTCAGCCGACGCTCTCCTTGATCCGTTCAGTGGGTACCTCGGGCAGGTTGAACTGTCCACTAGGAAAACGAATCCCAAGTGTGAAGGAAACAGACACCACCACCGGTTGGCATAAGGACGATGCGGGAAAATAGGAACTCCCACCATCAGCAGTTGGGGGGGGTTTGCGGTGGTGTTCGATAACTACTTTGGTGGGTGATAACCAAGTAGGCAGGAGAAGTTGCTGACAGGGTAGTAAATAATGCATTAACTCCAGGATATATAGAGGTTTTTGACACTTTAGACGGCTTCAGTTGCATCTCATATAAATGGGCCCAACTCATGAAATAATCTAAATCTAAACCCCCCGAGACATTCCAAGGCATTTGCCTGTCAGTGGCTCAGCTGCTTGCTCACGGTGACCCAACCAATATCTACATCATCCATTTTGCTTCATGAATTTGCAGACAGATGGGTTCAAGTCGCCAACGCGCTGGTATAATATATTCTGAGAACAAATGAGGAAAACCACCTAGTGGACATTACACGCAATTCCAACTGACCTACTTTGTCATAGGCCACCGTTTCCAGGTCGTCTCGATGCAGGTTATCTGCGTAACTGGTCGACAACTGAATCGATGTGCGTCGTCGTGTCTGCGCGCGCTAACAGACCAGAATTAACCCGTTGGGTTTGTTTTGACTTTATCCTTACGTGCTGAGACAGCTGACTGGTGCTTTAAGCCTAAGCCATACGCTGTTCTGCATTTCGACAGTTTGTCTATTAGGTACCAGAAATTCAACAAGGCCAGCTGATGCACAGAACTTTGTTGAGTTCGGGAACAACGACCGTGTTGATAGGGGGAAGGCCATCATCCTCAACTCGGTCAGTCACTAAGTAAGCTTAGATGGCAGTCGACGTAGTGGGACCGTTCGGTTTGTCAATATGGGACATTGCTGTCATGATGGGTAGGGAGAGTGGTAATGCAATCTCACCGGTATCTCCATCGCACAGGAGTTAACTGGCCAGTGAGTACGCAACGAGACGCTACGCATGCCGGTACCTAGTAACGAACCAGTGTACTTAGAGCAGTAGATCCGACATACTGGAGTAAGGTGGGTGGGGCATGTACTACGCATACCCACCGCCTACCCAAGAATAGGGTGTTTTAAGCTCCAAGTCCTGGTTGACAAAAGGTTCGCGGCGGACAGACCATGATATGACAGCGAAACGAAAGCGACTATAGTACGACTGAGTGCTATAGGATCTCTGCGTCTTACTGCATTCTCTCAGCATGGTTTCGGGAAACCAGTAAATTCGTCCGTCGCACCCCACTGAAGTGCTTTCGCATGGCTTGCTATCGTGTAGTCTCTGCTGAGGAAGTGCTATTGACTGCCTTCTTGCAGCTGATAGTTCCACAAAAATGAAAAGATGAAAACAGATGTCTCGAGCTGTAATGGGGCTGACAGTTCATTGGTTATCTGTCTAGGGGAGACGGCTAAACTCCGATTTAAAAACAACGGAGAGCATGTTGAAGCAGCTCCGACGGATTGGCCGATGAGATCACCTATGATGCAACGACTCCCTCATACAGTTCTCTCAAAAAAGGCTGCCTTCGTATTTTGTCGTGCAAAGGCTACGGATTCACCCTTGAACAAAGGCTGGGTGACGCAAACCGTAGATCGTAGCTTCTTGAGATGTCTTTTATGAACTAGACTTTTCACGCTATGGTGTCCCCGGTAAGGTACACACTTTCGGTCGTCTCAGTGAATGGGTGACCAGAGACCAGGCATGGAAACTCAAGCTTGGAAAACTGACGTCAGATACTGGAATGTGTGGACCCATATGATCATTAGGAGCGAAACCATCACTATCCATGCTCTCCACGACTGTGCGGTCGATATGACCCGTTTATCCGTAGGCAAATACCTCGATAGCATTCAGGTTCCTGGGACAGATAGCCCCTTCTGGCTCTATCGCAGCAGTCCACAGGGTATTTCTTGTCAAGCAGTGTAGCCTTTGCACCCAATAATCAAACCCAGAATGCGCTATTGTCGTTCGAGCCGATCAATTGGGTAACATACCAGCAGCAGACCAAAGACAGTGCAAGTAGCTTTTGGGAAAATACCGAGGCGTAACATGCTCGTAGTCACGGGTAACGTACCGTGCGACAGCTCAACTCACCATATTTTCGGAATTTATGGCCTCCGCGCTCACTGTGGAAATGATGATAGGCTTGTTAGTTTTGCTCACCTCAATCGCTTGAGTGAGGATCTAGATCATCCTGCGAGAGTAGAAACAGGAAACCAAAGGGGATCACGTCCTACTCAGGCTCAGCCTGACAACTTGTCTGGAAGCGCTTAATAACCAGCCCATTGGAACAACTCGATCTCTATACTTCTCACAAAAGAGATAAGAAATCTGTCTGTGACAAGTATCGTGGTATAAACGTACCGGATGTAGCTTCTGAAATAGTTGCCATTTTTCCAATGAATCAAATAGCTAACGAGTGCCTCGTGCACCAGACCAGATAAGACAGGCGAGAAGAAATCGAAATCGTTCAGCTGTAGCACTCTCCTGGTGCCTAGCTGCCATGCCACCCGAAGGAAGCACGAGAGCTGGGATATTTCCAGGCTGTCCAAGCCGCAGACTGTAGCGATTACGAACCTCTAGTTCACAGACGATATGGGTGCAGAACACCATTGCCTACAGCAGGTTCCTAATAGCATCTGCTAGTGTTTCTTTAGCTGGCCTTGATTTCAGCCATCAAAAGAACAAGGACTAGTATCCATCTGCGGCCAACTCCCCAAGGACCGTCTAAAACAAACGATGTGGCACTAGAGAGTTTTTGCGAGTTCCACCATTCCTCCGAGCGGCCAGGCTGAGGACTAAGTCACGACCCACTTGGATAACGCTCGCAGAGTGGTCCTACAGCGTGTGCTGTAGCACAAGAGAGATTAAGGTTCGGTTCTGTAAGTCTGCGATTTTATCTGTCCTGATGTACGATTACGAAACTTGGTCGATGAGTGTCTCAGACACCCCAAAGACGGAAGGCTTCGAACACTGGTGTCTGAGAAACATCAGAGCACGTTAAATGCCGCTCAAATATGGATATCGTCAGAATTGTCCTTGTTCCTAGGTTGCATCAGAAATGGTGCCGTCATCGAGGTGGTTAGCTGAATATCTGGATCGACACTGGTAAGACCGATGCTGAACATCTGGATCTACAGAATGCCTACGGCCAACGCCACTGGAATCAAAACTGGTTCGATGCCTTCGACATCCTTGTTTCTGACCGCCGCGCTCGGACAGTTGTGATTGGAAGCATTCAAGAAGACGACTTAACCTGGCGCGACATAGTCGAAGTAAAGCAAGTTCGCGCATTCCCAGCTGGAGTCCATTTGATCCTGCTTGCAAGGGACAATGCACGAAACCGACCCCAGTGACGTACGTGCTGTCACTTTCTATCCGGACTACCTAGATTAATTTTGTTTACCGTTGTGCTGAAAATTTTGCGGATGCCGAATCAACACTTCTGATGATGCTGACGTGTTTATATAAGCGCTGTCTGAAAATGCAGGCACCCTGTTCTTGATTGTTCTCTATAAGGACATAGGACTTTTTAATACTACTACTTTTTTACTCAGGCTTCCTTTCCTCAAGTTTGTATGAGAGTTAAAGCACCAGTGCGCATTCTTGGTATTGCTGTCGATGAGGATGGGGAGTCAAAGATGCGGCAATACGTCTGATGGAGTATTCAAATCCGAACAGAGAGACCTGAAAACGATCCTCCTTTTCAATGCCATAAACATTGTAACTTCTGACCCCTATAGGTATCAAAGTTGGACATGGAGTGGGATATACCGGTGTCGTGGCCAACAAAGATCAGTTCAAAAAATTCAACTGTTATAAAACGCTGTTAACTGCTGTGCGGTGAGCATTTCACTGCATCTCACTCAGCTGGAACTCTTATCTTGGTCCAGCGCGGACGAGACCAAACCAATAATGAAGGATGACGGGCGCGAGGAAGTATTCGATACAGCGTCACCGATATCATTTGAAGAGATCCAGTTATGAGTGAGCACAAGATTACATGAAATCGGTTCGTCACTGAACCGAAAAAAAATCGCCCAGCTGTAGCACCCTTTCGGTGCCTAGCTGTCATGCCACCAGAAGGAAGCACGAGGGCTGGGATGTTGCTAGGTTGCCCAAGCCTAGACAGGGGAAATCGAGGCAGACGTGTTCGAACCACGGACCTTCCGGTCAGTAAATTCGCGCTCTAACCACTGAGCCATCTCGCCTCAGTTCGTCACTGAGCATAAGCACCACCAGTATTAACAACAATACAACCGTAACATACTGTCGTATACTGATGAGGAAAGCCCCAGTGAGCGGTCGAAAGAAAAAAGCAAGGATCTGGCCCAAAATTCCCACGATCATAGGGAATACGGTCAAAATAAAATGCACGCACCTTTGGGCAACATTGATATAAATACATACAACAGTAAAGTGCATTCAGTGGGACTGATCTAAACATACTGCGAACGCAACGTAAATTGCAAACTAACCGTCCGGAACTTAAAAAATAAGCCGGTCTGCGCTTTGTCATGCCTGAGTGGCTTGACGAGAACACACTGACTACTGTTGGTTATTTGGACGCATCTCCAAAAAACGTTGACAGAACAGTCGGCGCTCATAGATATTGTAGTTTTCCTTATGGTTGTTCTTGTTGAGTGGTTTTACTGTGGGAGGTCACCCGACAATAAACCCACTAAAAAGGCCGTCGACCGGAAGTATTATGAGGCCAAGACATTGAGAATGCCGAGTTACTTCACTCTGTGCTCACCAACTTGATGCTTTGCGTACCACGTTAATAGTATACCCGAAATTCTGTTGTGTAGGGGGAACGGTGCACAAGAAACCCGAGAACGAAAAGAAGTCCAATAAGCGGAACAGATGTGTAGATTTGCCATATGAACTAGCCACGAAACACATCACGCTGAGTTGACTAGGGAGTCCAGCCGCATGTCAGACGCAATGACAGTGCGCTGCTGGAGACCTACAAATGAATGGAAAACGTCTCACATGATACAGAGGGTCCTAAACTCACCTGAGAGGCCCAACAAGCATGGTCGTAATTCTCCAGGTTGTGTCGAGAAAGCGGGTGTCCCAAAAAACGAACTGCGTTCGATTATGGGGAGGTGATACTCAGTACTTTAATCACGAACTGGGTGCCTACTGACCAGACCTCTTCCCTGACTATACGTAAGTACTGCGAGAAACAGCACCTCGCCGCAAAGCACCACCACCCGAAAATTACAACCCATGGATGTGGTTATCTAGCTCAGCCTACCTGCAGGCTAGCGTAGCGGCGACCCTCCAGCACGTATGCGTTTTGCTCCTCGTCAAGGGCCAACAGTGACGTGGTGGTAAACATCAGACTGGATGGAATGACATCCAATTTCAAGTGCGCCCAATAAAATTCAGAGAACTAGTGTGGCCTGAAATTATATTTTTCTCGAGCATTAGAGCCGGGTGATGATCAGCGGGGGAGAGGAATCATAGGGTATTTGAAATCAGTAGTTCTCAGTATGGAAAAAATCGTGTCGTTTCCACATTTCAAGGGCGGAAAAAACGTGCCACTCAAACAACAGCCGTAACCTTCTTTTGTGTTTTTTCGAGTGCTCGCAGGACATCCTCTTGTGGAAGCTCCGTTTCAACTGTCACCGTTTGTGTCGTAAGGTCGGTTTCAACGGATTTAATCGCATCTATCACGAAAAGCCAGAAGTATAGAACACCAACCTCCAAGTGACTTCAGAACATTCTTTGCTGCATTCGCACAACCTTGGCATACCATTTCCATATTAAATTTATACGTCTAAAAGATATACCCATTGACGCGACAAACTCACATGCATTTCTGAGCGCCCGCGTTTGTGAACATGCGCCCACGGGTGACCTTGTCTAATAGGCTTAATAAATATTTATGCAGGTTAAATTACCCCCTAATAAGTGTGGTGTTTTGTACCTTTCTTTTGCTCTCATTATAACGTTACGTATTTCATCAACTTCATAAACGTTTTTTTGTTTGAATACGCAAAACCACAAAAACGCGCATTTGTACAAAATTACATACAATACAGGCGTGGTCGCATTCTCCGATTTTCTCTTCTCATTTCACTCGCGCTTACAGCGGTCATTCGCGAGCTTCATGTGCTAACTCTGGTATCAAAACATTTCAGACTGTCTTTGGAGTTTATTGTATATGAGAGCTTCCCGGAAAGAAGACCCCTGGACATCCACGACCGGATTATTATTTATTCACTGACCTGGGCCAACGACGAACTATTTTAAAAAGAACAATTCTTAGTGAGTCTGTTCCATTCGACCCTTTTTATTATTGTGTACTCAATTCAGAGTAATTATATTTATTTCTTTGCCACACGCTTCCTAAAGTAGCTTTCTTTTGGGTACCCAGACCACTACAAATTTGGTGAGCCCGAGTCTTTCGAGATATTTTTTTTAACTTTCCCTTTCAAGTCGTCGTAGTTATTTTGTTTTGCCCGGTCATTATGGATGCACACTTCGATTCATCGGATTTAGTCGAGAATGCAATTAGCATCCGTTTACCAGAATATAATCCTCGCAATCCCAGGGTGTGGTTTCACCAGGTCGAAGCTGTTTTTACTACCCGACGCATCACTTCCCAAGCCACCCGTTTTTCCTATGTCGTCCAGCATCTTCCTAGTGAAGTAGCAACAGAAGTAGAAGATCTGTTGGAAGATATCCCCAAAGATAATCCCTATGACGCCCTTCGAGCGGCTATCATTAGCAGGACAGGAAAATCTGAAAGCAAGATGCTCAGGGATCTATTCACCACAGTCGAAATTGGTGACAGGTCGCCGTCACAGCTACTTCGCCACATGCGCAGTCTCCTCTGCGGCCGTAAGCTGGCGGTGGAAATCATGACCCAACTGTGGCTCGATAAACTTCCACCCTCCATGTCCCGCGTCATCAGCGCATTCGTTGATGACCACAGCCTGGAGCAGCTAGCTCACATGGCGGACAAAATCCATGAGACCTATCCCATTCATCTTGTTAGCCCCGTCTCCCACCCTGCACCCGCCACGTCCACAGCTTCCGACCCGGTACTTTCTGCCATTTCTCAACTGCAAACCCGTTTTGATACCTTGACCGATCGACTTCAACGGCTCGAAATCAACAAGCATCGACCACGTTCACGATCTCGATCGTCGTCACAATCCAGACCCTCTTGGTGCTGGTATCACCAATCGTTCGGTCCTAAAGCACGCAAATGCCAACCACCCTGCTCCTTCAGGCCGCGTCCCAACAACCCTTTAAACACCCCGGCCAGTCAGTAACGGCGACGACTGTCTGTGGCCCTCCTCGCACTAGTCGCCTATTCCACATCACCGATCGCTCAAGTGGTCTACGTTTCCTCGTAGATACGGGAGCCGAAGTTAGTGTGCTACCACATAAGAGTCCGCTTCCTGACTCCTCTTCCTGTTCGTTACAAGCCGCTAACGGTACCCGCATCGCTACATACGGCGAACGTTCCCTCACCCTTGACCTCGGATTGCGACGTGCGTTCAAGTGGATCTTCCTTTTGGCCGACGTCCAAACACCCATCCTTGGCGCGGACTTTCTCACCCACTACAACTTATCCGTCGATATGCGACACAAACGTCTCTTGGATGTGCTAACTTCCCTCTCGGTCAACGGAATCTGTACCCCAGCTTCATCCACAGGTATCCGAGTTATTCTACCTGATTCTCATTTTGCTGACATACTTAGGGATTTTCCTACCCTTACTCATCCATGTCAGTACACTCAACCGGTCACACATTCCGTCGTTCATCACATCCAGACGAGAGGCCCACCTGCCCATACCAATCCCCGTCGACTTCATCCAGAAAAACTCCAGATCGCAAAACACGAGTTTGAACACATGCTCGAACTCGGCATCATCCGCACTTCGTCGAGTCACTGGTCGTCACCCCTACATATGGTACCCAAGAAATCTAAAGGTGATTGGAGACCTTGTGGAGATTACCGTTCTCTCAATAACGCCACTATCCCAGACAGGTATCCCATCCCACATATCCACGATTTCGCAAGTACCTTATGCCACACAAACATTTTTTCCAAACTCGACCTTGTACGTGCATACTACCACATACCCGTAGCCCCGGATGACATACCCAAAACAGCGGTCACAACACCGTTTGGCCTTTTCGAATTCACGCGTATGCCCTTTGGTCTTCGAAATGCAGCCCAAACGTTTCAACGTTTCATGGACGAAGTCTTACGTGGTTTACCTTTTGCGTACGCTTACCTAGACGATGTTTTAATCGCTAGCACCTCCCCAACTGAACATGCAGATCATCTCAGGGCAGTATTCCAACGTCTTGCTACCTATAACATACGTTTGAATATTGACAAATGCTTGTTTGGTGTAACCAGCTTAGATTTTCTTGGTCACCACATTGACCCAACCGGCATTTCACCTTTGCCCGATCGCATTTTGGCCCTTGAATCTTTTCCCATACCCACAACTATCACCCAACTTCGCCGTTTTATTGGAATTATCAACTATTATCGGCGATTTATCCCTCATTGTGCAGATGTCTTACAGCCACTGACCGATTTACTTGGCTCCAAAGAAAAATCTGTCACCTTGCCCCCAGCCGCCATTACTGCTTTCGAAAGAGCAAAGCAGGCAATTGCCCAAGCCACAAAACTATCTTTTCTCGATACCCACGAGAACACAACACTTATTCTGACAACCGATGCTTCAAACGCTGCTGTCGGCGCTGTACTCCATCAAGTTGTCAACAACGTCTTTCATCCATTAGCCTTTTTCTCGCAGAAGATGCAGGCTGCCCAAACGCGTTACAGTACTTTTGGTCGTGAATTACTCGCAATTTACCTTGCTATTCGCCATTTCCGGCACTTATTAGAAGGTAGATCATTTACCATTCAAACCGACCATAAGCCACTTACGTATGCTTTCAACGCCAAGCCTGATCGCTATTCACCACGCGAGATACGTCATCTGGACTATATTTCCCAATTCACTACCGACATTCGGTACACTCCAGGATCAGACAATGTCGTTGCAGACGCCCTATCTCGCCCAGACATCAACACTTTTCACTCTTCCACGCAGTTGGACCTTGCCAAACTGGCGAACCTTCAACATTGTGATCCCAAGTTTACGTCCACTCTATCCTTTCCTTCTTTTCAAGTTTCTTCAATTCCCTTACCCCTCCAGTCTGGAACCATCCTTTGTGATATGTCTACCGGCACAGCTCGCCCAATCATCCCCGAAGCTTTTCGACGAGTTGTATTTGACCACTTTCATGGACTCTCTCATCCAGGAATCAGGGCGACAAAGAAGTTGATCAGTGCACGTTTCGTGTGGCCCTACATGAATAAGGATCTAACAGCCTGGGCTAAACAGTGCATCGCCTGTCAACGCAGTAAAGTAACACGGCATACGAACTCACCTCTCGGCTCATTTGCAGTTCCTGATTCTCGATTTACGCAAGTCCATCTGGATATTGTTGGTCCACTTTCCCCATCAAACGGTTTTACTCATATTCTTACCATGATTGATCGTTTTACTCGTTGGCCAGTAGCTGTACCTATTTCGGATACTTCAGCTGAAACGGTAGCCTTTTCGTTTTTGCAGCATTGGGTGAGTAACTTTGGCATACCTTCCTCCGTTACTACCGACCGCGGTTCACAATTTCAATGTAACCTCTTCCGTGAGTTTTCTACTCTATTTGGTTTTCATCACATTTCGACAACCGCGTATCACCCCTGTTCCAACGGTCTGGTTGAACGTTTCCATCGATACCTCAAAGCTGCATTGACTGCCCAAATGAACCCATCTTCATGGTCTTCTTCTTTACCCCTCATTTTGCTTGCTATTCGTTCCACTATTAAGGAAGATCTTCACTGTTCACCAGCCGAACTAGTATATGGTACAACTTTACGTTTACCTGGTGAACTGGTTTCCCCTTCTGGCGCAGAGCCCATTTCACCCATTACATTCGTCACCCGCCTGAAACAACACATGTCTGAACTTCGTGCGACGCCGACAAGACGATCAACACGAAAAGAGCACATCTCAACCGATCTCTCTTCTACACCATTTGTATTTGTCCGACATGACGCAACAAAGAAACCACTTCAACCTTGTTATGATGGTCCCTTCAAGGTCATCGAACGCCACTCCAAATACTTCGTTTTAGAGAGAACCGGAAAGCATGATACAGTCTCCATTGATCGTCTGAAGCCTGCCTTCATCGAAGCACCCACGACCGAATTCAGCAATCCTGCTATCCCACCAGCACCCGCACCTACTCCAGATACCCCTACCGCCAACCTAACTCCTTCCACTAGTCGTTCTGGACGACGTGTCCGTTTCCCTCAGCACTTAACTGATTACGAAACGTGAAGTGAGCAACTTTTTGATTCATTACTTTCATTATTCGAGCGTTTACCCCTTTCATGGCCAACGCTCTAGTGGGGGAGTAGTGTGGAGTTTTGTACCTTTCTTTTGCTTTCATTATAACGTTACGTATTTCACCAATTTCATAAACGATTTTTGTTTGAATACGCAAAACCACAAAAACGCGCATTTGTACAAATTACATACAATACAGGCGTGGTCGCATTCTCCGATTTTCTCTTCTCATTTCACTCGCGCTTACAGCGGTCATTCGCGAGCTTCATGTGCTAACTCTGGTATCAAAGCATTTCAGACTGTCTTTGGAGTTTATTGTATACGAGAGCTTCCCAGAAAGAAGACCCCTGGACGTCCACGATCGGATTATTATTTATTCACTGACCTGGGCCAACGACGAACTATTTTAAATAGAACAATTCTTACTGAGTCTGTTCCATTCGACCCTTTTTATTATTGTGTACTCAATTCAGAGTAATTATATTTATTTCTTTGTTACACACTTCCGAAAGTAGCTTTTTTGGGTACCCAGACCATTACACATTAGACTGTTTTTTGCTGCCGCCCTCGGCCGACTGTAGCCGCCGGTGGTAACCGTGACGGGCTGCCCCTATTTACCATCCTTGGCCACCGATGTTCACCGGCGCCGTGTTTACTAAGGGTAGGCGGATGCTGAATCCTGTTCTCACGCCTCAAGGAGGGCCATTCCGAGTTCTAATCGTGATAGAAACATTCATTAAGTTCTGATATCCGGTACAAGGTTTAAAGAAGACAAGGCCTGAAGATGAATATGACCCACGCTCGTAAGCCGAATTTTCTGATACACAGCATGTATCACCCTGGAAGCATTAAATTCCTGTTTACTATCAGCAGAGTTGTCTATCAAAATCGCAAAAAAGTAACAAGCTTTTCCTAAGGGACCTCGGAGAGTTGCCAAATAGCTTGAGGCAAGAGGTGTGCACGGTGAGCTGCTAATTATAGCGTCAACCATTAAGTCTCACTTTAACACAAGGAGAAGCAAGCAAATCTTAGTTCAAATTACCAAACTAGTCTGTCGTTGATTGCGCAATAGAGCAATGAGAACACAACTGCCGTACACGACTAACATGAGGCTAGGGATTCACGATACCCAGTCAACTGATTAGCTGCAACCTACGTTGATCATATTGGAGAGCTGAATGATCCTAGCTCACCTAAACTACTAAAATTCGACTAGGGAGCCTCAGTAAATTGCTTAGATCTTTCTGGAAGGATACGAAGAATGAAAGCTGTGTGGCAACGCGTTTCTCAACAAAGAACTCCTCCGAAGTGAAGTCAGCCACCTGCTGCTTTTGCTGATTCATAGCCGACAGATGATTTTCTCTCCAAAAACTTTGTGGGTCGACTAAAAAATTTTGGTTCGATGTTTCACTTCACAGTATGTGTGCTCACAGCAAAGAGAGCCCTAATCTGTCTTAATTTTGCGGGAACTGGTTTTTATTAATATCCCTTCTTAATTACTGGCGTGCATTCAATTTTAAACTTGCAGCGCTATGGCTGAAAATGCGGCTTTAGATGTGTTGGTTGAGAAATTGGCGACTGGCTGGGTTTCACCCTTCACGGCATTTGATATAGCGGTAAAAGAATACACGGAGGCAAAATGTGGTATTTGTGCGTGCAACGGACAATCGAAGCATCAATGCTGTTTTGCATTACAAGTGAGTGTACCACAAACAAAGCAGGCGGCCAGCAAAACCAATGGAAAGTCGAGGAATCCGAAATGACCAGTAAGTTGGGAACATTTGCCAATAACATGCAGTGCGCGAAGCACCGGCTATCCAGTACTTTTTGTTTAAGGAGCACAAGACCCATCTCTCAGTCACCTCTTATTATCTTGACCACAATTACAAAGTTTCCAAGATTTTCTACGATTGACCTCCAATAAATCGGCCGCTAACTGGAGAAGGTATGAATCTGACAAGGTCCTTGCCGCTGAAATTGTTGATGCGTTCTGTTGAGCAAGTGACGGATATTTGGGTCTTATGGTGGCAGATAATATGCCTTCGGTGCTGGTAAAGCTTCACGTATCCGGACGTGTGCTTGTGTGGGAATGAGTAGAAGGTCAATACGGCCACTTATCCTTCGCCAGATAACAGCAGATAGCGCTGTTCCAAGCTTCCCGGATGCAGTGAATAACGTTGAAACACACACCACAAACCGATTTGTGTATTTTTAAAGCAACTAAAATCCGGCCTGTAGATACAGGCTCTACACCTTCCTGATAACGGATGGCATTTGTACCGTACGTCCGGGTATGTATGCCTCCGTGGAAAGCGAACAGTTTGCTCCCATGCGTAAACTGTTTGGCTTGTTCAGAGAGATGATGGGCGAACAGGATCAAGTGAAGAAGCTCATCATGGACAAATTGGAAGCACAAACGCAGGCGATGTAAGTAGTGTTTGGCTGCGATGTCATATTGTTTTGATTCCACATTTGCAAAGCTATCAGGGAGCACGCACGCATCATGTGTCATCCACGCATTTTGGTCATAGACATTCATTGGGATCAGCCGACACATATTCCACTGTATGGCACGCCTAGACAATGCAGGATAGTAGATTTTCTGTTCATCATAAAACTAGCACACAGACTGCGGCAAAGCCTGTGCTCACCGATCCACAGTTCGTCTTTTACATCCCTGCCCACTGGTTGCGCTTCACCCGCAAATAGGCTGTGCGCGCATAATCCGGAGTGGTCAGTTTTGACAATGTAACGGATAACCGTTTGGGGAACGCCAACGGTCACCCGAAAAAGGCGGATGAACCACTCAGACACGCTTGAGCATGCAGTACAGTGGGTGACTGCACGCTGGGTGGCTCGCACGGGAATATGAGGTGCATACGTCGTACCACTGTGATCGAAGGGAGATATCAGGGATGGACGGCAACGTTTTAAAAGTGGCCTCTCGAGTGACTGCGTGCGCTTTTCGCTTCGTTTTGAGACATTTGGGGCCGCGAACCCCAAGGCCACAGTGATATTTTGTTGGAAGTAACAAGGTGAGATAAATCTACGTTGAATAATTTATAGTTTCTTGTGCGAACACCCGAGTGTTTTTAGACGGTTGAAACCTTTGCTGGAAAATACACATGTCCGTTCTGCCAGGTGGTGCTGCTTCCCTGTATCCATTTTTCTCCGTATTCAGAAACCAGGCTGTTCCACGCAGTGGCAAATACTATTAATAGAAGGCAGGATATGGTGTCAACTTGGACCGAAGCAAAGGACCCCATCACACTGTGTCCCGGAAGTCTGCATGCGCCCACATTTTCTACTCCAGGGAGGAGCCAGTCGAAAGCCGTGGGTTTATAGTGTAATACCAGTATCACTGCTGTAGAGCACTAGCTAGAGTAGAGAGACGATGATGATGCCGTATGCCACGTGAAAAGGCCATCAGTTCCGCAATTATCTTCCTTTAACCAGGCATCGTGCATTTCGGATAAGTCTGGTATTTCTTGAGGCTTATTACTAGGTGGGTATCACCCACAGTAAATAATGCAGTACAGGTCAGCCACTGAAGATGACTTTCTGTAAGCACGGTACTGCCAGGTTGCCACGGCCGAAGTGCTCGCCTTAAAGCGTAAGTATTTTACCCGGTTTATCAACCGCCTGCCCCATAGTGACATTTCAATAAACTAACTTATATCCCAATCTCGTTCTAGGACGCAAACGGCCGCTCAACACTACGCACCATGAAGTTCACACGCCTCCTGCCAGAACATATGTAATAAACAAAACACCCAATAAAATTGAAATGTTGATCTCGTCCAAGCTGGACCACTGACTGTTCCTCGTCGGGATAGATAAGTGCGTGTTAGCCAGTTAATTCACGTATACTAAATCTAACTAGCTGATTAGGCATCGTCTCCTAGCCAGATATTTGTCGTGTACATCAGCGAAGTTCTCATTGCTGTATTGTGCAAACACCGACAACCGTATTTAGGTAGAAACTCAGTGGTAGGCATTTTGATAACCTGCTCACAATGTGCATCACTAGCAGCAAACTTTCTGGCAATTCGCAGGAGCAAGCTATGAGATACCTGGTATGTATCCCGACTTTCAATAGGGAACTCTGCGGCAGTTTATCACACACAGACATATCGCAAAGGATGGTTCCAGACTGGGGGGGGTAAGGGAATTGAAGAAACTTGAAAGGAAGGAAAGGGTAGAGTGGACGTGAACTTGGGATCACACTGTTGAAGGTTCGCCAGTTTGGTAAGGTCCAACTGCGTGGAAGAGTGAAAAGTGTTGACGTCTGGGCGAGATAGGGCATCTGCAACGACATTATCTGATCCTGGAGTTTACCGAATGTCGGTAGTGAATTGGGAAGTATAGTCCAGATGACGTATCTTGCGTGGTGAATAGCGATTAGGCTTGGCGTTGAAAGCATGCGTAAGCGGCTTATGATCGGTTTGAATGGTAAATGATCTACCTTCTAATAAGTGCCGGAAATGGCGAATAGCAAGGTAACTTGCGAGTACTTCACGACCAAAAGTACTGTAACGCGTTTGGGTAGCCTGCATCTTCTACGAGAAAAAGGCTAGTTGTTGAAAGACGTTGTTAACAACCTGATGGA